>OZ035823.1:58748757-59227272 GCA_964034765.1 Knipowitschia caucasica | reverse complement strand
CTAGTCTCTACAGCCTGTGTCCTCTAGCCTCTACAGCCTGTGTCCTCTAGTCTCTACAGCCTGTGTCCTCTAGTCTCTACAGCCTGTGTCCTCTAGTCTCTACAGCCTGTGTCCTCTAGTCTCTACAGCCTGTGTCCTCTAGTCTCTACAGCCTGCGTCCTCTAGTCTCTACAGCCTGTGTCCTCTAGTCTCTACAGCCTGTGTCCTCTAGTCTCTACAGCCTGTGTCCTCTAGTCTCTACAGCCTGTGTCCTCTAGTCTCTACAGCCTGTGTCCTCTAGTCTCTACAGCCTGCGTCCTCTAGTCTCTACAGCCTGTGTCCTCTAGCCTCTACAGCCTGTGTCCTCTAGTCTCTACAGCCTGTGTCCTCTAGTCTCTACAGCCTGCGTCCTCTAGTCTCTACAGCCTGTGTCCTCTAGTCTCTACAGCCTGTGTCCTCTAGTCTCTACAGGCTGTGTCCTCTAGTCTCTACAGCCTGTGTCCTCTAGCCTCTACAGCCTGTGTCCTCTAGTCTCTACAGCCTGTGTCCTCTAGTCTCTACAGCCTGTGTCCTCTAGTCTCTACAGCCTGTGTCCTCTAGCCTCTACAGTCTGTGTCCTCTAGTCTCTACAGCCTGTGTCCTCTAGTCTCTACAGCCTGTGTCCTCTAGTCTCTACAGCCTGTGTCCTCTAGTCTCTACAGCCTGTGTCCTCTAGTCTCTACAGCCTGTGTCCTCTAGTCTCTACAGCCTGTGTCCTCTAGCCTCTACAGCCTGTGTCCTCTAGTCTCTACAGCCTGTGTCCTCTAGCCTCTACAGCCTGTGTCCTCTAGCCTCTACAGCCTGTGTCCTCTAGTCTCTACAGCCTGCGTCCTCTAGTCTCTACAGCCTGTGTCCTCTAGTCTCTACAGCCTGTGTCCTCTAGCCTCTACAGCCTGTGTCCTCTAGTCTCTACAGCCTGTGTCCTCTAGTCTCTACAGCCTGTGTCCTCTAGTCTCTACAGCCTGTGTCCTCTAGTCTCTACAGCCTGTGTCCTCTAGTCTCTACAGCCTGTGTCCTCTAGCCTCTACAGCCTGTGTCCTCTAGTCTCTACAGCCTGTGTCCTCTAGCCTCTACAGCCTGTGTCCTCTAGCCTCTACAGTCTGTGTCCTCTAGTCTCTACAGCCTGTGTCCTCTAGTCTCTACAACCTGCGTCCTCTAGTCTCTACAGCCTGTGTCCTCTAGTCTCTACAGCCTGTGTCCTCTAGTCTCTACAGCCTGTGTCCTCTAGTCTCTACAGCCTGTGTCCTCTAGTCTCTACAGCCTGTGTCCTCTAGCCTCTACAGCCTGTGTCCTCTAGTCTCTACAGCCTGTGTCCTCTAGCCTCTACAGCCTGTGTCCTCTAGTCTCTACAGCCTGCGTCCTCTAGCCTCTACAGCCTGTGTCCTCTAGTCTCTACAGCCTGTGTCCTCTAGTCTCTACAGCCTGTGTCCTCTAGTCTCTACAGCCTGTGTCCTCTAGCCTCTACAGCCTGTGTCCTCTAGTCTCTACAGCCTGCGTCCTCTAGTCTCTACAGCCTGTGTCCTCTAGCCTCTACAGCCTGTGTCCTCTAGTCTCTACAGCCTGCGTCCTCTAGCCTCTACAGCCTGTGTCCTCTAGTCTCTACAGCCTGTGTCCTCTAGTCTCTACAGCCTGTGTCCTCTAGTCTCTACAGCCTGTGTCCTCTAGTCTCTACAGCCTGTGTCCTCTAGTCTCTACAGCCTGCGTCCTCTAGCCTCTACAGCCTGTGTCCTCTAGTCTCTACAGCCTGTGTCCTCTAGTCTCTACAGCCTGTGTCCTCTAGTCTCTACAGCCTGTGTCCTCTAGCCTCTACAGCCTGTGTCCTCTAGCCTCTACAGCCTGTGTCCTCTAGTCTCTACAGCCTGTGTCCTCTAGTCTCTACAGCCTGTGTCCTCTAGTCTCTACAGCCTGTGTCCTCTAGTCTCTACAGTCTGTGTCCTCTAGTCTCTACAGTCTGTGTCCTCTAGGTCTCTACAGCCTGTGTCCTCTAGCCTCTACAGTCTGCGTCCTCTAGTCTCTACAGCCTGCGTCCTCTAGTCTCTACAGCCTGTGTCCTCTAGCCTCTACAGCCTGTGTCCTCTAGTCTCTACAGCCTGCGTCCTCTAGTCTCTACAGCCTGTGTCCTCTAGTCTCTACAGTCTGTGTCCTCTAGTCTCTACAGCCTGTGTCCTCTAGTCTCTACAGTCTGTGTCCTCTAGTCTCTACAGCCTGTGTCCTCTAGTCTCTACAGCCTGTGTCCTCTAGTCTCTACAGCCTGTGTCCTCTAGTCTCTACAGCCTGTGTCCTCTAGTCTCTACAGCCTGTGTCCTCTAGTCTCTACAGCCTGTGTCCTCTAGCCTCTACAGCCTGTGTCCTCTAGTCTCTACAGCCTGTGTCCTCTAGTCTCTACAGCCTGTGTCCTCTAGTCTCCACAGCCTGTGTCCTCTAGTCTCTACAGCCTGTGTCCTCTAGTCTCTACAGCGCTGCTTAACACCAGGACTTCAAAATTCGAATATAATTCTAAAATAAAAAAGGATGAACAAAATAATTGAATAAAAAAATTTGAACAAATATTAGACAACCCTTGTAATTCGAAATGTATTTAATGACTGCAAATAAAATAGTTAGCTCCCAAAGGTTTCACCGGGACGTGCTAGGCAGGTAACAGCTAAGCTAGCTAGCTGTTTCATGGTAACTTCCGGGTTTTTCGCAATCGCTTTTTGTCACATTGAAACAGTATTTTTGTCATGAAAACGTTAACAGCAAATTCTGAAATCATCCGTGCATGTGTGTTAAGGATGTCTATGTATACTGTATTGTCCGATTGACGTTTAATGGTGTTGATTTATAGATATGTAGTTGTTTATTGAGCGTGGCTAGCTCCGCTAGCTCCGTTGGCTTCTCTACACAGACAAGTGTATAGTGACAGGTGCTGAAAGCGTTTTGTACTTGCAGAGTAATGTTAGTATTTTACACACCTGAATTACAAACAGAGGTTGCATTGGGGCTTCGGTCATTATTAGTTTGAGAGTTCTGTTATCAAGAAAAATGATCGGAAGAATTGCTGCTGCTGCTTTGAGGAGCTCTATAACAAATTATAATTAAATATTAGACTATATTCTAAGGTTTTAAATTAATACATTCGGACGCGAAACTAGTGGTATTCTTTTACTTATATATTGTGTTAGCAGTGCGTTGCTTTAGTGCCATTTCATCAGTGATCGTTGCACAGCTTACAAGAAGTTGCGCTAAAGCTAATGTTAGCATATGTATCAGATCGCAAATAAAACTAGGTGGCTCTGTGTTATGAGAGCGTAGGGGAAATGAGAAGCCATTGAGCGAGTTGGGGGGCGGTGCTAAACATTCAAACATTGCAGAAACGGGTATAGCGCCTTTAAGGCCAGAAGGTCGTGGGTTCAATTCCCACCTCTGCACCTTCTCCACCGACTTCCACTGATGACTGCTGTCGTTGTGTCCTTGGGCAAGACACTTAACCCCACTTTGCCCAAAGCCCCCACTGAAAGATCAAGGCTATGCTCACACTCAGAGCAGCCGTCCTCCTGTGGACTCACCACCTGCAGAGGGTCAGTGAGGGGCTGGTGCTATGAGACTTGGGTGGCATCTCTGACTGCCACCCCCCTGACCCAGAAATGGATTAAAGGGAAGAACATGGATGGATGGATGAATTCGATATAAGAATTCCTTAAAAATGGGCATATTGCTTTTAATCTATGTTTGGCTGCAGTAGGCCTTGAAATTGAAACCACAACACAATTGTTTTGGAGTTTTATTTATGATGGAACAAGGCTTAGTATTACTTTTCATAAGCTGCAATTATTACATTTGTCCACAAGATGTCAGTGTCACAAGCGAGTCTAAGCGGTCTGAGCTTAGACTCAGACTCAGAGCTTAGACTCAGAGGCTCCAACAACTTTGAACCAGTCTGACAAAGAAAGCCTCTCTGTATTATGCCCATATCTGTTCATCTTTATGTACTCAGTGTTAGAGCAACAGGAGACATCAGAACCTGCCAAATACCTCCAGAACAAGTCTGAGCACTTTAGTGCTGTGATTGGGTTTGAGTGATGAGACTGTATGGTGTGGTATGGTACAGTACAGTACAGTACAGTACAGGACTAATAGGACATTGTTAGTGTTTTATTAAGTAAATACAAAATGGTTTATCAGCATTTAGATATTGTATTGCTTAATTGATTTATTACAGTGCTTTGTTTTATAGTATAGAATAGTTTATTTCATAAATCATATGTGTTCCCTAAATGTTTTTAGTAAGAAATAAAGAAATTAGTAAAATATTGCTTGTATTTTATTGTTATTATATAAAATGAAAGAGTGGGTTAATCTGGCCTATGGGGGGTTAAACTAGCCTAGGCCAGTTTATACCCGGGATTATAATCTGGCCTAGGCTACTTTATACCTGGGTATAGTCTGGCGGAGAGTTAAACTGGCCTGCTACACCTGGACTTGGATACATATCATCCATGCGTTCCTCCGTGCAAAGATTGCTCTCTAACTAAAGCTCGAGGAAATGAATTTAAGAAACTACTACTGTGCATGTGTGTGAAGGCCAAATAGCACTGTGAGCATGTTTAAAGCAGAGAAAAATTGAAAATCATAATAATGGAGCCTTTAAAGTAGCAATATGTGAGATTTTCATGTCAAGTCATCATTAAAGGGCCCTAATCTGTCATCATTAAAGGGCCCTAATCTGTCATCATTAAAGGGCCCTAATCTGTCATAATTAAAGGGCCCTAATCTGTCATAATTAAAGGGCCCTAATCTGTCATCATTAAAGGGCCCTAATCTGTCATCATTAAAGGGCCCTAATCTGTCATCATTAAAGGGCCCTAATCTGTCATCATTAAAGGGCCCTAATCTGTCATTATTAAAGGGCCCTAATCTGTCATCATTAAAGGGCCCTAATCTGTCATCATTAAAGGGCCCTAATCTGTCATCATTAAAGGGCCCTAATCTGTCATCATTAAAGGGCCCTGCTCTGTCGTCATTAAAGGGCCCTACTCTGTCATCATTAAAGGGCCCTAATCTGTCATCATTAAAGGGCTCTAATCTGTCATCATTAAAGGGCTCTAATCTGTCATCATTAAAGGGCCCTAATCTGTTAAAAGGCATTAATAAACCATTCTCCTTTCCAATACTTCTTTAACTGATAACAGTAGTTCGCCGAGATATTAGAATTTAAAAAATAGTTTTCCAGTCCCTAAATCTTGTTATTGTTTTCATTTCGATGTCCCGCCCTCCACTGTTTCACCAATCAGAAAGTCTGTGATCCGGGCGCCAGAACTCACCGCGTGGAGCTAATCTCACTGGTAAAGTACCATGTGGCGCAAAACTAAAAAGGTCTCGTTATGATTCTCAGATCATTAATGACAAAATAAGGAATAAAACCAGGATTTCTATCTTTGTGAAAAAGGTGTTGGTTATAGATTTGTTGTTGACTAAACTCTTGTCTATTCATATCTAATTGTCCCTGCTGGATCTGTCTGCTTGTCTGACAACCTGAGTCAGGGAGAGTGAGAGAGGCTGCAGTACAAATTTCGACCAGATTTTTTACATACTGCTCCTTTAAGGCTGTATAACTACTGACCATACACTTGTCTACCCACCTGAACTCACGACTGCTGAATTGTGGTGATATCAAACCTGAGGGTTGTAGGTCTGAGCGCTGCCGTGCGTACACAGTAAAACACAGTGGCAGTGTTTCATTGCTGTCTAAATTACAAGCTATATTTGGTAGGAGCGTTCACCCTTGAAGACTAGGTCACAAGGCGGGTTAACTGCCGAGTTGCTTCAACACATTGCAGATCAGTGTGGAAAAAAAGGGTGATCCAGGGATTTTGGTCGTTTCTTCTCAGAGGGAATGCGGCTTTTGATTGCATCCTCTATGGCTGTGTGCCTTTTGTACCATTTCTTCTTGCTGCTGTTTGTGTGAGTGTGTGATGTCATCTGAGGACCCTCCTATCTGAGTACACAGTATGCGAGTCCTGCAGAGTGATCTGAGCCTCACTGGTTTTCATCTGGGCTGCCAGCACTTCCTCTGCAGACAGAGACAGCAGACACACCAGGTCGCTCACGGAACAGTTCGTCTGCTGTGCAAAACTCTTCCCCAACTTCACTGCGTCATGTCTGAAACAGAAAAACAGTATCGTTTCAAGCTCCACTAAAAACCAAAATAAAATACTAAAGATATCTAAGATATGTACGAAAGCATAATCTAATTTCTGACTTTTACCATTAAATGAAGGTGTTTGGCCACCTTCCTCCTATTCTGTTAATCATGTGTGTCCATCTTGAAAGCCGGGAAACCTATTTTTTTTAATAATACATTTTGTTTGTTTCAACAGAAAGAGTCTTGTGGTCTGATTTGTTGACAAAATCTTATTAGATTTTTACCACATGCTGTCTATATCTTTATAGAAACATGTCATATGTTGCATACTTATAAGAAAGATAACTAATTGGGATGGCTGATTGGCTGATCAGCTTTCAGTGTTTCTCTCTTTTCTGCCTGAAAGAGCTGATCTAAAGTGACATAGAGATGGAGTTCTAGAGTAGAACTCTGACTCTATCACTGTGTGAGGTTGAATACTACTGTCGAGGACTACAGCTGGAAAGTAGCATGGTGCTAAATCTGGTGAAGTCATCTTTTTAATGCAACTGCACATTGTCCTTAATAGATTAAACTAATTCAACAATATGATCACTAAAACCCTCAAGGCTCTTTTTAAATATATGGTTTGAAAAGTTTAGATTGAGCTAAAACAATGTTAGAAGAAAAGAATCGACGGCTCCATCTTAAGTCCTCTGTTGGGCCCTGCTCCTTTGACTGAGCGTCAGGAAAGGGAGGGCTCGGTGTCACAGAGAGAAGACTGATATTAATGACTCAAACCTACAGCTAAAAACTGTAAATTACAAGGTTAAACAACTCTAACATATCCATAACATATTCAACACAACCAAAGCTAAGAAAAGTTGAATTTTAGGTTATGTCGCCTAAGGTTTAGAAATAATTTCTCTTTATTAAAACTGTTTAGCTACAACTCCTATAATGACCTTCTGATACAGTCTTATGTCCAGTAACATGTCTCCAGGTTCCAGCCCCTCATTGTTCAAACAGGTGTTGGGTTCAAACAGGTGTTGGGTTCAAACAAGTGTTGGGTTCAAACAGGTGTTGGGTTCAAACAGGTGTTGGGTTCAAACAAGTGTTGGGTTCAAACAGGTGTTTGGTTCAAACAGGTGTTTGGTTCAAACAGGTGTTGGGTTCAAACAGGTGTTGGGTTCTTACAGGTGTTGGGTTCAAACAGGTGTTGGGTTCTTACAGGTGTTGGGTTCAAACAGGTGTTGGGTTCAAACAGGTGTTGGGTTCATACAGGTGTTGGGTTCAAACAGGTGTTGGGTTCTTACAGGTGTTGGGTTCAAACAGGTGTTGGGTTCTTACAGGTGTTGGGTTCAAACAGGTGTTGGGTTCAAACAGGTGTTGGGTTCATACAGGTGTTGGGTTCATACAGGTGTTTGGTTCAAACCTGGGCTTAAGGGGGATGGAGAATGGAAGGCTCTGGAGCACCGCCTGTTGGAACAATGGTGCACTGCTCTGCATCATCAGGTGGAGGCTCACCGACTGGGCCCCCGCACTCTCCCCAAAAATGCTGACCTGAGGAAAACATCAACGCACCAATGTAAATACTCAAATTGAGGACCTTCTGCAATTTAAACAAATATAACTGTGCTTAAAGAGCACACAGGTCATAGTTTTGTCATATTTCAGAGTCAGGAAGATGCCACCAAGACTCATATACACCATAGCCCCTCACTGACACCTCTGCAGGTTGGTGAGTCCACAGGAGGACGGCTGCTCTCTGAGTGTAGCAGAGCCTTGATCTTTCAGTGGGAGGCTTTGGGCAAAGTGGGGGTTAAGTGGGTCTTGCCCAATGACACAACGACAGCAGTCAACAGTGGGAGACGGTGGAGCAGGTATGAGAGGATTGAACCCACAGACTTTCAGGCCTGAATGGGCCAATGCTCTACCAACTTAGCTAACTGTCGCCCCAAACACATAAAACTCGGCGATTTATTGAAGCGAAAGCTGTAAAACAAGTATCCATATGTATCACACAGATTTTGGCACATTTTCTAACAAAACTCCAGCAGGTTGATTGCATTGGTATACAGAGAAGTATAGGACGCTGTAATGGATGTGAAAAGGTAGGTTGAAGCCATCCTCTTTGGCTCCTCAGGATGTGTGGATTGATTGGGGGTTATTTAATTAGAACCAGTTGTTGTTAGAATGCGTTTGATGCTTCTAAACTTATATATAAAAATAAATACTTCTTAAAAAGTTTCATTTTGATCAGAAAATTATGAGAAATTATAGACAAAAGGTTAGGTCCCGGGACTAATTAAGAGATAGAGACTACAAAATAAATAACAGACAAAATCTATAAAAGTAGAAAAAAGGTAAGGAACTTTGGGAAAAAAAGAAAAAAAGGGTTAACAAAGAAAAGAGATGAAAAAAAGGAGTAGATTTATTTTGAAAATTAAAAATGTGTTTGACTGACTATAAAACCAACATGAAAAAACAAATACAATTATGAAGTGAGATGAAATTGCAATTCCTGTATTTTAGATATCATAATGATAAGGGGACAAACAGCGCAAACTGCCGCCCATTTAAAACCACACAACGCCACACAACACACACACACACACACACACACACACACACCCACACACACACAAACACACACACACACACACACACAGCCACACACACACACACACACCCACACACACACACACACAAACAAACACCCAAACAAACACACACACACGTAATAGGAAAGACACAATTAGTTAGCAGCCAGAATTTACCTTAGACACATTTTATGATACCGAGCCACTCCGGTGACATCTGTCGTGTGTCAGAGGGAGCAGGAGGTCTTAATGTTTTGCTTGGATCTTCAGATGCCTAATAATAAGCAGACAGCGGTTTGAAAAGGGCAGAGCAGGACAGGACACGCACCGAGGAAATGCTTGGACTCGCTGTAAATTGCTTGACTCAACGATTGTCATGTGCAAAACCAGAAACAATCAGCAGTAATAGAAGAAACCACATCAGGGGTACACTCAGGGAAATATAGACAATAAAATGCACAAAGAAAACAACACTAATAATAAAGTGTGCATATCTGGGTCGCTGTAAATTTTTTAAATGAATTTTTTTGTGTCATAACTCCCACCTCTCAAGGGTTCACATCATAACTATGTCTGAAATCTAATTCACCCAAAATGAATTCACAAAAAGATCAAGTCGCTACGCCAGAGAGGAGCCTGAGTAAGTCACCCAGGTTTTCAGAGGCAAACATGGACATTTATTCATAGAATGATACTTTCCTTGAGCCGCTGTAGGGTGAATGGAAGGTGTCCGCAGCATGAAACACATCCATACAAACACTTAAGATACATATATTATAAATGTTTCTTAAATATACTAACTAACAAAAAGATAGTGCCAAAGGGAGAAACTGCTTGAAGGGAGGAAGAAAATAGACAAAACTAAATTAGTATCGTACTCACTTACCTCTGTACAACGAGGTACTAGAGTACAGCGGAACCTCTGTGATGGTCACACAAAGACATCTCTTCACATAAGATATTCCTGTATTTAATCTACTCAACGGCATTTCTCCGGCTCATTATGTACAGATTTACTCATTGTCTCCTGACCTTGATTACCAACCAATGCATGACTTAGTTGATGCAGGGTCACAGACAGCCACGCCATGTGGTACCATCAAACCATATACAGGTTTCTTCATACACTTTTCTAACCACCTTGGACCTCACAACATCTGAAGTTGCGGGTCACGGAGATAATCAAACCTGAGATCTAGCACTGCGTGCATTTGTCAAAAGCAGTGAAAACATCAAACCAATATGAATATCACGCATTCTCTTAATACTTTAATTGGAAGAAAGTTTTGATTTTTTTTGGTAGGTTTTCTGAACAAAGTGAGTTATGTTGAGGAGGACCGATATATTCTATATAGGGTCTGTCACCTAAATCACAGCGTGATACCTGCGTAACAGAGGGGTTAAAAAAGGAATATTTAAAAGAAGAAAAGACGACCAATTAATGTGAATAGATAACCACAAGACCTACATTTTTTATTGAAACCCATTTTTTGCAGAATGGTTGTGTATCAAATGTGGCTAATGGGGTTAATAACTACCTACACTGAAATAGTAGTTGACACATTTATCTTTCCGTCATGAAAAATGAATGAAGATTATCCAGCGGTAACTGGACGGACCGTGAAGTTGGCGGGGCTTGGGTAGTTCTATAGGTTCCAGTTACTACCTTTATGAGCCCATTTAACTAAATCAATAGTGATACTTCTAGTCCATCCAGACCCCGGGTCCCTCCATTAGCTTAACCATTATAAAAAAGTACAGTAGCAGTTGACATGAGAAAGAAATCAATTATTGTCTTGATGTGTAAATTATTCTGTTCAGGCCACACAGGGAGCATTGTCCTGAGCTTTTGGGTCATGTGTATATGATCCCACCACAATCACATTTACATCACCCTTTGATTAAAACTAGGACACTCACAACGGCTCAGCATAACCTCCCTGGCCTCCAATTTGGTCGATCATCTTTGTGTATGTTTGACTGTTGATTGTATGCGCATTAGACACCAACACTGTGTGGGTTACATGTGGCCGAGTTATAAGCCCTCTGTAGGAAACTTGCAGCTTTTTCGGGGCATTCCCCCTGGAGAAAAGGGCCTCACGCTGCCTCACCTTTGATACCCCCCACTGCTGCTGGACATCATGTGCAAACAATTCTCTGCCTTTCCAAAGGTCGGAACAGAAATACATTTAAGCCTACGGGTGTCTCATCCAGGATACCTGTTAGAATCAGAATCAGAATCAGAATCATTTTTATTGCCAACGTAAGTAACGGGAGGTCACAGACTTGGAAATTGCTTTGGCTCAGTGCAACAGTCAAAAAGAGATAATAAAAATAAGAATAAAAAACACTTCTAAAGAATAAATTTAAATTTAAAATAGAGTTACAGTTACTATTTACAATATACAAGTGCACATGGTGCACACAAATGTAAGGTGACAGCAGTACAGTGAAGTAAAGTGACGTATGATGGGCAGTAAAGTGACTTTATAAAGGGCGGGGGGACAGGTTAAGAAGTGTTCAAGAGTCCAACAGCAGAGGGGAAGAAACTGTTCTTGTGGCGGGAGGTTCTAGTCCTGATGGACCGCAGCCTCCTGCCTGAGGGGAGTGGTTGGAATAGTCCATGTGCAGGGTGAGAGGGGTCGGCTGTGATACGACCAGCCCGGCCTCGAGCTCGGGCGACGTACAGGTCCTGCAACGATGGAAGGCTGCGGCCGATCACTTCCTCTGCAGAGCGCACAATGCGCTGTAGTCTCTGTTTGTCCCTGACTGTGGCTCCAGCGAACCACACGGTGATGGAGGAGGTGAGGATGGACTCGATGATGGCCGTGTAGAACTGCACCAACATCTGTGCAGGCAGCTTGGCTTTCCTGAGCTGCCGCAGGAAGTACATCCTCTGCTGGGCCTTCTTGATGAGGGAGCTGATGGTCGGCTCCCACTTGAGGTCCTGGGTGATGGTGGTGCCCAGGAAACGGAAGGACTCCACAGAGGTGATGGGGGAGTCCATCACGGAGAGTGGGGGCGGGGGGACAGTGCTCTTCCTGAAGTCCACAATCATCTCCACTGTCTTCTGGGCGTTCAGCTCCAGGTTGTTACCACTGCACCAGGACACCAGCCGGTCCACCTCCCTCCTGTAGGCGGACTCATCGTTGTTGGAGATGAGTCCAATGAGGGTGGTGTCGTCCGCGAACTTGATCAGCTTCACGGAGTCGTGGCTGGAGGTGCAGTGGTTGGTGTACAGGGAGAAGAGCAGGGGAGAAAGAACACAGCCCTGTGGGGCTCCTGTATTTATAATCCGAGAGTCCGAGACATTCTTCCCCAGACGCACTCGCTGCTTCCTGTCCGTCAGGAAGTCAGTGATCCACCTGCAGGTGGAATCGGGCACGTTGAGCTGGGAGAGCTTGTCCTGGAGCAGGGATGGCAGGATTGTGTTGAAGGCAGAGCTGAAGTCCACGAACAGGACCCTGGCGTAGGTCCCCGGGGAGTCCAGGTGCTGTAGGATGTGGTGGAGGGCCAGGTTAATGGCGTCGTCTACAGATCTGTTGGCTCTGTAGGCGAACTGCAGGGGGTCCAGGAGGGGGGAGGTGAGGGACTTGAGATGGGAGAGAACCAGGCGTTCAAATGACTTCATGACGACAGACGTAAGTGCTACAGGTCTGTAGTCATTGAGTCCTGTGATCCTGGGCTTCTTCGGGACGGGGACAATGATGGAGGATTTGAAGCAGGCCGGGACATGGCAGGACTGCAGAGAGGAGTTGAAAATGTCCGTGAACACAGGAGTAAGCTCACTGGCGCAGTGTCTCAGAGTGGCCGGAGACACGTGGTCCGGGCCAGGAGCTTTGCGGGGGTGCAGCCTCAGGAAGAGTTGTTTAATCTCTTTAGCGGCTATTGTTAGGCTGGGGGCAGGGCTGATGGGTGGGTCGTTAGAGTAGTGGGGGGTGGGGGAGGGAGAGGTGTCAGGGGCAGCATCAAAGCGACTGAAAAATAAGTTCAGATCGTCAGCTAGCTTGTGGTCATCAGCACAGGGGGGGGCTTTGGGTTTGTAGTTGGTGATCTCCCGTAGGCCCCTCCAGACAGAAGCAGTATCGTTGTTACCAAACTGCTCCTGTAGTCGTTCTCTGTGCCGGGACTTGGCTGCTTTCAGTTCTTTCCTGAACTGATATTTAGCTGCTTTGTAGCCGCTGCGGTCCCCCTCCCTGAAAGCAGAGTCCTTTGCTTTCCTGAGCTGCCGGAGTTTAGCAGTGAACCAGGGTTTGTCGTTGTTATAGATGACCCTGGTCCTTGTTGGAATGATGCTATCCTCACAGAAGTGGATGTATGACGTCACAGTGTCCGTATATTCATCCAAGCTGTCTGTGGCAGCTCTGAAAAGCTAACTCAAACATGCACAGGCGGAGGAGCAGGCCAACGAACCACAGCCTGCATGTACCAAAAGAAAGTACTGACGGAGGAGAGGGCGCCACAGCAGCCTTCACACCAACCAATACACACGCATATAGTACAGAAAACACCAATAAATACCCGAAGGACAACGTCACCGTCGCGCCCCACGGAGGGCAAACCGCAGCTCCGATGAAGAGGGCTTTCAGCGACAGACGTTGACGAAGTTCAAGCAGCAACGATTCGAACCGCACGCGAGAAGAAAAAAGGAACAGAGTGCTGGATGACGCTGGACTTTATTACCTCCGGTGTGTCACCCAGGGGGTCACAGGTGTGACTCATTTGGTATTATTACTCGAACAGCGCATGCGCGAAGGGAACATTCAGTGCTATGCACCGCCCTTTGGCGGTCTGAAGGGATGAAATAGAACTGGACAATTACTTTCTGTGATCACTAAAAGTCATATCTCTTCACCCGGGTTGTAAGGTTATTTTTTTTTTACTACCTCATGATTTTTATTGTAGACCATTCATACAAAATAGGGTTCTCGCTAGGATTTCCCCTATTCTCCCTCATACTGTAAGTAGCCAAGTGAAGCAACTCAAGAAAAACAACTCGCTGGATGAAACAAAAGTATTGTTCTATTAAAAGTTTTAGGAATATTTAGGAAACAAAGGATCCAGGACATTTATGAACATTTACAAATATTTCCTCTACCCTTTGTGTTTTATTATTGTTTTTTATGTTCTAATTGTTTCATTCTCCAATCTGTTATTGGCCTCATCTGAGGAAACTGCTGTTGTGAATGAGCGCTATATAAATACATTTAAATGAACTGTAAGTTTGAGCTTTCGTCATGTGCTGTTGCAGCTTTACATGTGCCCTCCTGCTATGGCGCTCTTTTGTCACTTTTCTCTGAACCCTATTTTTGTCTGATCCCCTTCCTCCACATCTCCCCTGTGTGCAGCACACGACCGTGGGACCCTCTGAACGACCTGATCCAGTTTGAAAAAGATGGATGCATTCAAACCAAAGTGCGCCACCAGACGCCCATGGTACGTTCAGGCAGTCTTATTAGTCTGAGTAACCCGGCGACGCGCAGGGACAATTGCAAGTGCCAGGTAAATACTGCTGCGACTCCTCGGTCTCTCCATCATGTAAGCATGTGTGCGACTCCACGGCCGCTGAATCATGTGAATGTGTGTGCGACCCCACAGTCTCTCCATCATACTTGCGTATGCGTGCAAATCCACGGCCTCTGCATCATGTGAGAGTGTTTGTTGCTCCACGGCCTCTGATCATCGGCTCTATGGCCTCTGCATCATGTGTGCGTCCATCTCTTTTTGCTTGCTGTGATTTGCAACTCCAGTTGTGTCTCATTAGAGCATGTTTGTAGAGTTGTCTCAGAAAGGCCTCTGATGACATTATTGTGGTATTCACGCAGGTCCATGCACAAACCCAGAATTAGAACTTCTCCCAGGTCCTGCTTTGTCAGGGGGCCAGTCTATTTCCCTTAAGTAGGGTCCACAAGTCAAAACCGGCAGTACCTGGATATTTAACAACAGGCTCACTCAGCGGCTCGTGTACAATGTTGCATGCCTGATTTCTGTTACGCGCCCTTTGTGGAAAAATGGAGCACTGCAGCACACACCGAGCCAGATTCAGTGGGGGGACTGGTCGTATCACTGCCAACCCCTCTCACCCTGCATATGGACTATTCCAACCACTCCCCACTTCTGTCTGCAAGCAAACTGGCTCTTAGTGAAGTCCAAAAAGAGCCGCTCAATGGTCTTCATGAGAACAGACTTGAGGGCCACAGGAGGAATATCATTGAAGCATGTCACAGGAAATGTTTTTGGAACAGGAATTATGGTTGACTCTTCCCATAGTATCGTGCCTTGTAGTCTTGGAAGGTCTCCGCAGTGTCTGTGTTCCATGTTCATAGCATGCACCTCACCACGGGCTGCATGTGCATGAGTGGTTTGTACGCAGGCCGGAGATAAATTATGTTGTGGTCCGCTCTGCCTAACGTGAGGAGGGGCAATGATGAAGGGGCTTCTTTAGCATGACTAAAAAACAAGTTTAGTGTTTTGTCTACTCTTATAGGGCAGGTGACAACTGTGTCAATAGTGAGAGGGCAGTGACTGGGTTCATGTGATTAAAAACAAGGCCTGAGGGTGCTGCGTCTGGAGGCCACTCACTTTGGAGAGCAAAGCACTAACAAGGCAACTCAAAGACAGAATAAGATAGCATTAAAATCATAAATAATCACAGTACATTAAAAAGAAAGAGACAAATATAAAATCCCTCAGTTGTATACACAGCTAAACAAAACTGTTTTTAACCTGGTTTTAAACATTGTCAGAGAGGAGGCCTGTCTCATTTTCAGGAAGATTGTTCCAGATTTTAGCAGCATGAATCTGAAAAGCAGCCTCCCCATGTTTAGTTCTGACTCTGGGCACTAACAGGAGTCCAGTCCCTGTGCTCCTCAGAGTTTGGGCCGGTTCATATGGGACTAACATGTCACTAATGGAGAGACTTGTACACAAGCAGAGCTGTTTTAAAGTCTATTCTCTGAGCCACAGGAAGCCAGTGCAGAGACCTGAGAACTGGACTAATATGGTCGTACTTCCTGGTTCTAGTCAGGACTAATGTGGTCGTACTTCCTGGTTCTAGTCAGGACTAATGTGGTCGTACTTCCTGGTTCTAGTCAGGACTAATGTGGTCGTACTTCCTGGTTCTAGTCAGGACTAATGTGGTCGTACTTCCTGGTTCTAGTCAGGACTCGAGCTGCTGCATTTTGAATGTACTGCAGCTGTTTTACAGCCTGTTTGGACAGACCTGTGAGCAGGCCATTGCAGTAGTCTAACCTACTGGAGACAAGTGCATGGATAAGAATCTCCAGGTCTGCTTTAGACACTATGTTTTTGATCCTGGCAATGTTTTTTAGATGGTAAAAAGCTGCTGATGTTACTGATTTGATGTGGCTATTAAAATTTAAGTCTGAGTCCAGTATTACCCCTAGATTTCTGACCTTGTTTGAAGGTTTTAGGGAGAGAGACTGTAGGTGACAGATGACGCTCTCTCTTTGTTTCTGGGGACCAAAGACAATCATTTCAGTTTTGTCTGTGTTTAGCTGAAGGAAGTTGTTTTGCATCCACTCACTGATCTGTTGGATACAGTGAAGGAGTGAGTCCACTGGTCCATGTTCTCCTGCAGTCAGTGAGACATAGATCTGAGTGTCGTCTGCATAGTTATGAAAGGACACTTTGTTTCTGCGTATTAACTGACCTAACGGCAGCATGTAGAGAATGAACAGAAGAGGTCCCAGGATCGACCCCTGTGGTACTCCACAGGTCAGGGCCATATGATCTGAGACACAGTTTCCAATCTCCACAAAGTACTTCCTGTCTTCAAGGTAAGACCTAAACCAACTTAGGGCGGTGCCAGCGACTCCAACCCAGTCCTCTAGTCTCTGTAAGAGGATCTCATGGTCAACAGTGTCAAAAGCTGCATTTAGATCAGAACAGGATTAGGATTGAGACTTGTTGAATTGTTGATTATAAGAAATCTAGTAAACTGTAGGTAGACAACTTTCTCAAGGACTTTCCCCATAAATGGCAGATTTGAGATGGGACGATAGTTGTTAAGTACCGTAGCATCCAGACTGCTCTTTTTTAGCAGGGGCCTGATGACTGCAGTTTTCAGGGCCTTTGGGAATATTCCAGAATGAAGGGACATGTTTACTATCTGTGTGAGTGAAGGTAACAGACTGCATGTGGAGGAGCTCAGACTAGTGATTATCTTTTGGATTATCTTATATGCATGTTGTGTTTGTGTCTTTGCAACCCGTGCGTAACCTGTGCACGCAAATACCGTGTCTCCTCCTGAAAACTAAACTCGCTAAATTAAAGCTGGGGTACGTACATTTTCCCCTTTCAGCTCATTTTGGTTTTGCCCAAAAGTAAAAGGTTGTGAGCAAATCAAACAGATTTAAGTACATTTGGTATGAATGACAATGTGTCATTACATTTGATAATCTATTTTGACTTCAATTGGAGTGGATTTGAAATAGAATGTTAAAGATGCGATTAATCGTGAGTTAACTCATCATTACTATGCAATTAATCAACAACGAAAATGTGTATCGTTTGACAGCCCCAGTTTTAAAGTATGCAGTTGAATATTGTACCATGACGACGATGATCTAATCCTAATAGTTTTCTGTTTTAAAGGAGCTGCTGCATTTAATGCAGATTTGAAAGACTCCATAGTGTTGCCCACCGTTTGGTCAATGACTGAGGGACTGCAGCTGCTGTGAACAGGTTCACCTGCAGCAGTATTCAACATAGGCTGTATTAGTTCTTTGAACCTTGTGATAGATTTATCATTTAAGGTTCTTTTCATTATGGTTTTATTTTGCGGCGCAGGAAAGTCCTCCAAATCGAGATCAAACCTGAAATGATCAGACAGCAACGAGCTTTGATGCAGGAAATCAATATTGGAAACATCACTACCGTAGGTAAGGACCAGAGGGGCGGGTCCCGGCTCAAAAGTGGCCATAATGACGTGCGCTGACATGCTGCAATACCACCCCGGGCCGATGGGGGTGGACCCAGAAGAAGGATTAGCCAATGCTAACATATAGCATTGGCAGACCTCTCCAAAACGTCTTTACAGGATGGTCCTGGCTCTTGGCCCAAAGCTCCGTTCCACATGTGTGTCAATGCTGAGGGGGGGGAATTTTTTTGGACCACTATAGTTTACTTGCTGTGAATTTTTGAAGTCTCTTGTTCAAATGAATGGAGCTGCGCCGGCTGACGCATGCGCAGATGCATTTTTCACAATTTTCTTGTGGGCGGGACCACTCGCGGCCATTTTGGATAGCTCCAGTAGAGCACTATTTTTGGCCCATTGGTTAGAACGACGGAGATAGGCGTGACTCTGTTCGTTAATTTTTACAGTCTATGGTCAGGACAAGGTCCAAGGTGTGGTTATGAATGTGAGTAGGTTCCTCGACATTCTGAGTAAAACCAACACCATCTAGTACGGCGCTGAAAGCTTTGTTTAAGCTGTCAGTGCTGTCGTCCACATGTATATTGAAGTCTCCAGTTATAACTATGTTTTCCCATTCCAAAACTAGGTTTGAAATGAAGTCAGAGAATTCAGTTAGGAACTCGCTGTAAGGACCAGGAGGTCGGTATAAAACTATAAATAACACCGCTTTTTGTTTTCTCCACCCAGGACAGGTGATTGAAAGTGTTAAGTTTTCAAACCAGTGAAAAGCGTTGTTGGTTTTGGGACTAAGAACCAAGTTGGTGTGTGATATAATCGCAACACCACCGCCGCGACTTGTAGTTCTGGCTTTCTGGTAATTAACATGCGTCGGAGGAGTGCACTCATTCAATCTAACGTAGTCGTCCTGTTGGAGCCAAGTCTCCGAGAGCGCAAACAGATCCAAGCCCTTGTCTATAATAAGTTCGTTTATGAGAAGCGATTTAGACGAGATTGATCTGACGTTCATTAAACCACATTTAACAACCCTACTGTTAGAACTATTTCTGTCTGAACTTTTATTAAGTTACTGTGTCTGACACCCAGGTCAGATTTCCTCATATAGTGCTTTAGACTTCAAGCAAGGAACACACACAGTTTCAATCTGACTAGGTTCTGAGGCTAGTAACTGAGCACACACAGGCACACACACACATGCACACACAGTTTCAATCTGACTAGGTTCTGAGGCTAGTAACTGAGCACACACAGGCACACACACACATGCACACACAGTTTCAATCTGACTAGCCTCTGAGGCTAGTAACTGAGCACACACAGGCACACACACACATGCACACACAGTTTCAATCTGACTAGCTTCTGAGGCTAGTAACTGAACAGATGGGGGCTCAGAGGTTGTGGCAGAGCAGCTCTGCACCCGGGCCTCAGTTCTGCATCGTCATTTGAGCCGGGCAGAACAGTTTAGAGCCAGGGCCAAATTCTTAGCCAAAAGGGATGTACCCGCCAACGTTGGGTGGATATCATCCGAGCGGATGAGACCGGGCTTTCCCCAAAAGGCACTCCAATTGTCAACATGAGCAACACCACTTGGAGGGCACCAGCCAGACAGCCAGCGGTTGAAAGCCGAGTGTCTGCTGAATGCTTCTGCACTGCTAGTGCTAGGTAGGGGCCCAGAGAAGATGACAGTGTCGGCCATTGTGCTAGCCAGTTCGGACACCGCGGCGACTTGCAGCTTCAACACCTCGGACTGTTATTCACACGGGTCATTGCCACCCGTGTGAATAACAATTTCGGCAAAAACGCTGCTAGTGGGTCATCATGAGCCTTAGATTCCCTTCAATATCACCAAGCCTGGCCCCAGGGAAGGTCTAATGGGGAAACTATCAACACATCGCCCCCTCGAACAGTCACGAAGCCATCACTACCCTGCTCCTTTTGTTTGTAATGTTTGAAATTTATTTTACTACTCATGGTAGGTATTTGAAGCTGTGAAAAAAAAGTCCTCATCTGTAGGCTTAATCTCAGACGAGTATTAAGACTGATAAAAGGCTTCTAAAGTCTGATGAATTTTTGAGGGATCTGTAGTTGCCCCTTGACTGGTTTGAATCTTAGCTGTTTGATGGGAGGCGGAGACCTGACGGATCTGATGAGCCAGCAGTTTAATGGCTTTATCACCAGGTTCAAAAAATGGTGTATTAGCCTGAAGCATAAGTTCTGTTGTGTGCGAGGTCATTAGTATGTCACATTCAAATTGAGAGCGAGACGTTTGGTGAAGGCAAAGCTGCATGTATGGTATCTAGCTGCAAAATTCGCTGCCTCATACAACAATATTTTTCATCTCTTATTTTGTTCTCATAATGTAAATAGGAAATCATCTCCCCTCTAATATAAGCCTTAAGGGACTCCCAGAGCAACGTGGAAGACATTCCTGACGTTCTGTTGGTAGTCGAGAAATAATCTGATTTGAAACAAAGTTAGTAAAATTATAGTTTACAAGTAGCCGTACATTGAGGCGCCAAAGGGGCCGCTGGTGTATGGCTCTCAGTTTTATATCCATCAAAAGAGGAGCATGGTCAGAAAGAACAATGGCATCATATCTACACAGAGATATCAATGATAGAAATTGATTATTGACAAGAAACAGGTCAATGCGTGTAAACGTGTGGTGCACAGAAGAAAATAATTAGTATTCTCGCTTTGAGGGAAAGATAGATTTTCTTTAAATCATGTTTATGTGTGTTTGTGTATCTCCATCTACTGGTGTGAAACTGAGGTACAGTCAGAAGTTGAATTTTGGCACCAAAATATTCTCATAAAATGTTGTTGTGGAATAGAAAGATGGACCTGGAACAAATAGATATGGCATAGGAGTAAACTGACATGTTGTGCCATGATTATCAAAAAGATTGTGTATGAATTCTTGAGTGTGTTTTCTGGGTCTCACGTCTATCGTTCTGCCTGTGGGTGTGCACTGTGGCAGGCAGCTCTGCACGTCCAGTTCATGGTGAAGGCTCTGACTGCTGTGCATCCTGTGTGTTCTGACCGCTGTAGGTGACTGTGCCAAAGAGGAAACACAAAAGTGACCAGTCCAAAAGTCCAGAGAGCGGCTGTTCTTCCCCGGAACCGGACCACCACGACTCCTCCGGCAGCGAGCGTAAGGCGTAACTTCTATCTATCTGATACCACTAGTTCACTACAATCACTTGTTTTCACTTCATTGAAAAAGTACATAGATGAAAAAGAGAGCACCACTCTCACTTAGCCAATCAGCTCTCAGCCCAAAGAGTCAAATAGTGACTCACAAAATCTTTCTCACAGGTATGCAAATGATACCCCAGCTTTAAACTATTTAGCTGTTTTTCCATACATATTTCGGGGTCCCTAGGCTTATATACTTAGACACATGTACCTAGACATAGGTTTTCTGATCATCAATGTTCGTGTTTATTTTTGCCCAGAAGATCCCTTGAGATAATGGATAATCCCATGTCAATGTTTCATAAGAACTAGTGCAAGGAACAAGAGGAACATGCTCCAACACAGTTCCTCATTGTCACTGACCTGCAGTTTACCTCCCTCCATGATCCTCACAGTGGTTTTCTGAGTATTAGCAATCCCTTTGACTTCACCATTTGATGTTACAAAGTAAAGTAATGGAAAGGTTTTGCCACTATACATCCTTTATTTTGACATTGTACATGCTTATCCATATATCCTTTTGTGATTTGTATACAGTCATACAAACCAAAACATGTTCGTTGTTAAAGTAGATATTCTCAAGCTTATTTTTAAGGGTCAAAAGTACCATACATTCACTGTGTAATGTGTGTGCCTCAGGCCACCAAAGCAAACACAGCAGCAGAGTGAGGACGAGGGGTGCTGACCTGAGCGAGCTGCAGAACTCCATCGAGGCTATCAAGAAGACACAAGAAGACATCAATAAGTGAGCGCACACCTTACATACACTGCATGTACAGTGGGGCAAAAAGTATTTAGTCAGCCACATTGTGCAAGTTCTCCCACTTAAAATAATGACAGAGGTCTGTAATGTTCATCATAGGTTCACTTCAACTGTGAGAGACCGAATGTGAAAAAAATTCCAGGAATTCACATTGTAGAAGACATTGTGGAAGTTCTCTGGATCTCAAATACCTGTAACTTCTTCTTTAAGAAGCTCTTCTGTCCTCCACTTGTTACCTGTATTAATGGCACCTGTTTGAACACATCTGTATAAAAGACACCTGTCCACAGCCTCAAACAGTCAGACTCCAAACTCCACTATGGCCAAGAGTTGTCGAAGGACACCAGGAAAAGAATTGTAGACCTGCACCAGACTGGGAAGAGTGAATCTACAATAGGCAAGCAGCTTGGTGTGAACAAATCAACTGTGGGAGCAATTATCAGAAAATGGAAGACATACAAGACCACTGATAATCTCCCTCGATCTGGGGCTCCACGCAAGATCTCATCCCGTGGGGTCAAAATGATGATGAGAACGGTGATCAAAAATCCCAGAACCACACGGGGGGACCTGGTGAATGACCTGCAGAGAGCTGGGACCAAAGTAACAAAGGTTACCATCAGTAACACACTACGACGACAGGGAATCAGATCCTGCAGTGCCAGACGTGTCCCCCTGCTGAAGCCAGTGCATGTCCAGGCCCGTCTGAAGTTTGCCAGAGAGCACATGGATGATACAGCAGAGGATTGGGAGAATGTCATGTGGTCAGATGAAACCAAAGTAGAACTGTTTGGTATAAACTCAACTCGTCGTGTTTGGAGGAAGAAGAATACTGAGTTGCATCCCAAGAACACCATACCTACTGTGAAGCATGGGGGTGGAAACATCATGCTTTGGGGCTGTTTTTCTGCTAAGGGGACAGGACGACTGATCCGTGTTAAGGAAAGAATGAATGGGGCCATGTATCGTGAGATTTTGAGCCAAAACCTCCTTCCATCAGTGAGAGCTTTGAAGATGAAACGTGGCTGGGTCTTCCAGCATGACAATGATCCCAAACACACCGCCCGGGCAACGAAGGAGTGGCTCCGTAAGAAGCATTTGAAAGTCCTGGAGTGGCTCCGTAAGAAGCATTTGAAAGTCCTGGAGTGGCCTCGCCAGTCTCCAGACCTCAACCCCAGTGAACATCTGTGGAGGGAGTTGAAAGTCCCCAAAACATCACTGCTCTCGAGAAGATCTGCATGGAGGAATGGGCCAAAATACCAGCTACTGTGTGTGCAAACCTGGTAAAAACCTATAGTAATTGTTTGACCTCTGTTATTGCCAACAAAGGTTATATTACAAAATATTGAGTTGAATTTTTGCTATTGACCAAATACTTATTTTCCACCATAATTTACAAATAAATTCTTTTGAAAATCCTACAATGCGATTTCCTGGATTTTGTTTTCACATTCTGTCTCTCACAGTTGAAGTGAACCTATGATGAAAATTACAGACCTCTGTCATTATTTTAAGTGGGAGAACTTGCACAATTGGTGGCTGACTAAATATTTTTTTGCCCCACTGTAACTAGCTGGAGCCTGCGGACATTTGTTCCACGCATTTGTTCACTGAAGCCAGTGACGCTGGTGTGTTAGAACGCTGTGAGCTAGAACATGGGTTATGCAACAACTTAGGTTCTGTCTGTGCGGTACGTCTCTGTGCGCGTACGTGTATGTATGTGTCTGTCTGTGTGGTACGTCTCTGTGCACGTACGTGTATGTATGTGTCTGTCTGTGCGGTACGTCTCTGTGCACGTACGTGTATGTATGTGTCTGTCTGTGCGGTACGTCTCTGTGCGCGTACGTGTATGTATGTGTCTGTCTGTGTGGTACGTCTCTGTGCACGTACGTGTATGTATGTGTCTGTCTGTGCGGTACGTCTCTGTGCACGTACGTGTATGTATGTGTCTGTCTGTGCGGTACGTCTCTGTGCACGTACATGTATGTATGTGTCTGTCTGTGCGGTACGTCTCTGTGCGCGTACGTGTATGTATGTGTCTGTCTGTGCGGTACGTCTCTGTGCGCGTACGTGTATGTATGTGTCTGTCTGTGCGGTACGTCTCTGTGCGCGTACGTGTATGTATGTGTCTGTCTGTGCGGTACGTCTCTGTGCGCGTACATGTATGTACATGTCTCTGTGCACGTACGAGTATGTATGTGTCTGTCTGTGCGGTACGTCTCTGTGCGCGTACGTGTACGTACATGTCTCTGTGCGCGTACATGTATGTACATGTCTCTGTGCACGTACGTGTATGTATATGTGTCTGTCTGTGTGGTACGTCTCTGTGCACGTACATGTATGTACATGTCTCTGTGCACGTACATGTATGTACATGTCTCTGTGCGCGTACATGTTTGTACATTTCTCTGTGCGCGTACGTGTATGTATATGTGTCTGTCTGTGTGGTAAGTCTCTGTGCACGTACATGTATGTACATGTCTCTGTGCACGTACGTGTATGTATATGTGTCTGTCTGTGTGGTACGTCTCTGTGCGCGTACGTGTATGTATGTGTCTGTCTGTGTGGTACGTCTCTGTGCGCGTACGTGTATGTATATGTCTCTGTGCACGTACGTGTATGTATATGTGTCTGTCTGTGTGGTACGTCTCTGTGCGCGTACGTGTATGTATGTGTCTGTCTGTGTGGTACGTCTCTGTGCGCGTACGTGTATGTATGTGTCTGTCTGTGCGGTACGTCTCTGTGCGCGTACGTGTATGTATATGTGTCTGTGCACGTACATGTATGTATGTGTCTGTCTGTGCGGTACGTCTCTGTGCACGTACTCTGTCTCTGTGCACGTACGTGTATGTATATGTGTCTGTCTGTGTGGTACGTCTCTGTGCACGTACATGTATGTACATCTCTCTGTGCGCGTACATGTTTGTACATGTCTCTGTGCGCGTACGTGTATGTATGCGTCTGTCTGTGTGGTACGTCTCTGTGCGCGTACGTGTATGTATATGTGTCTGTCTGTGCGGTACGTCTCTGTGCACGTACGTGTATGTATGTGTCTGTCTGTGCGGTACGTCTCTGTGCGCGTACGTGTATGTATGTGTCTGTCTGTGCGGTACGTCTCTGTGCGCGTACGTGTATGTATGTGTCTGTCTGTGCGGTACGTCTCTGTGCGCGTACATGTATGTATGTGTCTGTCTGTGCGGTACGTCTCTGTGCGCGTACGTGTATGTATGTGTCTGTCTGTGCGGTACGTCTCTGTGCGTGTACGTGTATGTATATGTGTCTGTCTGTGCGGTACGTCTCTGTGCGCGTACATGTATGTATGTGTCTGTCTGTGCGGTACGTCTCTGTGCGCGTACGTGTATGTATGTGTCTGTCTGTGCGGTACGTCTCTGTGCGCGTACGTGTATGTATATGTGTCTGTCTGTGTGGTACGTCTCTGTGCGCGTACGTGTATGTATGTGTCTGTCTGTGCGGTACGTCTCTGTGCGCGTACGTGTATGTATGTGTCTGTCTGTGCGGTACGTCTCTGTGCGCGTACGTGTATGTATGTGTCTGTCTGTGTGGTACGTCTCTGTGCGCGTACGTGTATGTACATGTCTCTGTGCACGTACGTGTATGTATATGTGTCTGTCTGTGTGGTACGTCTCTGTGCACGTACATGTATGTACATGTCTCTGTGCACGTACGTGTATGTATATGTGTCTGTCTGTGTGGTACGTCTCTGTGCACGTACATGTATGTACATGTCTCTGTGCGCGTACATGTATGTACATGTCTCTGTGCGCGTACGTGTATGTATATGTGTCTGTCTGTGTGGTACGTCTCTGTGCGCGTACGTGTATGTATGCGTCTGTCTGTGTGGTACGTCTCTGTGCGCGTACGTGTATGTATATGTGTCTGTCTGTGCGGTACGTCTCTGTGCACGTACGTGTATGTATGTGTCTGTCTGTGCGGTACGTCTCTGTGCGCGTACGTGTATGTATGTGTCTGTCTGTGCGGTACGTCTCTGTGCGCGTACGTGTATGTACATGTCTCTGTGCGCGTACATGTATGTACATGTCTCTGTGCACGTACGTGTATGTATATGTGTCTGTCTGTGTGGTACGTCTCTGTGCGCGTACATGTATGTACATGTCTCTGTGCGCGTACGTGTATGTATGTGTCTGTCTGTGCGGTACGTCTCTGTGCGCGTACGTGTATGTATGTGTCTGTCTGTGCGGTACGTCTCTGTGCGCGTACGTGTATGTATGTGTCTGTCTGTGCGGTACGTCTCTGTGCGCGTACGTGTATGTACATGTCTCTGTGCGCGTACGTGTATGTGTGCGTCTGTGGGTACGTCTCTGTGCGCGTACGTGTATGTATGTGTCTGTCTGTGTCGTACGTCTCTGTGCGCGTACGTGTATGTACTGTCTCTGTGCGTCACGTGTCTGTACATGTCTCTGTGCGCGTACATGTATGTACATGTCTCTGTGCACGTACTGTATGTATATGTGTCTGTTGTGTGGTACGTCTCTGTGCGCGTACATGTATGTATGTCTCTGTGCACGTACATGTATGTATGTGTCTGTGCGGTACTGTTGTACGTCTCTGTGCGCGTACGTGTATGTATATGTGTCTGTCTGTGTGGTACGTCTCTGTGCACGTACGTGTATGTATGTGTCTGTCTGTGCGGTACGTCTCTGTGCGCGTACGTGTATGTATGTGTCTGTGCGCGTGAGTACGTCTCTGTGCGGTACGTGTATGTATGTGTCTGTCTGTGCGGTACGTCTCTGTGCGCGTACGTGTATGTATGTGTCTGTCTGTGCGGTACGTCTCTGTGCGCGTACGTGTATGTATGTGTCTGTCTGTGCGGTACGTCTCTGTGCGCGTACGTGTATGTATGTCTGTCTGTGCGGTACGTCTCTGTGCGCGTACGTGTATGTATGTGTCTGTCTGTGCGGTACGTCTCTGTGCGCGTACGTGTATGTATGTGTCTGTCTGTGCGGTACGTCTCTGTGCGCGTACGTGTATGTATGTGTCTGTCTGTGCGGTACGTCTCTGTGCGCGTACGTGTATGTATATGTCTGTCTGTGCTGTAGACGTCTCTGTGCCGTACGTGTATGTATGTGTCGTCTGTGCTACGTCTCTGTGCGCGTACGTGTATGTACATGTCTCTGTGCGCGTACGTGTATGTACATGTCTCTGTGCGCGTACGTTGTATGTATGTAGTGCTGTCTGTCTGTACTGTGCGCGTACGTGTATGTACTGTCGTACGTCTCTGTGCCGTACATGTATGTAATGTTCTGTGTGGGTACATGTCCTGTGCTTCGTACGTGTATGTCTGTTGTCTGTTGTGTGAAGTCTCTGTGCACGTACATGTATGTACATGTCTCTGTGCAGTACGTGTATGTATGTGTGTTGTCTGTGTGGTACGTCTCTGTGCGCGTACGTGTATGTATGTGTCTGTCTGTGTGGTACGTCTCTGTGCGCGTACATGTATGTATATGTCTCTGTGCACGTACGTGTATGTATATGTGTCTGTCTGTGTGGTACGTCTCTGTGCGCGTACGTGTATGTATGTGTCTGTCTGTGTGGTACGTCTCTGTGCGCGTACGTGTATGTACATGTCTCTGTGCACGTACGTGTATGTATATGTGTCTGTCTGTGTGGTACGTCTCTGTGCACGTACATGTATGTACATGTCTCTGTGCACGTACGTGTATGTATATGTGTCTGTCTGTGTGGTACGTCTCTGTGCACGTACATGTATGTACATGTCTCTGTGCACGTACGTGTATGTATATGTGTCTGTCTGTGTGGTACGTCTCTGTGCACGTACATGTATGTACATCTCTCTGTGCGCGTACATGTTTGTACATGTCTCTGTGCGCGTACGTGTATGTATATGTGTCTGTCTGTGTGGTACGTCTCTGTGCACGTACATGTATGTACATCTCTCTGTGCGCGTACATGTTTGTACATGTCTCTGTGCGCGTACGTGTATGTATATGTGTCTGTCTGTGTGGTACGTGTCTCTGTGTACGCGTACGTGTATGTATGTGTCTGTCTGTGCGGTACGTCTCTGTGCGCGTACGTGTATGTATGTGTCTGTCTGTGCGGTACGTCTCTGTGCACGTACGTGTATGTATGTGTCTGTCTGTGCGGTACGTCTCTGTGCGCGTACGTGTATGTATGTGTCTGTCTGTGCGGTACGTCTCTGTGCGCGTACGTGTATGTATGTGTCTGTATGTGCGGTACGTCTCTGTGCACGTACATGTATGTATGTGTCTGTCTGTGCGGTACGTCTCTGTGCGCGTACGTGTATGTATGTGTCTGTCTGTGCGGTACGTCTCTGTGCGCGTACGTGTATGTATGTGTCTGTCTGTGCGGTACGTCTCTGTGCGCGTACGTGTATGTATATGTGTCTGTCTGTGTGGTACGTCTCTGTGCACGTACATGTATGTATGTGTCTGTCTGTGCGGTACGTCTCTGTGCGCGTACGTGTATGTATGTGTCTGTCTGTGCGGTACGTCTCTGTGCGCGTACGTGTATGTATGTGTCTGTCTGTGCGGTACGTCTCTGTGCGCGTACGTGTATGTATTGTCTCTGTGCGCGTACTAGTACGTCTCTGTGCAGTACGTGTATGTATGTGTCTGTCTGTGCGGTACGTCTCTGTGCGCGTACGTTATGTATGTACATGTCTCTGTGCGCGTACATGTATGTACATGTCTCTGTGCACGTACGTGTATGTATGTGTCTGTCTGTGCGGTACGTCTCTGTGCGCGTACGTGTATAAGTCTCTGTGCACGTACATGTAGTCTCTGTGCTGTGCGTACATGTATGTACATGTCTCTGTGCACGTACGTGTATGTATGTGTCTGTCTGTGCGGTACGTCTCTGTGCGCGTACGTGTACGTACATGTCTCTGTGCGCGTACATGTATGTACATGTCTCTGTGCACGTACGTGTATGTATATGTGTCTGTCTGTGTGGTACGTCTCTGTGCACGTACATGTATGTACATGTCTCTGTGCACGTACGTGTATGTATATGTGTCTGTCTGTGTGGTAAGTCTCTGTGCACGTACATGTATGTACATGTCTCTGTGCACGTACGTGTATGTATATGTGTCTGTCTGTGTGGTACGTCTCTGTGCGCGTACGTGTATGTATGTGTCTGTCTGTGTGGTACGTCTCTGTGCACGTACGTGTATGTATATGTGTCTGTCTGTGTGGTACGTCTCTGTGCGCGTACGTGTATGTATGTGTCTGTCTGTGTGGTACGTCTCTGTGCGCGTACGTGTATGTACATGTCTCTGTGCACGTACGTGTATGTATATGTGTCTGTCTGTGTGGTACGTCTCTGTGCACGTACATGTATGTACATGTCTCTGTGCACGTACGTGTATGTATATGTGTCTGTCTGTGTGGTACGTCTCTGTGCACGTACATGTATGTACATGTCTCTGTGCACGTACGTGTATGTATATGTGTC
The DNA here is from genome assembly GCA_964034765.1 of Knipowitschia caucasica. NCBI lineage: Eukaryota > Metazoa > Chordata > Actinopteri > Gobiiformes > Gobiidae > Knipowitschia > Knipowitschia caucasica. The sequence continues at coordinate 59,198,215 of OZ035823.1, read as the reverse complement.
TGTCTGTGTGGTACGTCTCTGTGCACGTACATGTATGTACATGTCTCTGTGCACGTACATGTTTGTACATGTCTCTGTGCGCGTACGTGTATGTATGCGTCTGTCTGTGTGGTACGTCTCTGTGCGCGTACGTGTATGTATATGTGTCTGTCTGTGCGGTACGTCTCTGTGCACGTACGTGTATGTATGTGTCTGTCTGTGCGGTACGTCTCTGTGCGCGTACGTGTATGTATGTGTCTGTCTGTGCGGTACGTCTCTGTGCGCGTACGTGTATGTATGTGTCTGTATGTGCGGTACGTCTCTGTGCACGTACATGTATGTATGTGTCTGTCTGTGCGGTACGTCTCTGTGCGCGTACGTGTATGTATGTGTCTGTCTGTGCGGTACGTCTCTGTGCGCGTACGTGTATGTATGTGTCTGTCTGTGCGGTACGTCTCTGTGCGCGTACGTGTATGTATATGTGTCTGTCTGTGTGGTACGTCTCTGTGCACGTACATGTATGTACATGTCTCTGTGCACGTACGTGTATGTATATGTGTCTGTCTGTGTGGTACGTCTCTGTGCGCGTACGTGTATGTATGTGTCTGTCTGTGTGGTACGTCTCTGTGCGCGTACGTGTATGTACATGTCTCTGTGCACGTACGTGTATGTATATGTGTCTGTCTGTGTGGTACGTCTCTGTGCACGTACATGTATGTACATGTCTCTGTGCACGTACGTGTATGTATATGTGTCTGTCTGTGTGGTACGTCTCTGTGCACGTACATGTATGTACATCTCTCTGTGCGCGTACATGTTTGTACATGTCTCTGTGCGCGTACGTGTATGTATATGTGTCTGTCTGTGTGGTACGTCTCTGTGCGCGTACGTGTATGTATGCGTCTGTCTGTGTGGTACGTCTCTGTGCGCGTACGTGTATGTATATGTGTCTGTCTGTGCGGTACGTCTCTGTGCACGTACGTGTATGTATGTGTCTGTCTGTGCGGTACGTCTCTGTGCGCGTACGTGTATGTATGTGTCTGTCTGTGCGGTACGTCTCTGTGCGCGTACGTGTACGTACATGTCTCTGTGCGCGTACATGTATGTACATGTCTCTGTGCACGTACGTGTATGTATATGTGTCTGTCTGTGTGGTACGTCTCTGTGCACGTACATGTATGTACATGTCTCTGTGCACGTACATGTATGTACATGTCTCTGTGCGCTTACATGTTTGTACATGTCTCTGTGCGCGTACGTGTATGTATATGTGTCTGTCTGTGTGGTACGTCTCTGTGCACGTACATGTATGTACATGTCTCTGTGCACGTACGTGTATGTATATGTGTCTGTCTGTGTGGTACGTCTCTGTGCGCGTACGTGTATGTATGTGTCTGTCTGTGTGGTACGTCTCTGTGCGCGTACGTGTATGTATATGTCTCTGTGCACGTACGTGTATGTATATGTGTCTGTCTGTGTGGTACGTCTCTGTGCGCGTACGTGTATGTATGTGTCTGTCTGTGTGGTACGTCTCTGTGCGCGTACGTGTATGTACATGTCTCTGTGCACGTACGTGTATGTATATGTGTCTGTCTGTGTGGTACGTCTCTGTGCACGTACATGTATGTACATGTCTCTGTGCACGTACGTGTATGTATATGTGTCTGTCTGTGTGGTACGTCTCTGTGCGCGTACGTGTATGTACATGTCTCTGTGCGCGTACATGTATGTACATGTCTCTGTGCGCGTACATGTATGTACATGTCTCTGTGCGCGTACATGTATGTACATGTCTCTGTGCGCGTACGTGTATGTATATGTGTCTGTCTGTGCGGTACGTCTCTGTGCACGTACGTGTATGTATGTGTCTGTCTGTGCGGTACGTCTCTGTGCGCGTACGTGTATGTATGTGTCTGTCTGTGTGGTACGTCTCTGTGCACGTACGTGTATGTATGTGTCTGTCTGTGCGGTACGTCTCTGTGCACGTACGTGTATGTATGTGTCTGTCTGTGCGGTACGTCTCTGTGCACGTACATGTATGTATGTGTCTGTCTGTGCGGTACGTCTCTGTGCGCGTACATGTATGTATGTGTCTGTCTGTGCGGTACGTCTCTGTGCGCGTACGTGTATGTATGTGTCTGTCTGTGCGGTACGTCTCTGTGCGCGTACGTGTATGTATATGTCTCTGTGCGCGTACGTGTATGTACATGTCTCTGTGCACGTACGTGTATGTATGTGTCTGTCTGTGCGGTACGTCTCTGTGCGCGTACGTGTATGTACATGTCTCTGTGCGCGTACATGTATGTACATGTCTCTGTGCGCGTACGTGTATGTATATGTGTCTGTCTGTGTGGTACGTCTCTGTGCACGTACATGTATGTACATGTCTCTGTGCGCGTACATGTATGTACATGTCTCTGTGCGCGTACGTGTATGTATATGTGTCTGTCTGTGTGGTACGTCTCTGTGCACGTACATGTATGTACATGTCTCTGTGCGCGTACGTGTATGTATATGTGTCTGTCTGTGTGGTACGTCTCTGTGCGCGTACGTGTATGTATGCGTCTGTCTGTGCGGTACGTCTCTGTGCGCGTACATGTATGTATATGTCTCTGTGCACGTACGTGTATGTATATGTGTCTGTCTGTGCGGTACGTCTCTGTGCGCGTACGTGTATGTATGTGTCTGTCTGTGTGGTGCGTCTCTGTGCGCGTACGTGTATGTATGTGTCTGTCTGTGCGGTACGTCTCTGTGCGCGTACGTGTATGTATGTGTCTGTCTGTGCGGTACGTCTCTGTGCGCGTACGTGTATGTACATGTCTCTGTGCACGTACGTGTATGTATATGTGTCTGTCTGTGCGGTACGTCTCTGTGCACGTACGTGTATGTATGTGTCTGTCTGTGCGGTACGTCTCTGTGCGCGTACGTGTATGTATATGTGTCTGTCTGTGCGGTACGTCTCTGTGCACGTACGTGTATGTATATGTGTCTGTCTGTGCGGTACGTCTCTGTGCGCGTACGTGTATGTATGTGTTTGTCTGTGCGGTACGTCTCTGTGCGCGTACGTGTATGTATGTGTCTGTCTGTGCGGTACGTCTCTGTGCGCGTACGTGTATGTATATGTCTCTGTGCGCGTACATGTATGTTTATGTCTCTGTGCACGTACATGTATGTATGTGTCTGTCTGTGCGGTACGTCTCTGTGCACGTACGTGTATGTATGTGTCTGTCTGTGCGGTACGTCTCTGTGCGCGTACGTGTATGTATGTGTCTGTCTGTGCGGTACGTCTCTGTGCGCGTACATGTATGTATGTGTCTGTCTGTGCGGTACGTCTCTGTGCGCGTACGTGTATGTATGTGTCTGTCTGTGCGGTACGTCTCTGTGCGCGTACGTGTATGTATATGTGTCTGTCTGTGCGGTACGTCTCTGTGCGCGTACATGTATGTATGTGTCTGTGCGGTACGTCTCTGTGCGCGTACGTGTATGTATGTGTCTGTCTGTGCGGTACGTCTCTGTGCGCGTACGTGTATGTATATGTGTCTGTCTGTGTGGTAAGTCTCTGTGCACGTACATGTATGTATGTGTCTGTCTGTGCGGTACGTCTCTGTGCGCGTACGTGTATGTATGTGTCTGTCTGTGTGGTACGTCTCTGTGCGCGTACGTGTATGTATGTGTCTGTCTGTGTGGTACGTCTCTGTGCGCGTACGTGTATGTATATGTCTCTGTGCACGTACGTGTATGTATATGTGTCTGTCTGTGTGGTACGTCTCTGTGCGCGTACGTGTATGTATGTGTCTGTCTGTGTGGTACGTCTCTGTGCGCGTACGTGTATGTACATGTCTCTGTGCACGTACGTGTATGTATATGTGTCTGTCTGTGGGGTACGTCTCTGTGCACGTACATGTATGTACATGTCTCTGTGCACGTACGTGTATGTATATGTGTCTGTCTGTGTGGTACGTCTCTGTGCACGTACATGTATGTACATGTCTCTGTGCACGTACGTGTATGTATATGTGTCTGTCTGTGTGGTACGTCTCTGTGCACGTACATGTATGTACATGTCTCTGTGCACGTACATGTTTGTACATGTCTCTGTGCGCGTACGTGTATGTATGCGTCTGTCTGTGTGGTACGTCTCTGTGCGCGTACGTGTATGTATATGTGTCTGTCTGTGCGGTACGTCTCTGTGCACGTACGTGTATGTATGTGTCTGTCTGTGCGGTACGTCTCTGTGCGCGTACGTGTATGTATGTGTCTGTCTGTGCGGTACGTCTCTGTGCGCGTACGTGTATGTATGTGTCTGTATGTGCGGTACGTCTCTGTGCACGTACATGTATGTATGTGTCTGTCTGTGCGGTACGTCTCTGTGCGCGTACGTGTATGTATGTGTCTGTCTGTGCGGTACGTCTCTGTGCGCGTACGTGTATGTATGTGTCTGTCTGTGCGGTACGTCTCTGTGCGCGTACGTGTATGTATGTGTCTGTCTGTGTGGTACGTCTCTGTGCGTCGTACGTGTATGTATGTGTCTGTCTGTGGGTACGTCTCTGTGCGCGTACGTGTATGTATAGTGTCTGTCTGTGCGGTACGTCTCTGTGCGCGTACGTGTATGTATATGTGTCTGTCTGTGTGGTACGTCTCTGTGCGCGTACGTGTATGTATGCGTCTGTCTGTGCGGTACGTCTCTGTGCGCGTACGTGTATGTATATGTGTCTGTCTGTGCGGTACGTCTCTGTGCGCGTACGTGTATGTATGTGTCTGTCTGTGTGGTACGTCTCTGTGCGCGTACGTGTATGTACATGTCTCTGTGCACGTACGTGTATGTATATGTGTCTGTCTGTGTGGTACGTCTCTGTGCGCGTACGTGTATGTACATGTCTCTGTGCACGTACGTGTATGTATATGTGTCTGTCTGTGTGGTACGTCTCTGTGCACGTACATGTATGTACATGTCTCTGTGCACGTACGTGTATGTATATGTGTCTGTCTGTGTGGTACGTCTCTGTGCGCGTACGTGTATGTATGTGTCTGTCTGTGCGGTACGTCTCTGTGCGCGTACGTGTATGTATGTGTCTGTCTGTGTGGTACGTCTCTGTGCGCGTACGTGTATGTATATGTGTCTGTCTGTGCGGTACGTCTCTGTGCACGTACGTGTATGTATGTGTCTGTCTGTGCGGTACGTCTCTGTGCGCGTACGTGTATGTATGTGTCTGTCTGTGCGGTACGTCTCTGTGCGCGTACGTGTATGTATGTGTCTGTCTGTGCGGTACGTCTCTGTGCGCGTACATGTATGTATGTGTCTGTCTGTGCGGTACGTCTCTGTGCGCGTACGTGTATGTATGTGTCTGTCTGTGCGGTACGTCTCTGTGCGCGTACGTGTATGTATGTGTCTGTCTGTGCGGTACGTCTCTGTGCGCGTACGTGTATGTATATGTCTCTGTGCGCGTACATGTATGTACATGTCTCTGTGCACGTACGAGTATGTATGTGTCTGTCTGTGCGGTACGTCTCTGTGCGCGTACGTGTATGTATATGTCTCTGTGCGCGTACATGTATGTACATGTCTCTGTGCACGTACGTGTATGTATGTGTCTGTCTGTGCGGTACGTCTCTGTGCGCGTACGTGTATGTACATGTCTCTGTGCCGTACATGTATGTACATGTCTCTGTGCGCTTACATGTTTGTCTGTGTGTACATGTCTCTGTGCGCGTACGTGTCTGTATATGTGTCTGTCTGTCTGTGTGGTACGTCTCTGTGCACGTACATGTATGTACATGTCTCTGTGCACGTACATGTATGTACATGTCTCTGTGCGCGTACATGTTTGTACATTTCTCTGTGCGCGTACGTGTATGTATATGTGTCTGTCTGTGTGGTAAGTCTCTGTGCACGTACATGTATGTACATGTCTCTGTGCACGTACGTGTATGTATATGTGTCTGTCTGTGTGGTACGTCTCTGTGCGCGTACGTGTATGTATGTGTCTGTCTGTGTGGTACGTCTCTGTGCGCGTACGTGTATGTACATGTCTCTGTGCACGTGTACGTGTATGTATATGTGTCTGTCTGTGTGGTACGTCTCTGTGCACGTACATGTATGTACATGTCTCTGTGCACGTACGTGTATGTATATGTGTCTGTCTGTGTGGTACGTCTCTGTGCACGTACATGTATGTACATCTCTCTGTGCGCGTACGTTGTACATGTCTCTGTGCGCGTACGTGTATGTATGCGTCTGTCTGTGTGGTACGTCTCTGTGCGCGTACGTGTATGTATATGTGTCTGTCTGTGCGGTACGTCTCTGTGCACGTACGTGTATGTATGTGTCTGTCTGTGCGGTACGTCTCTGTGCGCGTACGTGTATGTATGTGTCTGTCTGTGCGGTACGTCTCTGTGCGCGTACGTGTATGTATGTGTCTGTCTGTGTGGTACGTCTCTGTGCGCGTACGTGTATGTATATGTCTCTGTGCTACGTGTATGTATATGTGTCTGTCTGTGCGTCTCTGTGCGCGTACGTGTATGTACATGTCTCTGTGCGCGTACATGTATGTACATGTCTCTGTGCGCGTACGTGTATGTACATGTCTCTGTGCGCGTACATGTATGTACATGTCTCTGTGCGCGTACGTGTATGTATATGTGTCTGTCTGTGCGGTACGTCTCTGTGCACGTACGTGTATGTATGTGTCTGTCTGTGCGGTACGTCTCTGTGCGCGTACATGTATGTATGTGTCTGTCTGTGCGGTACGTCTCTGTGCGCGTACGTGTATGTATGTGTCTGTCTGTGCGGTACGTCTCTGTGCACGTACGTGTATGTATGTGTCTGTCTGTGCGGTACGTCTCTGTGCACGTACGTGTATGTATGTGTCTGTCTGTGCGGTACGTCTCTGTGCACGTACATGTATGTATGTGTCTGTCTGTGCGGTACGTCTCTGTGCGCGTACATGTATGTATGTGTCTGTCTGTGCGGTACGTCTCTGTGCGCGTACGTGTATGTATATGTGTCTGTCTGTGCGGTACGTCTCTGTGCGCGTACGTGTATGTATGTGTCTGTCTGTGCGGTACGTCTCTGTGCGCGTACGTGTATGTATATGTCTCTGTGCGCGTACGTGTATGTACATGTCTCTGTGCGCGTACGTGTATGTATGTGTCTGTCTGTGCGGTACGTGTATGTATATGTCTCTGTGCGCGTACGTGTATGTACATGTCTCTGTGCACGTACGTGTATGTATGTGTCTGTCTGTGCGGTACGTCTCTGTGCGCGTACGTGTATGTACATGTCTCTGTGCGCGTACATGTATGTACATGTCTCTGTGCACGTACGTGTATGTATATGTGTCTGTCTGTGTGGTACGTCTCTGTGCACGTACATGTATGTACATGTCTCTGTGCGCGTACGTGTATGTATATGTGTCTGTCTGTGTGGTACGTCTCTGTGCACGTACATGTATGTACATGTCCCTGTGCGCGTACATGTTTGTACATGTCTCTGTGCGCGTACGTGTATGTATATGTGTCTGTCTGTGTGGTACGTCTCTGTGCACGTACATGTATGTACATGTCTCTGTGCGCGTACGTGTATGTATATGTGTCTGTCTGTGTGGTACGTCTCTGTGCGCGTACGTGTATGTATGCGTCTGTCTGTGCGGTACGTCTCTGTGCGCGTACATGTATGTATATGTCTCTGTGCACGTACGTGTATGTATATGTGTCTGTCTGTGCGGTACGTCTCTGTGCGCGTACATGTATGTATATGTCTCTGTGCACGTACGTGTATGTATATGTGTTCTGTCTGTGCGGTACGTCTCTGTGCGCGTACATGTATGTATATGTCTCTGTGCGCGTACGTGTATGTATGTGTCTGTCTGTGCGGTACGTCTCTGTGCGCGTACGTGTATGTATGTGTCTGTCTGTGTGGTGCGTCTCTGTGCGCGTACGTGTATGTATGTGTCTGTCTGTGCGGTACGTCTCTGTGCGCGTACGTGTATGTATGTGTCTGTCTGTGCGGTACGTCTCTGTGCGCGTACGTGTATGTACATGTCTCTGTGCACGTACGTGTATGTATATGTGTCTGTCTGTGCGGTACGTCTCTGTGCACGTACGTGTATGTATGTGTCTGTCTGTGCGGTACGTCTCTGTGCGCGTACGTGTATGTATATGTGTCTGTCTGTGCGGTACGTCTCTGTGCACGTACGTGTATGTATATGTGTCTGTCTGTGCGGTACGTCTCTGTGCGCGTACGTGTATGTATGTGTTTGTCTGTGCGGTACGTCTCTGTGCGCGTACGTGTATGTATGTGTCTGTCTGTGCGGTACGTCTCTGTGCGCGTACGTGTATGTATATGTCTCTGTGCGCGTACATGTATGTTTATGTCTCTGTGCACGTACATGTATGTATGTGTCTGTCTGTGCGGTACGTCTCTGTGCACGTACGTGTATGTATGTGTCTGTCTGTGCGGTACGTCTCTGTGCGCGTACGTGTATGTATGTGTCTGTCTGTGCGGTACGTCTCTGTGCGTGTACGTGTATGTATATGTGTCTGTCTGTGCGGTACGTCTCTGTGCGCGTACATGTATGTATGTGTCTGTCTGTGCGGTACGTCTCTGTGCGCGTACGTGTATGTATGTGTCTGTCTGTGCGGTACGTCTCTGTGCGCGTACGTGTATGTATATGTGTCTGTCTGTGCGGTACGTCTCTGTGCGCGTACATGTATGTATGTGTCTGTGCGGTACGTCTCTGTGCGCGTACGTGTATGTATGTGTCTGTCTGTGCGGTACGTCTCTGTGCGCGTACGTGTATGTACATGTCTCTGTGCGCGTACATGTATGTACATGTCTCTGTGCGCGTACATGTGTATGTACGTACATGTATGTATATGTGTCTGTCTGTGTGGTACGTCTCTGTGCACGTACATGTTTGTACATGTCTCTGTGCGCGTACGTGTATGTATGTGTCTGTCTGTGCGGTACGTCTCTGTGCGCGTACATGTATGTATGTGTCTGTCTGTGCGGTACGTCTCTGTGCGCGTACGTGTATGTATGCGTCTGTCTGTGTGGTACGTCTCTGTGCGCGTACGTGTATGTATATGTGTCTGTCTGTGTGGTACGTCTCTGTGCGCGTACGTGTATGTATGTGTCTGTCTGTGCGGTACGTCTCTGTGCGCGTACGTGTATGTATGTGTCTGTCTGTGTGGTACGTCTCTGTGCACGTACATGTATGTATGTGTCTGTCTGTGCGCGTACATGTTTGTACATGTCTCTGTGCGCGTACGTGTATGTATATGTGTCTGTCTGTGCTGTACGTCTCTGTGCGCGTACGTGTATGTATGTGTCTGTCTGTGTGGTACGTCTCTGTGCGCGTACGTGTATGTATGTGTCTGTCTGTGCGGTACGTCTCTGTGCGCGTACGTGTATGTATGTGTCTGTCTGTGCGGTACGTCTCTGTGCGCGTACGTGTATGTATATGTGTCTGTGTGTGCGGTACGTCTCTGTGCGCGTACGTGTATGTATGTGTCTGTCTGTGCGGTACGTCTCTGTGCGCGTACGTGTATGTATGTGTCTGTGTGTGCGGTACGTCTCTGTGCGCGTACGTGTATGTATGTGTCTGTCTGTGCGGTACGTCTCTGTGCGCGTACGTGTATGTATGTGTCTGTCTGTGCGGTACGTCTCTGTGCGCGTACGTGTATGTATGTGTCTGTCTGTGCGGTACGTCTCTGTGCGCGTACATGTATGTATATGCGTCTGTCTGTGCCACTGCATGAAAAGTGTGATTTTCGTCTCTTTTCGGCCCTGTATATTACTGTGAAACTTCTGGGATTCGGCTGTTGACGGTAGTTTGTTGTCCCCTCCTCCCTCCTCCACAGGAGGCTTTAACATGTAAATGGCAATGCTGTGAGCTATACAAAATGCGGCAAAATGGCGGGAGCAGATGGATATAGCCCAGAGTGGTATAAAACAATGGAGAGTCATCTCACTCCAGTTTTACTCATGACCTTTGGGTGCTTGAAAAGAAAATGACCTCAACATCATGGAATGAAGCAATCATTTCTCTCAGCCCAAAAGAGGGAAAAGATAGATTGGAGTGCGGTAGCTTCAGACCTATCAGTATTTTAAATATTGACTACAAACTATTCACATCCATAATTTCACGGCGACTGGAGACGATCTTACCAATATTAATACACAAAGACCAAACAGGATTCATCAAACAAAGACAAACACAGGACAGTATAAGAAGAGTGTTAAATATAATGCAACAGGTTAATCAACAAAAACAAGAAACACTAATAATCAGCTTAGATGCAGAAAAAGCGTTTGACTCCGTGAGGTGGACCTTCTTATACAAAGTTCTAAATAAATTTGGCTTTCATCAATCATTGATTGAGACAATTTCAGGATTATACTCCAAACCTACAGCTAGGATAAAAATCAACGGGGACCTCACAGAGTCAGTCGCCCTCGAAAGAGGATCAAGACAAGGCTGCAATATGTCCGCTCTTCTTTTTGCCTTGTATATAGAACCGCTCACGCAATGGATAAGGGAAAACCAGAATATAAAAGGGGTAACAATCCTGGGACGGGAGCAAAAGCTTGCCTTGTTCGCAGATGATTTACTTCTGACAATTACACAACCAAATCAAACACTGCCTTTAACAATCAAAATGCTTGAAGAATATGGTACATTCTCAGGATACAAAATTAATGTTAGTAAGACTCAAGTTTTAACTCTAAATTACAACCCTCCACAGAATATTAAAGATAGTTACAAATGGAAATGGGAAACCGAGTCAATAAAATATCTGGATATAATTTTGCATAAGGATTTTAACAGAATGATTGAGATTAATTATGGACCTCTGAATGCTAAATTACAATCTGATTTACAAATATGGAACTCATTATCATTTTTTGATTTGCACTCAAGAATTGACTCAGTTAGAATGACTGTCCTTCCACAAATACTTTACCTATTCCAGTGCCTCCCATGCTATATTCCACAAAAACAGTTTGACGAATGGGATAGAATTATATCCAGATATATTTGGAAGGGTAAAAAACCCGGAGTCAAATATAAAACATTACAGTTACCAAAAAATAAGGGTGGTAGGAATTTGCCATGTTTACGGAAATATTTTTATGCTGCACAGTTAAGACCTCTAGTGTGCATGTGCTCTCCGGTTTACACTGCAGGATGGAAGGATTTAGAAGAACAAGTTATTAACTGAATACCTTTGAAAGCTTTAATGGGGGATATTAAACTACAGAGTAGCATTAATATTCAGGAAAATCACCTATTAAACGTTATGATTAGAATATGGAACGAAACTGTTAAATTTTGTCACTTAGAACAGGCCTCCAAAATTTTAAGATGGTGTGCCTATGACACAGACTTTGTCCCAAATAAATCTGACAAAATATATAAATTATGGATCTCCAAAGGAATAACTGACTATGACTCCCTTGTTCACAAGGGGGTGCTCCAATCTTTTGACAATTTAAAGAGAAAACATGGATTAGGCACTGATGACTTCTTTAGATATCTGCAAGTAAGGAGTTACTTCAATAAAAATATTGAAATGAGTTCAATTAACCAAGGCTTTTTGCATAAATTTTTAGCAATAATAAAATCCATGTCCCCATCTAAAATTGTTTCTAGATTATACAAAAGCATTCTTGAGTGTGAAGTGGAGAGCACATATTATGTGAAAGAAAAATGGGAAAGGGAAGGAGGTCTTACAATCACAGAAGAGGCGTGGGAACATATATGTGAAATACAATGGGCTACAACTGGATCAAATGTCTGGCGTGAATTCTGTTGGAAGAATGTCATTAGATTTTTCATTACACCAACTCAGAAGAAGTACCAAGGGACAGGCGATGCCTGATGGAGATGTAACAATGAAGGTGCCAACCATTTCCATATTTTTTGGGATTGTACAGTCATTCAAGAATATTGGTCAGAGATTCATTTTCATTTGCAGAATGTATTCTCTATTGTTTTCCCCTTGTCATTTGAATGCTTGTATTTAGGTAAAATGGAACTGGACGGTTTTAATAGCTATGACAGAAAACTTTTGTACATTTTGTTGGCAGCGAGTAAGAAAACATTCACAAGGAACTGGCTGAAGCCTGATTGTCCAACAGTCGATGACTGGATTAACATTGTCAAAGAAATTTACAAAATGGAAAAAATCTCCTTTCTCATCAAAGTGAGACTGAACGCTTTCTACACCCTATGGTCTAAATGGACATGAGTATGTGAAGCCTATTCATACAGATTTTATGTAAAAATTCTCAGTAAAATGTCAAGTGACGACAATATTTGTACTCCCCACCATGTTCACCGATTTGTTTTATTTGGAAAATGAAAATATGTGAAAGAGCAAGGTTACTGTAAATGTATACAATGTGAATTGGAATGTACAATATGCTTTTTCAATAAAAAGTCAATTTGAAAAAAGATCATGTCTCATTTTCAATACATACGGATTTCCTTAGTCGTCTTTAGTGATGGGTCGTGCCGCGTCGGCGCTTCAGTTCAGCAAGTTGAGAAATCCCAAGGCTCCATGGTCTGGCTGCAGGCCGCTGTAGACCCTGCAGACCTCCTTCACTTGTCCCTGTCACGTGACCTTCTTCACAAGCCACTCTTACCTGGGACTTGAAAACATTTTTCTTCATAAAGTTAAGCTTATATTTCACATATAGTATATGAATAGAGACATTTGTTCCACAATTTGTGACCAGGTATTATGTATAAGAGTGATCGCTGTTTTCATCCGGACATTTGGGATGCCAAAGGACAATTCTGTTACTATTTACTTACAAGAGCGCCACCTACACTTCATCCGTAGCATAGAACATGAAAAAACGTCAAAAAGACAAAATATATGTTAGGAGATGCCATGGCGAGGTTTTATTATAGTAAAGAGCTACAACTTCTAGATGCTTATTCCATTCATTTATATTAATCTTGCAACAGCATGAAAGTTACATAGGTACCCAATATTTTGTCCATTAATTTCAAGAGGGATAAGAGTTAGTTAGACCTATAGGCCTACACACACAAAAATAGTTTTCTTGCTGTAGAAAGAAAAGTAAATACAAAATGTCTATACACAATGTTTTATTTTAATAAGGCACATTTTGGGGTACAAACAAATTAATTTGAAAAGGTAGGCTAATTATTACAATTACTATTTGGTAATATCCACCTGTTTATTTTGTAACAATTCAAAAAGAATTATTTCCTTCCTGCTGCAATCAGACTGTACAATGAACATTGAGAACTGACCTCACATGTCACCTGTGGCAATAATGTGATGCCAATGTGCAATATGGAACCCAGTCACTTTTCCATATCCTCCTGCTGCTCGCACAGGAGCCAGCACTGTCAATACTTGAACCAACGCTTGTATTATAGACCTATACATGAACCTGAACCTAAAGAATGAACTATTGAAGATATAACACATATAATAAAATATATATACATATATACAGTGGGGCAAAAAAGTATTTAGTCAGCCACCGATTGTGCAAGTTCTCCCACTTAAAATAATGACAGAGGTCTGTAATGTTCATCATAGGTACACTTCAACTGTGAGAGACAGAATGTGAAAAAAATATCCAGGAATTCACATTGTAGGATTTTTAAAGAATTTATTTGTAAATTATGGTGGAAAATAAGTATTTGGTCAATAAACCAAATTCAAGTCAATGGAAGAAGGTTTTGGCTCAAAATCTCACGATACATGGCCCCATTCATTCTTTCCTTAACACGGATCAGTCGTCCTGTCCCCTTAGCAGAAAAACAGCCCCAAAGCATCATGTTTCCACCCCCATGCTTCACACTAGGTATGGTGTTCTTGGGATGCAACTCAGTATTCTTCTTCCTCCAAAAAGTTCTACTTTGGTTTCATCTGACCACATGACATTCTCCCAATCCTCTGCTGTATCATCCATGTGCTCTCTGGCAAACTTCAGACGGGCCTGGACATGCACTGGCTTCAGCAGGGGGACACGTCTGGCACTGCAGGATTTGATTCCCTGTCGTCGTAGTGTGTTACTGATGGTAACCTTTGTTACTTTGGTCCCAGCTCTCTGCAGGTCATTCACCAGGTCCCCCCGTGTGGTTCTGGGATTTTTGATCACCGTTCTCATGATCATTTTGACCCCACGGGATGAGATCTTGCGTGGAGCCCCAGATCGAGTGAGATTATCTGTGGTTGAAATATCGTTGTGGGCTACATTTGGGCGATCTTTTCTACAGATAACGAGTTCAAACAGGTGCCATTAATACAGGTAACAAGTGGAGGACAGAAGAGCTTCTTAAAGAAGAAGTTACAGGTCTGTGAGAGCCAGAGATCTTCCTTGTTTGAAGTGACCAAATACTTATTTTCCACCATAATTTACAAATAAATTCTTTAAAAATCCTACAATGTGAATTCCTGGATATTTTTTTCACATTCTGTCTCTCACAGTGTGAGATTTCATAACACTTTTAAGCAACTTTTGTTAAAGTTAAACTCATCATTCTATCAATGTGCAGAAGCCAGTACTTTTCCCTTGTTGTGTCTATCTGAAGGCCAAGCTACAAGCACACCATGGAAGCTGCTGATTGGAGGTGTCTATGCCTCCGCTCTGTATAATACACTTGCATTCTGTTATATCTGTGTTCGTGTGCTTTGTTCGTGCTGTCTCTAACATCGACAATAAAACATGTCTTCTGTCTGAATTAAAGACGCGATCCCAGACTTTGTCATTTTCTTCAACAGTTGAAGTGAACCTATGATGAAAATTACAGACCTCTGTCATTGTTTTAAGTGGGAGAACTTGCACAATCGGTGGCTGACTAAATACTTTTTTGCCCCACTGTATATGTGAAAGTAATTTTTCAGAAACTGAGAAATTATTGGTTTTAGACAACTGATAGGATCACAATCACAAATGATATCCCCATCTGTGTCACGTCCTTTGAAAAGCACTTACACTTTCAACATATGTCTTTTGTCCTATTGGATTAATTTAATTGATTTTGACTTGACAAGCTATAATCATTTATTATTAAATATTTATCTATATAATGTGTGTGTGTATTAGTGCAGACAACTGTACAAGTTACCATTTTGTAATTTCTATTTTTTCCTTTGATAATTTTTTCCTTTGAAATATTTGTTATTACTATATATTATTATTGATCATAACCAAACAGATGAATTAATGGGTCATACACAATCAAATTACATATTTATTTCTGCAATCCTGCTCCTGATTGGTCGATTAAAAAATAATCTGGGGAAGGCGTTCGCTATGGCGTCGATACCAGACCCATGTGGTTCAGCCAAACGCCTCTGGTGGAGCATGGCGGAACTACAAGGGTCTGGCAGAGCCAGGCTAACTCACACCTAGGGGGCCCTAAGAATTGGGACGGGGCCATATTCTGCTTTAGCCAAACTAATTGTGAATAAGCCGCTCTGTAGGTCCTACAAAAAACAGCTATTTCCCGGGATTCCCTGGAAATGCGTCGTCTTTTCCCGGGTTTTGATACATCTCATTTTCGGGGAAAAATATTAAACCCTCCCGGGGTGTCCTTTGGGGGGTTCTCCGGGAGTACGGGTCCGGGGTCCTCTGCTGAGGGCCGTCCGGTCCCTGTATGACCGGAGCCAGAACTGTGTTCACTTTGCCCGCAGTCAGTCAGACTTGTTCCCGGTGAATGTTGGCCTCTGCCAAGGCTGCCCTTTGTCACCGGTTATTTTTTATTTTTTTTTATTTGATTTGCAAGGTAACATATTCAACAAACAAAAAACAAGAATATATGTAGAGACACATATTTTAAGGGATACAGCCAATTGTGCGTGTGTGTGTGCGCGGGTGCGTAACAGTACTTTGTGCGAGCAGAGAGCTGGGACCAAAGTAACAAAGGTTACCATCAGTAACACACTACGACGACAGGGAATCAAATCCTGCAGTGCCAGATGGTTTTTTTTTTCACATTCTGTCCACCATCGGTGGCTGACTAAATACTTTTTTGCCCCACTGTATATATGTATAGACATTTTTTTTAAATGGTCCAACCGATATACCCAGACACAAGCATATGCTTGTAACTATGGTTGAAGTGTTTAAACTATAAGGCTTGTTGAAGGCAGTAATAGTGGCAGAAGAGAAAACAAAACAAAAAAATACAGATATATACTTATAAATACATACATATGTACCTACGAATATACACATGCACCTATACACATATATACATACATAAAAATCATATGTGGATTACATAGATAAAATATAGAAATGATATTATATAGGGTTATCCCAATAGATATACACACACCATATTTAGAAATATGATCCCCTTTCCATATGTCTGGCCCCTCCATCTCCCACGTGCCTGTATGTGTAGTGCACATTTGTGAAATGTGGTGCATTAAAAACTCAAACAAACTTGGTAAAAGATGGAGGGGGGATGTTTTTATTTATTTATTTTCCTTTTTTCCTCTTTCCTTCCCTCCCTTTCTTTCCACTCCTTGTTTATTTTAAATTAAAGTTAAAATAATATTGAGCAAAGGGATAATTGAGTATGATATTAGTGGTGTGATAACACCAATAATATCATCAGGATAATTGATTATAGAGAGAATAAATGCATACAAAAAATAATACTGCCACTGCCATCAAGAGGAGAAAAAATAATACAAGAATAATGATAATAATTATTATGATAATAGTAATAATAATAATAACTAATAGTCCAGTTGCAGCTTGTATATTATAGTAGAGGAGGTCAACAAAAAGCCAAATAACTGAATGATCATGAGTGAGGAGGAGAGAGAAGCAAAACAAAACACACCTAAGTGGATTTCTGGGTAATAGGAGGTATTGTGGTTTTGTCGAGATCATAACATTATATATTGCTGGAGTGTATTGATGTGATGAAGGGTTCTGTTGTGGATTGGTTGGAGTGGTGCCGGGAGGGTTCTGTTGAGATGCATTGACTCATTAGATTTTTCCAGAATGCAATGTTTATGTTTGACCTTGATTTCCAACTCATGAGGATTGTTTTCTTGGCTATGGTTAGGGCCACTAGCAGCAAGTTTGTGTCTGAGTGAGTGGTTATTTGAGACAGGTCGCCGAGCAAACAGAGGGAGGGAGACATTGGGATATGGCAGCCTGTAAGTGAAGAAAGAATTTATGTAACCTTTTCCCAAATTTGTGAGGTGGGTGGACAGTGCCAGAAGGCGTGGACATAGGTCTCTGATGTATTCTGAGTGCAGTTAGTGCAGGTGTCTGATGTGAATCCCATTTTGAACATTCTGTGCCCTGTGTAGTGAGTTCTGTGCAAGACTTTGTATTGTATGAGTTGTAGGTCTGTGTTTTTTGTCATAGTATATATATTTTTACAGATTTGAGTCCAGGAGTTGGCATCGAGAGCAAAGGCTACATCTTCTGCCCATTTGGAGGTTGGGAGAGCGGTGGATTCGTCTGATTGTAGGATTAATTTGTAGATTTTGGAAAGGCGTTTTTTGGGTATTTTGATTCTGATAATGTCTGCGATTAGTGGCGGGAGGTTTAAATTGTTGGGGGTGTTTTTTAATGCAGAGGTTAAGGATGATTTCAGTTGAAGGTATTCCAAGAATTGTTTGCTCTCGATGCCATACTCCCGGACCAGGGTGGTGAATGAAGCCAATTTATTGTGGTGGGTAATGTGTTGTGTTTATTACAGCAAATATCTGGGTTATTCCAAACAGGGGTGTGAATTGATGGGGCCAAATTAGTGCTAGTGATTTTGTATAATTTCCACCAGGCTGCCAGAGTTGAAGATATATTTAGTGATTTGAAAAGGGGGTGTTTTTTTATTGTTTGACTGAGGAATGGTAGGTCCGAGATTTGAAGAGGGGTGCAAAGGGTTTGTTCGATGTCTATCCAAGTGTTATCTGATGCTTGCGGGTGAATCCATTTGAGGATGTATTGTAATTGGTTTGCAATGGAATAGAGAGTGACATTTGGAGCTGTGAGTCCGCCAAGGTATTTAGGTTTTTGTAGAGTGGTTAACTTTATTCGAGGAGGTTTATTTTTCCAGTAGAATTTTGAAATGGAGGGGTAACTTCCAGCAAGTCTCTTGTCTTATACACAGAGGGCATCTTTTGATGCGGTAAGAACAAAATGAGTCTTGCTGCTTACATTGAAACAAAAGTTTGTATTAGGGCTGGGCGATAAATCGATTTTAATTATTGAA
Organism: Knipowitschia caucasica; assembly: GCA_964034765.1. Lineage (NCBI taxonomy): Eukaryota > Metazoa > Chordata > Actinopteri > Gobiiformes > Gobiidae > Knipowitschia > Knipowitschia caucasica. Next base: position 59,180,000 of record OZ035823.1, on the reverse strand, counting down.
TCGAATTTGACGTTTAGGGCGATATCTTTTTAACGAAAATCAAAAAAAGTGGCCAAAATGGCGTGCGCTGACATGCTGCAATACCACCCCGGGCCGATGGGGTGGACCCAGAAGTAGAATCGGCCTTGCTGTACATGCATGGGATGATCTTCTCCCATTTATCATACTGCATGACAGCATGGACCCAGCAGCTCCCTCAGTATCATACTGCATGACAGCATGGACCCAGCAGCTCCCTCAGTATCATACTGCATGACAGCATGGACCCAGCAGCTCCCTCAGTATCATACTGCATGACAGCATGGACCCAGCAGCTCCCTCAGTATCATACTGCATGACAGCATGGACCCAGCAGCTCCCTCAGTATCATACTGCATGACAGCATGGACCCAGCAGCTCCCTCAGTATCATACTGCATGACAGCATGGACCCAGGCAGCTCCCTCAGTATCATACTGCATGACAGCATGGACCCAGCAGCTCCCTCAGTATCATACTGCATGACAGCATGGACCCAGGCAGCTCCCTCAGTATCATACTGCATGAAAGCATGGACCCAGGCAGCTCCCTCAGCCACAAAGTGCATTGGATCATTATACAATCAAGCTATAAAAATTATGGACAAGAGACTAACCCGATATCGCCACTGCAAAATACTCAAAAACTGTCATCTACTGAGTTTTGAAAATGTTATAATATTGTACTCTCTAAAATTAGCATTCAAATGCATTAATAACCTGGCACCAGAGCCACTAAGTTCATTTATACAGAGACAGACCAGCAACAGAGTCACCAGAAGTTCCTCCCATAACAACTGTGCAATTCCACACATAAAAACAGACAAACTGTGGAACTCGCTGCCCACTGACCTGAAAAACATATTAGAATTTAAGGAGTTCACCTCAAAGCTCAAGCTTTGGCTTAAAACAAACCAAACATGTACCTATTTTTGAACCTGTAAATAATAGTATTGTGTATATAGTATATTGTGCGTGCGTGCGTGTGTGTATTCTTGATTGTGAGTGTGTATTGTCCTTATGGCTGTCATTGGGGGGAATGTCTTAGCGTTAGATCACTGTTGTAAATATGTGTTATAGGGCTAGGCCTATATTATTCATTCTATGTGTTGCACTGTAGGGAAAAGCTCAACCAGGGACAGGAGTTGAAAATTAGCAATAGCATTAGCATTAGCATTAGCGACACACTGTATGTGTCGCATCAGCTGCATCTTTCATAATGTAACTATGTATGACGACATTGTCCCTGTCAAATAAAGAAATAAAAAAGTCATCAGCCACACACAACTGCACTGCACATGTGTCCCTCCTTGAAGTAATCCTCTCATCCTTCTGCTTCCACTAAAGTGTCTTCTTTGTTGTCCCTTTTGTGTTTTTATTTTATGATTTGCCTCATCTGACTCTCCCCACACCTGTCCTTCTCCAACATTTTTGTGTGTCTCCGCCCTGTTGCCTGGCAAAGCAGCTTGCCGAGGAGAGGGAGCAGCGGGAGCAGCAGCCCACATCGGGTAAACACATCCCCTTTCCACCCTACACAACCAGTTACCATGGTGTTTTATTTGCCATTCTCACTACGTTCAGGCTTAAATACTGGTAAATTAAATGAAATATTTGGTAAGTTACTCTGTAGCATTTCCACCAATGTGGGGGCTGAACTGTTCTTAGATCTTATATTGCAGTCTAATATAGTACGGGTGCCTAGAGTTGAGGAGCACTGTTGCCTATACTGTTTGACAGAGCTCCTCAACTCTCAGTCATTCACCAGACTGCCAAAGAAAGAATGCTTTAGTTTGATAAATGACCGGATCTCTCCAAACGTCTCAGGCACTTGACAGTCGCGTGGAGGCGACTTGTAAAGAAGACCACGTTCAGACACGGCACCCTGTACAGAGGCTCTGAGTTTTACCATGGATCTATTATAATATATAGTTTAACTATGGATCTATTATAATATATAGTTTAACTATGGATCTATTATAATATATAGTTTTACCATGGATCTATTATAATATATAGTTTAACTATGGATCTATTATAATATATAGTTTAACTATGGATCTATTATAATATATAGTTTTACAAACGCGGTGTGAGGAGAAGTGACGCATGGAGGAATAACTTCTGCGGGAGCTTAAAACAACGATGATCAAAGAAGCAGGAGATATACACAGCCGCGGCAGGACATGGCTAACAGCCCATGTTAGCATTAGCGTTAGCCACAGCATTAGCATTAGCTCATGTTAGCATTAGCGTTAGCCACAGCGCCCTAACTTCATCACGGTAAGAAAATCAGAACATTCACTCAAGTTGCTAAAGTATTCTGGTGATTGTTTTGTGGGGATTCTGCGTTTTTTTACTTTAGACTTTGTCCCTGAATAAGTTTAGTTGAAACTTGTGACAGTAGTTGGACTCCGCTCGGATCGGGTCAGAACATCCTGAGACTGTTGCAGATTCTGCCTCGTTCTCATTATTGTCAGTGTTAAAACGTTACGGATTGTTCTCGTGTGAGTCTGTTGTGCACAGACTACACAATGTGCCTCCTGTTGTGTTAACACCAGTGTGGGCGGGTCCCGGCTCAAAAGTGGCCATAATGACATGCGCTGACATGCTGCAGTACCACCCCGGGCCGATGGGGGTGGACCCAGAAGAAGAATTAGCCAATGCTAACATATAGCATTGGCAGACCTCTCAAAAACGTCTTTACAGGATGGTCCTGGCTCTTGGCCCAAAGCTCCGTTCCACATGTGTGTCAATGCTGAGGGGGGTGGATTTTTTTGGACCACTATAGTTTACTTGCTGTGAATTTTTGATTTTCTTGTTCAAATGAATGGAGCTGCGCCGGCTGACGCATGCGCAGATGCGTTTTTTGACAGTTTTCTTGTGGGCGGGACCACTTGCGGCCATTTTGGATAGCTCCAGTAGAGCACTATTTTTGGCCCATTGGTTAGAACGACGGAGATAGGCGTGACTCTGTTCGTTAATTTACAGTGCCTTGCGAAAGTATTCGGCCCCCTTGAACCTTTCAACATTTCGCCATATTTCAGGCTTCAAACATAAAGATATAAAATTTTAATTTTTTGTCATGAATCAACAACAAGTGGGACACAATCGTGAAGTGGAATGAAATGTATTGGATAATTTAAACTTTTTTAACAAATAAAAAACTGAAAAGTGGGGCGTGCAATATTATTGGGCCCCTTTACTTTCAGTGCAGCAAACTCAGTCCAGAAGTTCAGTGAGGATCTTTGAATGATCCAATGTTGTCCTAAATGACTGATGATGATAAATATAATGCACCTGTGTGTAATCAAGTCTCCGTATAAATGCACCTGCTCTTTGATAGTCTCAGGGTTCTGTTTAAAGCACAGAGAGAACCATGAAGACAAAGGAACACACCAGGCAGGTCCGAGATACTGTTGTGGAGAAGATTAAAGCCGGATTTGGATACAAAAAGATTTCCCAAGCTTTAAACATCTCAAGGAGCACTGTGCAAGCAATTATATTGAAATGGAAGGAGTATCAGACCACTGCAAATCTACCAAGACCCGGCCGTCCCTCCAAACTTTCATCTCAAACAAGGAGAAGACTGATCAGAGATGCAGCCAAGAGGCCCATGATCACTCTGGATGAAACATAAAACATGTGCGCGTGCATCGGCGCCGATGCACGCGCACATGTTTTACAAATGATCAATTTACTCGCAACTTACTTTTTTTTCCTCTGTGAAGTACGTATTCAGGGCTTTCCGAAACTAGTTTTGATTTGTCTGTGCGATGCACGGAGGATAAACTACGTTTGTCTGAAAGTCTGTGTCCAAAGCGTGACCCGTGAGGTACAAACAGCTGTGAGATACAAACACACGGGGACTGCCAAAGATCGTCAGAGAGTGGGATGTCTCACTCCTCTGCGTTTACTTGTTCTCCCACAGTTGAAACTACAGCTGCGATTGCAATAACCGGCTGAAGAGTGCGCATTATTGATAAAGACGATAATAAATACAGTAAAATGACATTATGTGTATATGATGTTTATAAATATATGTATTATATAAATAATTGATGTTTTTTTTTTTTTTGGCTCAGTTTCTTATGTTTTACGTTTTTTACAACTGTACTACAGAAGCAACCCCAGCATTATAGACAAACTGCTTCAGGAAGGGCATCAGGAGTACAGAGTTTTTTGCTTTTAGAGTGTAATTTTGTAAAAAGTATAATAGTTAGAGATTCAATTTTTTTCCCCATTATCCCCAAGACCATAAATAATATTTCTATGCAGTGTAAAAAGTTGTTTATAGCATTTCATTGTGTTTTTTCAATACATTTTTGTTAAATTGATTTTCCGTTTGATTTTTTTCTTTGTCTTCATGATTCCATAATTTTTATATAATTCATATGACAGCTTTACAATATGAATATTCTAAAACCCCAAGTTGTACTGAAAAAAACAAAGTATACTGCTTGACTCTGCATCAAAAGATGACTGTTTTATGAATAATTATACACAAAGAAAACCAGGCGAGGAAAGTTCCCCAAAATGAACCATGTGCATAGAGGGTTAAAGCTTGGGAAATCTTTTTGTATCCAAATCCGGCTTTAAACTTCTCCACAACAGTATCTCGGACCTGCCTGGTGTGTTTCTTTGTCTTCATGGTTCTCTCTGCGCTTTAAACAGAACCCTGAGACTATCAAAGAGCAGGTGCATTTATACGGAGACTTGATTACACACAGGTGCATTCTATTTATCATCATCAGTCATTTAGGACAACATTGGATCATTCAAAGATCCTCACTGAACTTCTGGACTGAGTTTGCTGCACTGAAAGTAAAGGGGCCCAATAATATTGCACGCCCCACTTTTCAGTTTTTTATTTGTTAAAAAAGTTTAAATTATCCAACACATTTCTTTCCACTTCACGATTGTGTCCCATTTGTTGTTGATTCATGACAAAAAATTTAAATTTTATATCTTTATGTTTGAAGCCTGAAATGTGGCGAAATGTTGAAAGGTTCAAGGGGGCCGAATACTTTCGCAAGACACGGTATGTACAGTGGGGCAAAAAAGTATTTAGTCAGCCACCGATTGTGCAAGTTCTCCCACTTAAAATAATGACAGAGGTCTGTAAATTTCATCATAGGTTCACTTCAACTGTGAGAGACAGAATTTGAAAAAAAAAATCCAGGAATTCACATTGTAGGATTTTTAAAGAATTTATTTGTAAATTATGGTGGAAAATAAGTATTTGGTCAATAACAAAAATTCAACTCAATACTTGGTAATATAACCTTTGTTGGCAATAACAGAGGTCAAACGATTACTATAGGTCTTTACGAGGTTTGCATACACAGTAGCTGGTATTTTGGCCCATTCCTCCATGCAGATCTTCTCGAGAGCAGTGAACACGGACTTTCAACTCCCTCCACAGATTTTCTATGGGGTTGAGGTCTGGAGACTGGCTAGGCCACTCCAGGACTTTAAAATGCAGGTCATTCACCAGGTCCCCCCGTGTGGTTCTGGGATTTTTGATCACCGTTCTCATGATTTTGACCCCACGGGATGAGATCTTGCGTGGAGCCCCAGATCGAGGGAGATTATCAGTGGTCTTGTATGTCTTCCATTTTCTGATAATTGCTCCCACAGTTGATTTGTTCACACCAAGCTGCTTGCCTATTGTAGATTCACTCTTCCCAGTCTGGTGCAGGTCTACAATTCTTTTCCTGGTGTCCTTCGACAACTCTTGGCCATAGTGGAGTTTGGAGTCTGACTGTTTGAGGCTGTGGACAGGTGTCTTTTATACAGATGTGTTCAAACAGGTGCCATTAATACAGGTAACAAGTGGAGGACAGAAGAGCTTCTTAAAGAAGAAGTTACAGGTCTGTGAGAGCCACAGATCTTCCTTGTTTGAAGTGACCAAATACTTATTTTCCACCATAATTTACAAATAAATTCTTTAAAAATCCTACAATAGATAAATAAATAAATCCTACAGAGCAAGGCGAGAGCGAGGCGAGCAGTTAGTATACCCTAACCCTGAGAGGGAGGTGTATATTATGGTGGATTGACCATTAAGGGCAATGCTGCTCAAGGACCGAGGGAGACCCAGTCATTTCCTCAAACACTGGCTGATGGTCTTCTCCAGTACCTCCACTGTTGTTATTGGTACCTCATTGATTTTTAGGGGCCAGAGTTTTCTTGGCAGGACTCCATGCTGGTACATTCATGCTTTAAATTACACCTGGTCCCTGTTAGCGAAATCCGGCGGTCTGATTGGTTGAAACTTGGTCAATGGCAATTTACATACTACTTTATATGATAAAAAGTTCAAATTTCAGTTAGCGCTAGCAAAAATACGACAAGGATTCTCTGTTTGGAAACTTCAAATTGTGTTCATATTGTTATAAGCTTTCAGAAAACGTTGAAAAGCACTATTACCCATGACGCTGGAACGGAAGTTAATATTATTCATTCTAGCACGCAAGCAAGCATATGTTTTTTTAGTATTTTGTCATATTTGTCCACCACAATATCTTTGGCCTGCCTCTATTTAGAAGCTAAAAATTTTATTAGGCAATAGGATCCTGGGTTTGAATTTTACTAAAATCTACATATACCCTGTATGGCAATCTCACTCCCATCTCTGCGTGGAGTGAGAGACAATTGCCCACAATTCTAAAACACTTTGTGACTCTAGTTTGTGAAAGGCACTATATAAATAAAGAGAACTTTCTTAGGCCCCATTTGGACGGAGACGCTGCGGACATGCTGCAAAGTAATTGGCAAAAACGTCCACGCTCTTGCAGAGCGTTTAAATCAGTGGTTGTCAAAGTGTGTGGTACGCGGGACTCCCTTGTACCACTAGGGTAATTTAAACAGGAAAGTCCCATTGAGATTAAGAACCTCTTTTTCAAGGGTGTCCTGGACAAAAATTACATACAATTACAGATTATAAAACAGTCACATACAATTTAATAAAATTACAGAATATAGGGCCAGTAGTTGGCAGTGGAACTTGTCGCATAACCCACAGCAGTTAACCGTTTCCTTTCTGCAAATATTGGTACTTCAAATCTTTTTAAAGTGCTTTGGATGACCATGTTATTACTGATATAACTGATATTACTGAAATTATTTATTTTAAGAGCTAATTAATTATATATTAATACACTAATTAGCACTTAATTTGCTGTTAGTTAGTGAGTGTTAAAATAAAGTATGTTTTGTATGGATGGATGAAGATGGCTGTTTGTGTTGTCCCCACAGTGAGCAGTGATGAGCTGCTGTCTCTGACCTCACCCAAAATGAGCCAGCCCAAAGAGCGTGAGAAGGAGAAAGAGGCCGGGCTCCACACTCAGGTCCAAGAGCAGCTCCAAGGCAGCCCTGGGACAAGCCACAGCCAAGGTGAGAGTGACATCTATGGACCACATATCAGCGTGCCATGGTTATAGAAAAACAACTGGGTTTGTCTGGGGACAATATTATATTGTTTTTGGAATATTAGCTCAACATTTTGCATATGCTTCAGGAAATTACTTCATTTTTGCTATGAGACCATTACAGAATATTCAAGGGACATTTGTACTCTTACATTCTTAAAACAAGTGTTTTGAACAAAAGAACCCTCAATATAATAAAGACTAAGATCTATTTAAGATCTAACAGTTATTTCTTTCGGGGGATTCACCAGTCAACCACCATATAGTATAGAGCAGTGACGTGTATCATGTACATCAACAGGACCGACAGAGTGGCTTTTTCACAATTAGTTTGGCAACAGCAGGATATATTTCATGTCCGCATTGTTTGTTCATGAACTGCATCCTTTAACATGAACTGCATAGACACTTAAGTTCAGTTTCATGTTTAAAGAGTGACTAAACACCTGTCGCGAGCCTTACTCCGCCTATATGGAGGAACAAAACTGTCAGTGCTTTTATTTTCTTCATATTTTATTTTTATTGATGTTCTGTTTAATTATTTCACAACACATTATTTTTTTCTCGTGTCTTGAAAAGCAATGCAAATGAAGGGGGCGGAGCTAAAGAAAGTTAGACCAAAGCAGTCTATCTTCAGAGATCGGCTGCATACATACCTCGATATCGCTCCATTCCCCACAGTGAGGAGGTCTGACCCACAGTGAGGAGGTCTGACCCACAGTGAGGAGGTCTGACCCACAGTGAGGTCTGACCCACAGTGAGGAGGTCTGACCCACAGTGAGGAGGTCTGACCCACAGTGAGGAGGTCTGACCCACAGTGAGGTCTGACCCACAGTGAGGAGGTCTGACCCACAGTGAGGAGGTCTGACCCACAGTGAGGTCTGACCCACAGTGAGGTCTGACCCACAGTGAGGTCTGACCCACAGTGAGGTCTGACCCACAGTGAGGTCTGACCCACAGTGAGGAGGTCTGACCCACAGTGAGGAGGTCTGACCCACAGAGAGGAGGTCTGACCCACAGTGAGGAGGTCTGACCCACAGAGAGGAGGTCTGACCCACAGTGAGGAGGTCTGACCCACAGTGAGGAGGTCTGACCCACAGTGAGGTCTGACCCACAGTGAGGTCTGACCCACAGTGAGGTCTGACCCACAGAGAGGAGGTCTGACCCACAGTGAGGTCTGACCCACAGAGAGGAGGTCTGACCCACAGTGAGGAGGTCTGACCCACAGTGAGGAGGTCTGACCCACAGTGAGGAGGTCTGACCCACAGTGAGGTCTGACCCACAGAGAGGAGGTCTGACCCACAGTGAGGAGGTCTGACCCACAGTGAGGTCTGACCCACAGTGAGGAGGTCTGACCCACAGTGAGGAGGTCTGACCCACAGTGAGGTCTGACCCACAGTGAGGTCTGACCCACAGTGAGGTCTGACCCACAGTGAGGAGGTCTGACCCACAGTGGAGGTCTGACCCACAGAGAGGAGGTCTGCCCACAGTGAGGAGGTCTGACCCACAGTGAGGAGGTCTGACCCACAGTGAGGAGGTCTGACCCACAGTGAGGTCTGACCCACAGAGAGGAGGTCTGACCCACAGTGAGGAGGTCTGACCCACAGTGAGGTCTGACCCACAGTGAGGAGGTCTGACCCACAGTGAGGAGGTCTGACCCACAGTGAGGTCTGACCCACAGTGAGGTCTGACCCACAGTGAGGTCTGACCCACAGTGAGGAGGTCTGACCCGCAAAATGGCAGCGGGGGCTGGAAAATGTGAAAAAAAGCATTTGCGCATCCGTCAGCCCCATTCATTTAAACGAGTGGCTTCAAAAATTCACAGCAAGTAGACTGGTCCAAAGAAATTCATTTCCCTCAGCATTGACACACTTTAGACCAAGAGCCAACTTTTGGACCATCCTGTAAAGGTTTTTTTGAGAGATAAGAACCCTAACTGTAAGATGCTATATGTTAGCATTGGCTAATTCTTATTCCGGGTCCACCCACATCGGCCCGGGGTGGTATTGCAGCATGTCATCGCACAACATTTTGGCCACTTTTGATCCGGGACCTGCCCCCATTGGGTCTGACCCACAGAGAGGAGGTCTGACTCACAGTGAGGAGGTCTGACCCACAGAGAGGAGGTCTGACCCACAGAGAGGAGGTCTGACTCACAGAGAGGAGGTCTGACCCACAGAGAGGAGGTCTGACCCACAGAGAGGAGGTCTGACCCACAGAGAGGAGGTCTGACCCACAGAGAGGAGGTGTGACTCACAGAGAGGAGGTCTGACTCACAGTGAGGAGGTCTGACCCACAGTGAGGAGGTCTGACCCACAGAGAGGAGGTCTGACCCACAGAGAGGAGGACTGACCCACAGAGAGGAGGTGTGACTCACGGAAAGGAGGTCAGTTTGAGGAGGTCTGACCCACAGTGAGGAGGTCTGACCCACAGAGAGGAGGACTGACCCACAGAGAGGAGGTCTGACCCACAGAGAGGAGGTCTGACCTACAGAGAGGAGGTCTGACCCACAGAGAGGAGGTCTGACCCACAGAGAGGAGGTCTGACCCACAGAGAGGAGGTCTGACTCACAGAGAGGAGGTCTGACCCACAGAGAGGAGGTCTGACTCACAGAGAGGAGGTCTGACCCACAGAGAGGAGGTCTGACCTACAGAGAGGAGGTCTGACCCACAGAGAGGAGGTCTGACCTACAGAGAGGAGGTCTGACTCACAGTGAGGAGGTCTGACCTACAGAGAGGAGGTCTGACCCACAGAGAGGAGGTCTGACCCACAGAGAGGAGGTCTGACTCACAGAGAGGAGGTCTGACTCACAGAGAGGAGGTCTGACCTACAGAGAGGAGGTCTGACCTACAGAGAGGAGGTCTGACCTACAGAGAGGAGGTCTGACTCACAGTGAGGAGGTCTGACCCACAGTGAGGAGGTCTGACCTACACAGAGAGGAGGTCTGACCTACAGAGAGGAGGTCTGACCTACAGAGAGGAGGTCTGACCCACAGAGAGGAGGTCTGACCTACAGAGAGGAGGTCTGACCTACAGAGAGGAGGTCTGACCTACAGAGAGGAGGTCTGACTCACAGAGAGGAGGTCTGACCCACAGAGAGGAGGTCTGACCTACAGTGAGGAGGTCTGACCTACAGTGAGGAGGTCTGACCTACAGAGAGGAGGTCTGACACACAGTGAGGGGGTCTGACCTACAGTGAGGAGGACTGACCCACAGTGAGGAGGTCTGACCCACAGAGAGGAGGTCTGACTCACAGTGAGGAGGTCTGACCTACAGAGAGGAGGTCTGACTCACAGAGAGGAGGTCTGACCCACAGAGAGGAGGTCTGACCCACAGAGAGGAGGTCTGACCTACAGAGAGGAGGTCTGACCCACAGAGAGGAGGTCTGACTCACAGAGAGGAGGTCTGACTCACAGAGAGGAGGTCTGACCCACAGAGAGGAGGTCTGACTCACAGAGAGGAGGTCTGACTCACAGAGAGGAGGTCTGACTCACAGAGAGGAGGTCTGACTCACAGAGAGGAGGTCTGACCCACAGAGAGGAGGTCTGACCCACAGAGAGGAGGTCTGACTCACAGAGAGGAGGTCTGACTCACAGAGAGGAGGTCTGACCCACAGAGAGGAGGTCTGACTCACAGAGAGGAGGTCTGACCCACAGAGAGGAGGTCTGACCACAGAAGGCAGAGAGGAGGTCTGACCTACAGAGAGGAGGTCTGACTCACAGAGAGGAGGTCTGACCCACAGAGAGGAGGTCTGACCTACAGAGAGGAGGTCTGACCCACAGAGAGGAGGTCTGACACACTTGAGGAGGTCTGACCTACAGAGAGGAGGTCTGACCTACAGAGAGGAGGTCTGACCCACAGAGAGGAGGTCTGACCTACAGAGAGGAGGTCTGACTCACAGAGAGGAGGTCTGACTCACAGAGAGGAGGTCTGACTCACAGAGAGGAGGTCTGACCCACAGAGAGGAGGTCTGACCCACAGAGAGGAGGTCTGACCCACAGAGAGGAGGTCTGACCTACAGTGAGGAGGTCTGACCTACAGTGAGGAGGTCTGACCTACAGAGAGGAGGTCTGACCCACAGTGAGGGGGTCTGACCTACAGTGAGGAGGTCTGACCCACAGAGAGGAGGTCTGACTCACAGTGAGGAGGTCTGACCTACAGAGAGGAGGTCTGACTCACAGTGAGGAGGTCTGACCTACAGAGAGGAGGTCTGACCTACAGAGAGGAGGTCTGACTCACAGAGAGGAGGTCTGACCCACAGAGAGGAGGTCTGACTCACAGAGAGGAGGTCTGACACACAGAGAGGAGGTCTGACCCACAGAGAGGAGGTCTGACTCACAGTGAGGAGGTCTGACCCACAGTGAGGAGGTCTGACTCACAGTGAGGAGGTCTGACTCACAGAGAGGAGGTCTGACCCACAGAGAGGAGGTCTGACCTACAGTGAGGAGGTCTGACTCACAGTGAGGAGGTCTGACACACAGAGAGGAGGTCTGACCCACAGAGAGGAGGTCTGACTCACAGTGAGGAGGTCTGACCCACAGTGAGGAGGTCTGACTCACAGTGAGGAGGTCTGACTCACAGAGAGGAGGTCTGACCCACAGAGAGGAGGTCTGACTCACAGAGAGGAGGTCTGACTCACAGAGAGGAGGTCTGACACACAGAGAGGAGGTCTGACCTACAGAGAGGAGGACTGACACACAGAGAGGAGGTCTGACCCACAGAGAGGAGGTCTGACTCACAGTGAGGAGGTCTGACCCACAGTGAGGAGGTCTGACTCACAGTGAGGAGGTCTGACACACATTGAGGAGGTCTGACCTACAGAGAGGAGGACTGACCCACAGAGAGGAGGTCTGACTCACAGAGAGGAGGTCTGACTCACAGAGAGGAGGTCTGACCCACAGAGAGGAGGTCTGACTCACAGTGAGGAGGTCTGACCCACAGTGAGGAGGTCTGACTCACAGTGAGGAGGTCTGACCCACAGAGAGGAGGTCTGACACACATTGAGGAGGTCTGACCTACAGTGAGGAGGTCTGACCCACAGAGAGGAGGTCTGACCCACAGAGAGGAGGTCTGACTCACAGAGAGGAGGTCTGACCCACAGAGAGGAGGTCTGACTCACAGAGAGGAGGTCTGACCTACAGTGAGGAGGTCTGACCTACAGTGAGGAGGACTGACCCACAGAGAGGAGGTCTGACTCACAGTGAGGAGGTCTGACCCACAGAGAGGAGGTCTGACTCACAGTGAGGAGGTCTGACCCACAGAGAGGAGGTCTGACTCACAGTGAGGAGGTCTGACCTACAGTGAGGAGGTCTGACCTACAGTGAGGAGGTCTGACTCACAGTGAGGAGGTCTGACCCACAGAGAGGAGGTCTGACTCACAGAGAGGAGGTCTGACCCACAGAGAGGAGGTCTGACCCACAGAGAGGAGGTCTGACTCACAGAGAGGAGGTCTGACCCACAGAGAGGAGGTCTGACCTACAGAGAGGAGGTCTGACTCACAGAGAGGAGGTCTGACTCACAGTGAGGAGGTCTGACCCACAGAGAGGAGGTCTGACTCACAGTGAGGAGGTCTGACCCACAGAGAGGAGGTCTGACACACAGTGAGGAGGTCTGACCTACAGTGAGGAGGTCTGACCTACAGTGAGGAGGTCTGACACACATTGAGGAGGTCTGACCTACAGTGAGGAGGTCTGACCTACAGTGAGGAGGTCTGACCCACAGTGAGGAGGTCTGACTCACAGTGAGGAGGTCTGACCCACAGTGAGGAGGTCTGACCTACAGTGAGGAGGTCTGACCTACAGTGAGGAGGTCTGACCTACAGTGAGGAGGTCTGACCCACAGTGAGGAGGTCTGACCCACAGTGAGGAGGTCTGACCTACAGTGAGGAGGTCTGACCCACAGTGAGGAGGTCTGACCCACAGAGAGGAGGTCTGACTCACAGTGAGGAGGTCTGACCCACAGTGAGGAGGTCTGACCCACAGTGAGGAGGTCTGACCCACAGAGAGGAGGTCTGACTCACAGTGAGGAGGTCTGACCTACAGTGAGGAGGTCTGACCCACAGTGAGGAGGTCTGACCCACAGTGAGGAGGTCTGACCTACAGTGAGGAGGTCTGACCCACAGTGAGGAGGTCTGACCTACAGTGAGGAGGTCTGACCCACAGTGAGGAGGTCTGACCCACAGTGAGGAGGTCTGACCCACAGAGAGGAGGTCTGACTCACAGTGAGGAGGTCTGACCTACAGTGAGGAGGTCTGACCCACAGTGAGGAGGTCTGACCCACAGAGAGGAGGTCTGACCCACAGTGAGGAGGTCTGACCCACAGTGAGGAGGTCTGACCCACAGTGAGGAGGTCTGACCCACAGTGAGGAGGTCTGACCCACAGAGAGGAGGTCTGACCCACAGAGAGGAGGTCTGACCTACAGTGAGGAGGTCTTACCCACAGTGAGGAGGTCTGACCTACAGTGAGGAGGTCTGACCTACAGAGAGGCAAGGCAAGGCAAGGCAAGTTTATTTATATAGCACAATTCATACACAAGGCAATTCAAAGTGCTGAACAAAACAAGAAAGCATTAAAATCATAAATTATCACAGAACATTAAAAAGAAAGATAAAAATATAAAATCCCTCAGTTGTATGCACAGTTAAACAGAACCGTCTTTAACCTGGTTTTAAACATTGTCAGAGAGGAGGCCTGTCTCACATCTTCAGGAAGACTGTTCCAGATTTTAGCAGCATTAATCTGAAAAGCAGCCTCCCCATGTTTAATTCTGACTCTGGGCACTAACAGGAGTCCAGTCCCTGTGCTCCTCAGAGTCCCAGCAGGAGTCCAGTCCCTGTGCTCCTCAGAGTCCCAGCAGGAGTCCAGTCCCTGTGCTCCTCAGAGTCCGGGCTGGTTCATATGGGACTAACATGTCACTAATATATTTTGGTGCGAGGCTATGGAGAGACTTGTACACAAGCAGAGCTGTTTTAAAGTCTATTCTCTGAGCCACAGGAAGCCAGTGCAGAGACCTGAGGACTGGACTAATGTGGTCGTACTTCCTGGTTCTAGTAAGGACTCGAGCTGCTGCATTTTGAATGTACTGCAGCTGTTTTACAGCCTGGTTGGACAGACCTGTGAGCAGGCCATTGCAGTAGTCTAACCTACTGGAGACAAATGCATGGATAAGAATCTCCAGGTCTGCTTTAGACACTATGTTTTTGATCCTGGCAATGTTTTTTAGATGGTAAAAAGCTGCTGATGTTACTGATTTGATGTGGCTATTAAAATTTAAGTCTGAGTCCAGTATTACCCCTAGATTTCTGACCTTGTTTGAAGGTTTTAGGGAGAGAGACTGTAGGTGACAGATGACGCTCTCTCTTTGTTTCTGGGGACCAAAGACAATCATTTCAGTTTTGTCTGCGTTTAGCTGAAGGAAGTTGTTTTGCATCCACTCACTGATCTGTTGGATACAGTGAAGGAGTGAGTCCACTGGTCCATGTTCTCCTGCAGTCAGTGAGACATAGATCTGAGTGTCGTCTGCATAGTTATGATAGGACACTTTGTTTCTGCGTATTAACTGACCTAACGGCAGCATGTAGAGAATGAACAGAAGAGGTCCCAGGATCGACCCCTGTGGTACTCCACAGGTCAGGGCCATATGATCTGAGACACAGTTTCCAATCTCCACAAAGTACTTCCTGTCTTCAAGGTAAGACCTAAACCAACTTAGGGCGGTGCCAGTGACGCCAACCCAGTCCTCTAGTCTCTGTAAGAGGATCTCATGGTCGACGGTGTCAAAGGCAGCACTTAGATCTAACAAGATTAAGATTGAGACTTTGCCTGCGTCAGTGTTCAGCCGGATATCGTTTGTAACCTTAACGAGAGCAGTCTCAGTGCTGTGGTGGGGTCTAAAGCCGGACTGAAACATATCAAATGAGTTGTTGATTATAAGAAATCTAGTAAGCTGTAGGTAGACAACTTTCTCAAGGACTTTCCCCATAAATGGCAGATTTGAGATGGGACGATAGTTGTTAAGTACAGTGGCATCCAGACTGCTCTTTTTTAGCAGGGGCCTGATGACTGCAGTTTTCAGGGCCTTTGGGAATATTCCAGAATGAAGGGACATGTTTACTATCTGTGTGAGTGAAGGTAACAGACTGCTCAGAACAGACTTCAGAAATCTAGTGGGTAGTACATCCAGGCTGCATGTGGAGGAGCTCAGACTGGAGATTATCTCTTGGACAGTTTTATCATTTACAGGTGCAAAGTAAGTTAGCTCAGAGGAGGTCTGACCTACAGTGAGGAGGTCTGACCCACAGTGAGGAGGTCTGACACACAGTGAGGAGGTCTGACCCACAGTGAGGAGGTCTGACTCACAGTGAGGAGGTCTGACCTACAGTGAGGAGGTCTGACCCACAGTGAGGAGGTCTGACCCACATTGAGGAGGTCTGACTCACAGTGAGGAGGTCTGACCTACAGAGAGGAGGACTGACTCACAGTGAGGAGGTCTGACACACAGAGAGGAGGTCTGACTCACAGTGAGGAGGTCTGACCTACAGTGAGGAGGTCTGACCCACAGTGAGGAGGTCTGACCTACAGTGAGGAGGTCTGACCCACAGTGAGGAGGTCTGACTCACAGTGAGGAGGTCTGACCTACAGTGAGGAGGTCTGACCCACAGAGAGGAGGTCTGACCCACAGTGATGAGGTCTGACCCACAGTGAGGAGGTCTGACCCACAGTGAGGAGGTCTGACCTACAGTGAGGAGGTCTGACCCACAGTGAGGAGGTCTGACCTACAGTGAGGAGGTCTGACCTACAGTGAGGAGGTCTGACACACAGAGAGGAGGTCTGACCCACAGTGATGAGGTCTGACCCACAGTGAGGAGGTCTGACCCACAGTGAGGAGGTCTGACCTACAGTGAGGAGGTCTGACCTACATTAAGGAGGTCTGACCTACAAGATGAGGAGGTCTGATGAGGAGGTCTGACCCACAGTGAGGAGGTCTGACTCACAGAGAGGAGGTCTGACCCACAGAGAGGAGGTCTGACCCACAGTGAGGAGGTCTGACCTACAGTGAGGAGGTCTGACCCACAGTGAGGAGGTCTGACCCACAGTGAGGAGGTCTGACTCACAGAGAGGAGGTCTGACCCACAGAGAGGAGGTCTGACTCACAGTGAGGAGGTCTGACCCACAGTGAGGAGGTCTGACACACATTGAGGAGGTCTGACCTACAGTGAGGAGGTCTGACACACAGAGAGGAGGTCTGACACACATTGAGGAGGTCTGACCCACAGTGAGGAGGTCTGACTCACAGTGAGGAGGTCTGACCTACAGTGAGGAGGTCTGACCCACAGTGAGGAGGTCTGACCCACAGTGAGGAGGTCTGACCCACAGTGAGGAGGTCTGACTCACAGTGAGGAGGTCTGACCCACAGTGAGGAGGTCTGACCCACAGTGAGGAGGTCTGACCCACAGTGAGGAGGTCTGACCCACAGTGAGGAGGTCTGACCCACAGTGAGGAGGTCTGACCCACAGAGAGGAGGTCTGACTCACAGAGAGGAGGTCTGACCTACAGTGAGGAGGTCTGACACACAGAGAGGAGGTCTGACCCACAGTGAGGAGGTCTGACCCACAGAGAGGAGGTCTGACCCACAGTGAGGAGGTCTGACCTACAGTGAGGAGGTCTGACCCACAGTGAGGAGGTCTGACCTACAGTGAGGAGGTCTGACCCACAGTGAGGAGGTCTGACCCACAGTGAGGAGGTCTGACCTACAGTGAGGAGGTGTGACCCACAGAGAGGAGGTCTGACCCACAGTGAGGAGGTCTGACCCACAGTGAGGAGGTCTGACCCACAGTGAGGAGGTCTGACTCACAGAGAGGAGGTCTGACCCACAGTGAGGAGGTCTGACCCACAGTGAGGTCTGACCCACAGTGAGGAGGTCTGACCCACAGAGAGGAGGTCTGACCCACAGTGAGGAGGTCTGACCTACAGTGAGGAGGTCTGACCCACAGTGAGGAGGTCTGACCTACAGTGAGGAGGTCTGACCTACAGTGAGGAGGTCTGACCCACAGTGAGGAGGTCTGACTCACAGAGAGGAGGTCTGACCCACAGTGAGGTCTGACCCACAGTGAGGAGGTCTGACCCACAGAGAGGAGGTCTGACCCACAGTGAGGAGGTCTGACCTACAGTGAGGAGGTCTGACCCACAGTGAGGAGGTCTGACCTACATTAAGGAGGTCTGACCTACAGTGAGGAGGTCTGACCCACATTGAGGAGGTCTGACCTACATTGAGGAGGTCTGACCTACAGTGAGGGGGTCTGACTCACAGAGAGGAGGTCTGACCTACAGTGAGGAGGTCTGACACACATTGAGGAGGTCTGACCCACAGTGAGGAGGTCTGACCCACAGTGAGGAGGTCTGACCCACAGTGAGGAGGTCTGACCTACAGTGAGGAGGTCTGACCCACAGAGAGGAGGTCTGACCTACAGTGAGGAGGTCTGACACACATTGAGGAGGTCTGACCCACAGTGAGGAGGTCTGACCCACCACAGTGAGGAGGTCTGACCCACAGTGAGGAGGTCTGACCTACAGTGAGGAGGTCTGACACACAGAGAGGAGGTCTGACACACAGAGAGGAGGTCTGACCCACAGTGAGGAGGTCTGACTCACAGAGAGGAGGTCTGACCCACAGTGAGGAGGTCTGACCCACAGTGAGGAGGTCTGACACACATTGAGGAGGTCTGACCCACAGTGAGGAGGTCTGACCCACAGTGAGGAGGTCTGACCCACAGTGAGGAGGTCTGACCTACAGTGAGGAGGTCTGACCCACAGTGAGGAGGTCTGACCCACAGTGAGGAGGTCTGACCTACAGTGAGGAGGTGTGACCCACAGAGAGGAGGTCTGACCTACAGTGAGGAGGTCTGACCTACAGTGAGGAGGTCTGACCCACAGTGAGGAGGTCTGACACACATTGAGGAGGTCTGACCCACAGTGAGGAGGTCTGACCCACAGTGAGGAGGTCTGACCCACAGTGAGGAGGTCTGACCTACAGTGATGAGGTCTGACCTACAGTGAGGGGGTCTGACCTACAGTGAGGAGGTCTGACCTACAGTGAGGAGGTCTGACCTATAGTGAGGAGGTCTGACCCACAGTGAGGAGGTCTGACCCACAGTGAGGAGGTCTGACCTACAGTGAGGAGGTCTGACCTACAGTGAGGAGGTCTGACCTACAGTGAGGAGGTCTGACCTACAGTGAGGAGGTCTGACCTACAGTGAGGAGGTCTGACCTACAGTGAGGAGGTCTGACCTACAGTGAGGAGGTCTGACCTACAGTGAGGGGGTCTGACCTACAGTGAGGAGGTCTGACCTACAGTGAGGGGGTCTGACCTACAGTGAGGGGGTCTGACCTACAGTGAGGAGGTCTGACCTACAGTGGGGAGGTTTTAAGGTTTTTGTTCTACTTAATAAGGTTTTTAAGGTTTTTATTCTACTTAATAAGGATGATCATGTGGGATTTGAACCCAGAACTGTCAACTCGTGGCCCCCACGTAAAATGAAAATTAATTGGTTATTGAAAATTAGGTGAGTTCATTTAACGAATGCGCTATTGTTGTTTGTGTGTAAATGCTTATCTAAAAGCATTACTGTGCATTACTATTAACAGTTAGCTAACTTGTAATAATCTGGCAAATTCCAGAAAGTGTCCCACAAGCTCCACTTTGCAAATTATTTTTTAGCAAACGTGTAATCCATACACTTCAGACAGACATCTTGTTCCTGAGCTGGACCAGGAGCTCTCTGCAGTCCGTTTGGGGGAGTCAGTATGTTGTAAAGGTTAAAGAAGTTCACACACGGTTCTAGTGCAGCTTGTACAGCCGAACACACAACACGCTCTTCCAGGCATTATAGAAGAAGTGACAATTCCATGGACAGCCACGGGACAAACAGCTTCACAGCTACTTCCAGTAGGATGGCATAGGATGGATGGATAGTAATGGCAGCACCGCTTGACTATCACGTTTAGCCGGGTCAGTCTGCACGAGGCGATTGCTTTCGTCTCGCTGTCTGTGGCCCTCCCCCTTCATTTGCATTTATTTTTTTAAGACACGAGGAAAGAATAATGTGTCGTGAAATAATAAAACAGAACATCAATAAAAAAGGAAATAAATGAAGATACGAAGAAAATAAATATATGCAAGAAGAAAATAAAGAGGATTAGTTTTTTATTTGGGGGAACTCAACCCCGACATCTTGAAAACCCGGCTGCTGTGCTATAATACGTCTTCCTCACTCCAAATAAAAAGGAATCGCACAAAAAGCCCCAAAATTCCACGTCCTGGTTTCTCGACAAGGTCCACACGTTACTCTCTTTAGGCTGAAGAAAGAATTCAAAGGCAGCATGACGGCACACCACGGAACGAGAAGGCTCTTGATTTGTGATTTATGTCTGTGGAAATCCTGGAAATAACTGGTTAGCTACGTATCCGGTTGGCCCAAAGCTCTCACTGAAATATATTTACTCGTGTAAAAGTTTGATTGTCTTTTGTACACATTGAGCTAGGTACATTTAGAAAAAACGTCCTTCCTGTGCTAGTGTGCTATCTTGCTCTTTCGCGTGTTGCGTATTTATTTGTTTGAGAATCCCTTTTGTCACAAGCTGGCTCTATGCTTGTGTCAAAATGAGGGACAGACAGGTAGGGTCATTTGACATATTTATTGTAAATAATGAAAACGATGAACAAAGGATAATAATCAACAAGAATGAGGTGTGAGTATATGAGCAGTGGAATGTGTGCAGTGTGTGCAAGTCAGTGAATGAAAACCAGTGTATGTGTGCGTATGTCTGAGTGTGAAAACCAAGCTAATATTAACAAATGACGAAACAAAGAACCAACGATCCCGTACCTGGAGGGAGCAGAGCAGAGACAGAGTGTTAGTGACACACACACATTTAAGCACAGGTGCCCCAATCACTGGATCCACCCTGCCTGAGAGGGAAACGCCCCTGTCAGGCAGGGAGGGGCCGTGACACCCCCCTCCTTAAGATGAGGGTCCACCCTCAATCCAGGCATACGGCTCCAGTCAGTGCCTCTCATCCTTCACCAACTGCCAGCCCCCCCTCTCGGCAACCCTCAGCGACCGTCACAGCCAGCAATGCGGATCTTACAGTGCCGTCAGCGACCTGCCCAGGAGAAGGAGAATGATATGGTTTAAGCAAGTTAACATGATACAGTTTACAGGAACTTCGCTTCCCTGGAGTTTCCACAAGATAGTTTAAATCTGACACTTTACGCAAAACTGAGAAGGGACCTGAATACTTTGCCTGGAATGGAGAATTTACTAGGGGTAACAGCACAAGAACTTTGTCACCCGGAAAAAATTGACGCACAACACTGTCCCTATCATAATTTTGTTTCATTTTCTTTTGAGAAGATTCTAACTTTTCCTTAGCCAATTCACCGGCACGATACAACCTAACCCTGAACCCGTTAACAAAATCGATTACATTTTTTGGAGGGGCATCAGGCAAACAACCATCCTGTAATACACATAAGGGTCCCCTCACGCGATGACCAAAAACCAAGTAATTGGGACTGAAGCCTGTGCTCTCCTGCACCACTTCTCGGGCGGCCAGTAAGAGCCAAGGTAAGCCTTCTTCCCAATCCGACAAAAGCTCTGTACAATAAGCACGAAGCAAAGATTTTAGAGTTTGATGAAAACGTTCCAACGCCCCCTGGCTTTGAGCGTGATAAGGCGTTGACTTGTTATGCTTGATTTTTAACTCTTTCAGAATCTGAGAAAACATGTGGGAGGTAAAGTTGGAACCTCGATCAGACTGAATGACTCTGGGAATACCGAAAACTGATATGAACTGAGTTAGTGCTTTGACTACCGCCCTAGTAGTAATTGTGCGCAAAGGAAATTCTGCAGGATACCTCGTTGCCTGACACATGACAGTCAAAAGGTACTTAATTCCAGATTTTGAGGGTGGTAACGGCCCAACACAATCTATTATAAGATGTTCAAAAGGCTGCCCAATAGCAGGTATTGGGTACAAAGGCGCTGGCTTTATCACTTGATTTGGTTTACCAGTAACTTGACAAGTATGACATGTCCTGATTTACCACATCCCGCTTGAGACACGGCCAGAAAAAATGTCTGAGAATCCTGTCATAAGTTTTACGAACACCTAGATGACCTGCCACGTCACCATGTGACGTACGCAGCACTTTGTCTCGTAATGAAATGGGCACAACAGTTTGAAACACTGGATCCCCCAAACCCTGAACCCTACTTTGAATCCACTTCCTAACCAATAGACCATCTGAAATGAAAGAACATTGAGCACTATCCCTCACTTCAGATTCCGGAACAACCTTGTCATAAAGACCAGACAAAGATGGATCGGACTTTTGCTCAGCTATCAAAACATCCCTAGAAACAGTTAAAGGATCTAACTGGAGTTTAACTGGCCACTCCAGATCCTCTGTCTGCAACTCTACCTCCCCACGACGAGAAGCTGCACGGGTAACTACACAACTAGGGAAAACATCAGAAGCCACTCTATCACAATCTGGACTCTTATCTGCAGAAGAAGTGGGAGGGTCTTTGAAAATGTGAGGGTTGTCATCCGCCCACACTTTACTACCTGCCAGATCATTCCCCATAATCATGTGGACTCCCTCTACTGGCAACTTTGGTCGGACTCCAACCACCACACTTCCCTCCACCAGCCCACAAGTTAACCTGATCCGATGAAGTGGTGAAGAAAATGGAACCAAACCCATACCATTAACCAAAATACAACTGCCCATGTCAGATTGTTTTGAAAATGGCAACACAGACTCTAAAATAAATGAATCTAGAGCCCCCGTATCTCTTAAGATTTTAATTGGGACTTTTTGCTCTCCCTTTACTAGAGATACGGTACCGTCTGAAATAAAAGATGAAAAATCATCTTTAACTGAGGCACCATTAACCAGTTTACAACACTCATCTTGATGCTCAAACACCGAACTTGACTGGACTAGAGGAGCCGCCATAGCTGCAGGCTTCACCTGGCCTGATTTTCTTGCTTTTAGAAGGGGACAATCCTTTTTCCAGTGACCCTCAACAAAACAATATCTACAAGTATTTGCCCCAACTGACCCTTTGGAACTTCCATTACCAGACTCATGCCTATACTTTTGTGAACTAACCGGGGACCTCTGTGTTGGAGACCCAAACTTAGAGTGAAAACCCGTACTCAACTCAAAATTACTTCTGTGGGTCAAAACATAGTCATCCGCTAGCCTTGCTGCTTCACTAGGACCCCTGACGTTACGCTCATTAAGATAGGTGGCCACCTGTACAGGCACAGATTTTTTAAACTGCTCCAACACCATCAAATTGGACAAATCCTGGAACGTAACAACTTCCAACGCAGTACACCACCTATTGAAGGCAACAGTCAAATCACGAACAAACTCTGAATATGTTTGAGAATCCAATTTTTTCCTATAACGAAAACGCTGTTGATAAGCCTCGGGTACAAGCTCATAAACTTTTAACACTGCAGCCTTAACTGTAGCATACACCCGGCTATCAGCTACACTCAGTGATGAAAAAACCTCAAGAGCTTTACCTGTAAGGACACATTGCAACAACGTAGTTTTGTCCACATCAGACCAAGCTCTTGCGTCAGCAATACGTTCAAACAAAGTGAAATAAGTGTCTAAATCAGACTGATCAAACTTTGGCAACAAGCGAAGACTCTGTGCTACATCAAACTGTGGTCCTCTAGCCTCTGCCACAGGCCTGTTCACACTCCTCAGCCTTTCTAAGTCCAACTGCATCAGCAACAGCTCCCTCTGCTGCTCGAAAGTCAACATACTCTGGCTGGCCTGAAAACCTGCCCCTGAAGACTCACTACCAAAAACACCAGCTTCAATAAGACCCTGTTTTAACACAACCTTGACAGTCTCTTTAAGCTTCCTGTCCACAATTCCAATCTTGTAATGCTCTGCTATCTCAAGTAACTGCTCCTTGGTACACAAATCTAAAACCAACTCTGAAGGAGACTGAACAAAATCATCCACGACAGACATTTTTAATCAACTTTTCCACCAATATAAGATCACAACTCACCTGCTGCCGGTCTGGGTTTAGATTAGGAGATCCATCCCCCTATCTCAGGAAAAAACTAACTAGCTGGACCCTAGTCTTCTTGCGGTCTCTTATGATGGGGTGTTATGCACTCGAAACCAGCAGTGTGAATAGAGGTAGAGGCTACCTCCTCACAACTACGGAGGTGCTCCCGAGCCGATGTAGGGGAAAGGGGAAAGGGATGCTCTACCCACGTTCACCGCCTAAAACAGAAGCACCACAAGCCCCCTAATGAGACCTGCTGATAAGCCTACCCGGGGAGGACTCCAATCAAGCACAACCCAGAACATAAGCCCAATGTGAGTTGCTAATCCTACAAACTAATGGAAGCAAAACACTGCTCCTCTCCACACAATAACCAAAACCAATCTATCCCTCAACAAAAGTTTGACAAACTCAACTCACTGAAAGTACAGCCAAATTAACCAATAACTCTGCCAAACTACACAAATGCAACTTCAAAAGACCTGTACCAAAATATTCAACCAATATCCAATGTAACCAATCAGAAAACCAACCTAGAAGTACTGTAGTAACAAACTTTAAGTAGAACCTAAGTATCAAACTTTAGGACGAGCCCCCACTTGTCACAAGCTGGCTCTATGCTTGTGTCAAAATGAGGGACAGACAGGTAGGGTCATTTGACATATTTATTGTAAATAATGAAAACGATGAACAAAGGATAATAATCAACAAGAATGAGGTGTGAGTATATGAGCAGTGGAATGTGTGCAGTGTGTGCAAGTCAGTGAATGAAAACCAGTGTATGTGTGCGTATGTCTGAGTGTGAAAACAAAGCTAATATTAACAAATGACGAAACAAAGAACCAACGATCCCGTACCTGGAGGGAGCAGAGCAGAGACAGAGTGTTAGTGACACACGCACATTTAAGCACAGGTGCCCCAATCACTGGATCCACCCTGCCTGAGAGGGAAACGCCCCTGTCAGGCAGGGAGGGGCCGTGACACTTTCAACAACGACTCGCCCTGTGCTGAATTTTCTATTGAATACTTGCTGTTTGCTTGTCACTTGCCCGGTGTACTGAAAAGGTTTTAGGGACCAGTTCTACAGGGGGTAAGCAGAGTCCACTAGGAGATAATAATCAGCTATCACCAATAATATAATAAATCCATGCACCGCACCAATATTACTGGTTACAAGTTGCGCGTAAATGACGTGGTCTGACAAGCCCTCCCACGCTGAAGAGGTACTATTTTTAATGGAAAAGCACCCACTCTCAGCCGTGCTGTGCCGTACCGTGACTATGGAAAAGCGGCATTAGTTGGGTCAACGTTTGTTTCTCTGACACACTGATAATAGGCAGCGTTGAATCATGGACTGTATATAGATTGCAGTGTTGTCAGTTAAACGCGTTGACAACAGCATTAACAACAGCATTAACAACAGTTCAGTTCAGTCTTTATTTTAACAGGGACCGTGCACAGTAACATTAAAGTGATAGTCTGGAGTTTGTCTCTTCTGACAAACTCCAGACATACCCCCTTCCTTTCTGATTGGTCTTGAAGCCGCTCCTACTTTTCCGTACACGCACCAGATCAATGGGCCAAGACGTGCGGAGGACGTCAAATTAATGAAACATAGGGTTGATACGATCACAGATTTATTAAAAACAAAAATAAAGTGCAAAACCAACAATTTACAAAGTACGTCTCTTGAGACCAGGTCCAGATGAGGGGAAAGTTAAGTACTCCGGTCACTCATTGTTAGTTTGTAATCTCTGAGGGCTGAGAATTAATAAAGGACCGATCATCGGCAGCGAGAATGACACATTCTGTGATAGATGGAGTGAAATCTTAAATGCTCTTTTGACTTGATGGCATTGACTGTCCAAGAGGTCTCGGGGAATCTCGCGAGAACCCGAGAAGGAATTTTGGAAGTGAAACTCACAAGAGAACTCACCGACTCTGCCAAGCTGCAGCACCTCCTCTCTGAATGTGAGCGACAGCAAAATGAACTCCACAAAGAAATCGTGGCATCAAAGAAAAATAAATTTGACAGAGATGCAGCAGACTACTGCAGCAGTCTGATCTACCAATGGAGGAACCGCACCACGGAATCAAAGCGGACCCACTCACGTGCCTATTAACTGCAGAGGTAACTACATGAGCAACAGACGCTACAGGAACGAAACAAACACCGATATAGACTCTGAATCCAGTTCTCACTCTCAATCCTCCAGCAGTTCTTTTTTGGATGGAGGAAGAGATACAACGCAAACACTCCAAACACGAGGAAGAAGAAATCCAGGAGGAGGAAGAACACATGCCGCAAGGGAACCATACCAAACACGGAATCAACGGACACAGAGGTAAAAAATGTGATCAATCTGTCTCGCAAAGCTTTATCAGAATCCTGCTTAACAGCTCTGAGCAGAGGCTTATCCTTCGTACCAACCACGTACTGCAAAGACTTCAATGTGATTGTGGACCTACATACGTTTTTTCAAACTCTTAGGCTCAAGGAGTTTTACAGCGGCAATAAAATAAATTAGTCTCTGTTTCCTGTGACTTCAGGCACCAATACACCTGAGCCTGCAGCACCCCCAGAGGAGCTGGTCACTAACCAACAATCAACAGTGGGACCAAGAACTCCATTCAGAGGTAAAAGCATGTTCATACCACCCCCTAGGAGGAATGCCTCTCTAGACACATATTGCAGACTGGTGGAACAAGACATGTACTTTCAAAGAAGAGACAATACACAGTGGCCGAAAACCTTACCAAAGAACAAAAACTTGCCCTGGAGTCTCTTCAAAAAGACGACTCCACTGTTATTAAAAGCGCAGAGCTGTTGTGATTCAGGACGGCACGGCTTATGTTAAAGAGGTGGAACGTCAGTTGGACAATAAGACTGTTTATAAGAAACTTGACCACAATCCCACCTCTGAGTTCAAGACTACAATCAAAGAATTACTGGACCATTTTTTGACTAATAGCGATATTACCAAACAAGAACATGCATTCATGACTGGACTATCCGGTCACCCCTGTCCTGTATACTCTCCCTAAAATACACAAGCAGTACACAGATGTTCCTCCTGGCAGACCAAGTGTTTCAGCCATCGGCTCGCTTACAGAAAAAATGTCAGTCTTTGTTGATTTCTTCCTCCAACCTCTGGTCACATCATTACCCTCGTATATTAAAGCCTCAATGGACTTTCTAAAATTGCTCAAGACTGTGGCAGTTCCAGAAAATGCTCTCCTAGTCACCATGGACAATGAGGCACTATACACACATGTACCGATCGAAAAAGGTCTGCGAGCCACAGAACTCTTCCTCAACCAAAGAGCGGAACTGACACCAAGCACTGAATGTCCTAAGAGATCTCCTAAGAATTGTCCTTACTTCAAATTTTTTCAAGTTTGAATCTGATTTTTATTTACAGATCTCCGGCACCAGCATTTGCTTCTCTTTACTGCGGACACTTCGAACGGGATGTTATTTTTGACAGTGCTCACAACCCATTTTTGAGACACATTTCCAACTGGAGGAGATACATACCTGTAGACGATATCTTCTTCCTGTAGTGTGGCACAAAGGAACATTTGAAACAATTCCACACATTTATGAAGACAAACAATTTCAACTTGAAATTCACCATGGAATTTGACATTCAGAAAATGAACTTCCTTGACATTCTTGTGTTCAAAGAGTCTAATAAACTATGCTCAACTCTGTACCGAAAGGGCACTGACCGTAATTCAATCCTACATGGGACATCATTCCACCTTGTTCCTTTAAAAAGAAGTTTGCCGATTTCCCAATTCAACCGTTTACGACGGACACACAATACCAGAGTCATGCAGAGGACATCGAGAAGCGCTTTCAACAACGAGCTTACAAACAAGCATGGATCACAGGAGCACGCAACAGGTTTGACCCATTCCTCCTGATCACTCAGGAGGAATGTCTACAACACAGTAAGAGCCAAAACACACAACGGGAAACCAAAGTCAACTGCATAACGCAGTATTCGCCACTGGGTAAAGAGTTTGAGCAAATAATTAAAAAACATTGGTACATAATCCAGTCGAACCCAGCTCTACAGAACCTATTGCTCACACCCAGAATAGTGTACAAAAGGCCGCCCAACTTGGGTAACAAACTGGTGAG
Source organism: Knipowitschia caucasica (assembly GCA_964034765.1). Classification (NCBI taxonomy): domain Eukaryota; kingdom Metazoa; phylum Chordata; class Actinopteri; order Gobiiformes; family Gobiidae; genus Knipowitschia; species Knipowitschia caucasica. The sequence goes on along the minus strand of OZ035823.1, from coordinate 59,152,296 downwards.
GGCCAACTTACCCACTCAGCCCCAACCTCACTTTCTCCAAAACATACCACATGGTAACTACAGATGTGGCAATTGCATGCAGTGCAACTTCACACAAAAAACAACTTTTCACCACCCGAGAACTGGGAAATCCTTCAGAGTAAAAGGTACTACAAGCTGCAAGACGAACAATGTTGTCTACATGCTGAGATGCCCCTGCGGCCTGGCGTACGTTGGAAAAACAACTAGACCTTTGAAGACCAGAATTTCTGAACATTGGAGCATCATCCGCAACCATGACTCCAAAAGCCCAGTGGCAGTTCACTTCACAGAAGCAAAACACAATGTGAGCACATTAAGGTACACAGGAATCGAACACATCAAACTTTCAAACCGAGGAGGAGACATTCATTCCCAGTTACTGAAACGTGAAGCCTTCTGGATATACACACCAGATACTTTGAGTCCAAGGGGTCTGAAGAAGATGACATAGTCTGGGATCGCGTCTTTCAATCTGACAGAAGACATGTTTTATTGTCGATGGTAGAGACAGCACGAACAACACGAACACAGATACAACAGAATGCAAGTGTATTATGCAGAGCGGAGGCATGGAGTCCTCCAATCAGCAGCTTCCACGGTGCCAGTAGAGATAGTCAAAACATGAAGTGGAAAAGTACAGGCTTCTGCACATTGATAGAATGATGAGTTTAACTTTAACAAATGTTGCTTAAAAGTGTTATGAAATCTCACAGGTCTGAATGAAGACTTTGACCTAAGACTCTTTTTATGATCCTCTGTTTCTTTAGATCTTCCTGTGAGTCCATAACAGGCGCCTCAACTACAGTATTGGCGGCTAATCTTTTATGGTCTACATTCCAAACACAAAAGCATGGCCTTTCCTCATTGTGTTACTGTAAATATATAATGTAAATGTGATATTGCAAATATTTACAATTGTTTGTAAATCGTTGCAAAGGAAATGTAAATTTAGCTAATATGTGTGGAGATGTTGTGGTGTATATTTTTGCTGTGCTATTTATCTATACAATTCTATCTTATCACATTTCAGGGGGCTACACCTCATTGATTACAATATTTATATTTTTGTGTGTATTTCGAGTGAGTCATGTGACCTGTCATTACTGTGTGTATATATACAGGTGTGTAGCCTACTTCATGTCTGATGAAGGGTTGTGACCCGGATCGTCACATTGTGTGGTGAGAATTGTGCAGAGTCATCTCCATTTTTTTTTCATTGATCTATTGACGACTTTTTGCAGGCAACTTAGAATTGGGTGTGCGCGTCAATCTCACTCTTGCTCTACAACAATAGTTTGTAATCTCCTCACTTGTGGGAAGGGATTCTCAAACAAATACATACTATATATACACAACAACACAAGTGTAGCATATGTGACCCAGACTCTGTCCAGAGATAGGCGTCAAAGCCTGTGGAGATGCCATCTCTTTCGAGCCACTGAGATCACACCTTATCCAGCCGCTGAGACAAAGGGGAACCATCTGCCTATTAAGCCAAGGCCACCTCCTACGGGGACAGAGACACATCCCAGGCTCCACATCTCTGTTGTAACTTGATCAAAACAATGAACCGTCTGTTTTGTCTACCTCCACCATGGAGAAAGGCGTCAGGGCCTGCTGGTTCGACACCTCACAAAGTGACTGTGTCTGGGCCAGAACAAAAAGACAAACATCTGCCTTGGTCTTCAAAGACACAGTCCTGCTCCACACCTCAATAAACTGCAACATAACATCATAACACAATACTTCAAAAACTCAAACTCTGTACTTCACGCGGTACTTCAAAAAACTCAGAATACTTCAAAAACTCATAAAACATGTTCAGATCTTTCATAAAACCCGTCTTCAATGGACGCCTTTGCCTTGTGTATGAATTGTGCTATACAAATAAACTTGCCTTGCCATGTATTGATTTTATAGATAATGATTTCATATGATGTGAATGAGAGAGATATTGTCTGTGAGTTACAAGTGTGAGGTTTTGTTTGTTATTGTATGGTTCCTATATTGTTATTATTTTCATGCAACCAGGGACTGCAGATGGAAATGAGCTATAATCTGGTGCAGAACGTCTTTGAGCTTAAAGTGAGTCTGGAACTTTAAATGAATTTAAAAAATTAAGGATTTTATTAAATTGACCTCCTGACCTTAAATGTTGACATAAAATAAGTCTATCCATGCCAAATGTGACAGGTAAATTTCTCCTATGTGAGATAAATAAAGCTTATCTTATCTTATTTTATGAATATTATATATATAATATTACTTACTTATAATATTTATGAATCTGGACACTGAAGCTGAAACGTGTGATGGAAAGACGCGTCACAGAAGAAATCATGGCTCGACACGAGAAATGCAGCCTGAAGAAACCAACACGGAGAAGTTTTCAAAGCAATATCTGGAACCATCGACTGTGGGGGAGAGAGCCTGAGCTTGTCGGGGAGGTTGAGAGATACCGACTTGAGAAAGTCTGCTTTGCCTCCACATGCAGCTTGGGCTCTGGAACCAAATTCCTTGAGAGGGGTTGGATTCTTCACTTTTCTGGCGTTTCTTGCGGGAGATTCCGCGAGCAGTGGTGGCCATACTCATTTCCCCCCATCTCAGCCGCCAAGTGTTAGAATTTTCCCTGATGAATTAGAGAGTCGCGACCCTCCGCCTCTGGGTGGGGGACAAGTCTCTCACAGTTGTGGCGACCTATGGGCCAAACAGCCAAAGCAAAGCAGAGTACTCATGCTTCTTGGAGTCCTTGGGAGGGGTACTGGACGGTGCTCTGACCAGGGACTCTGTCATTCTTGTTTTGTTCAGCACTTTGAGTTGCCTTGTGTATGAATTGTGCTATACAAATAAACTTGCCTTGCCTTGCCTGCCTATTCTCCTGGGGGACTTCAAAGCCCATATGGGAAACGGTAGTGACACTTGGAGAGGGGTGATTGAGAAGAACAGAATGTTTGGTCATAGTATTCATCCAAAATAGTAATTTTGCATACAAAAAGGCATTTTGTGGCCCCTTAGTGGGCTTAGTGAATAATATATATATATAGATATAAATTTAAAGTTGTGGCTCATAGATTACAGAGTAGTGGAGTTACTCCATTTATCTTCCCGTCTGGACATCACAGGAAACATAAGAGCAGCAGAGCAGGTGGGGTCATGCTGGATTTAAACCCGGCTTGAGGGATTAGACCTGTCAATTACTACTAACAACTCCAAAGAGGAGGGGCTTAGTCTCTTTGATCCACTCAGACATCAGTACTCCGGACCTCCTGTCCTAGCTCCTAGAGAAAGGACCTAGGATTCATGCAAGTGCTATTATCAAGCCCAATGGAACAGGATGTAATTTGGGTGCATAATTTTGGGATCAAAATATACAATTGGTGGATGTTTTTGTGTTGATTTGATCAGCTATGTGGCAGATATTGGCTATGTATAGTTGAATATGGAGTCCAAGGAGAATGAAGGTATGTCATTTGTGCTTTGACATTAGGGATGGGACGATAACTGGTGTATTCTAAAATGCCACAATATTCATACCAGGACACCAAGATGGACTTGAGATAGAGCACTTTTATTTTACAATGTGTGTAGAATATCAGAAAAAGCCTGCAAAGGATCTTTTTGCTTAAGTTATAAGTCTATCAGCCAAAGCCATAATTAAGCTTGTCTAAGTGTTTAGGACCCCCTCAAAAATTAGATGATTCATCTCAAGGGGCTTTCCTTAAATAAACTTAAACTTTGACTTAAGTGCCTCTATAGATTATATTGGCTGTTTTTCTTTCTGAATCAGTGTGTTTCCTAATTGGCAAAGAAGCCATGCTTCTGTTAGCATAATAAAATACACAACTGAGTGATGTATCGTCTCATCCCTATTTTATATGTTAGAAATAGTATTTGTGAAATTGTGAATGCTTCAAATGGGCACTTTGTGATGGACAGAAAATAATGTTAGTGTTGGGCAAGTAACTTTGAAAATGTAAATAGTTACAAATGACTAGTTACTTATGAAAAAGTAATTAGTTACATTACTTAGTTACTTCTACAAGAATGTAACTACATTACTTTTGGATTCCTTTGTGTCACAAAAAAAAGAACATGGTTATCTTTGTGCGTTTGCTTTAGGTCAACTACAAAGTTGTTATTCCTGGCTCAAATGGCAGAACATTAACATGAAAGTAAATGTAGCACTTCTCCAGGTAGTTTAGACTCTGCAAGTGTTATAAAAGGTTCATATAGTGAAAATGGTGAATATCTTCTCAACTGGTATAACAAAAAAATCACCACAGTCTATGGTTCTCCCCAATTTTCCCCGTTTGCTTAGCGCCGACTGGGGTTTGAGTCCTTCGCTATTTTTCTTCCCTCGCAATATACAGCAGGGTCGCGATCATTACAATTTTGACTTGCTGATACCGATCATGGCCGATTCAATCAAATATTGATATCTTTAGTGATAAATGAATAGGACTAGTAATTCACTTTATAACTAATCTTTCAAAATCATCAAGGTACTAGAAGTATAAATAAAATACCCGGGGGTACTCAAGACAAAAAGGTTGGCAACCACAAGTATATGTTACAGAGTATTTAGATACATTAAAAAAATGCAATAAAATACATCAATACTGTACATGCTGCATTTCTAAACTGATTAAGAAGCGATTGTTAAGGCAATGTTTTTTCTTCAGGAATATTACCATCTCAGCATTTGCAGAAGTTAGTTTATTACGTTTATCATCCTGAATAGTCCTGCTGTGCTAAACAGGCGCTCGCTGTCTCCGCTTGTACATGGAGCGCAGAGGAAAGCTCGAGCTGCTTTGGCCAAAGCAGAGAAGCGCCTTTTATTTTCCTTCCAATAAACAAGCGGCTATCCGCTCCAAGGCGTAACTGGTTTAGCTAGGTAAAGCTGCACCTGCCACACTGTACACTGTGACTGTCTGTACTACCACTAACCTCATCTTCCTCCAACATTTCTGTGAACATTCAAAGTCCCAATGCTGAGTGTGTTCGGTGTGCCTGCGCTGTGTGACTCTTGCTGGCTTGGAGCGTCAATGTGAGAATATACAGTTTGGTAAAGCTGCGGCAGGCAGGCATCAGTCAAATATTTCCGCAATGGCATATTGAAGCAGTGGATCCATATAGTACATAACTTTCATGCATATTTTGTTTTGTTTCCTACTGTCTAGAGTCTCCGTAACTGATATCTTTATGAGTTGCTTGTTTACGCAATTTTGACGAGAGAAAGTAACATGTGCGCATGAACCCTCATGCCATATGATCGGCCTTTTTGATCGTCACATTTCACCGGTCACCGATCACGCAAATTAAGCCGTGATCGGCCGATTATAATTGGTTACTGATTGATCGGTGCACCTCTAGTGGACGCTGCTACTTTTGTCACAGCCTCGTTCTCAAAATAATGGTGGTGTTACGTCGGTTTGCACTGCCTTGATGAGATACACTGCCTCAGCTGTTTATGATGTAAGGCAATCCCTGCGTGCGCTTTTCATGGCAGACAATGCAAACCAAGATGGCTTTAAAAGTTTAAATACGGACGAATGTAACTTTTTAAAAAGTCAAAGTTTTGTGTAAAGTTTGGTTTAAGTTTAAGCTCCTGTCAATCACACAACTGTGTGATAGCAGTTCCTTTCTCGTCGAGTTGGACTGCCGCATACGTCATTTTACTGACGTAGGCAAATGACGCGTCCTGTGGCTAACTCGAGGTCTGTCGGGTTGATAATGGAAATAATAAACAAAATCTAAGTTGTAAGCCATCCGCGGTCGAGTTAGCCACAGGACGCGTCATCGACCTACGTCAGTAAATTGTCATGCGGCCATTCAAGAGGACTGCTATGTGTAGCAGTGTGGTTCCACAGGAGCAGTTGCTACTTAACCCCAACCTTAAACGAAACTTTGACTCTTAAACCCACATATCACAACACGGAACCATGAACATCTCGCCTCAATTTGTTTTCAAAGTGACATTTGTGTCTCAATTCGTTCGTACACTGCTCACAAAAACTTAGGGCACACTCAAAAAACACATCCTCGATGTCAATCAATTCAATTTTTTAGGATGAAAATCTTAATTCATAATGTGTTGAGAACAAAATAACTTAAGAATGATAAATGGAAATCAAATTCTCAGCTCCTGGAGGTCAGGATCCAAAATTATAGTCAAAATCAAAGTGACAAATGAGGTAACTGGTTGATCCAAATTCTGTAGAAATTCCTCAAAACGAGTCTGTATCATCCTCAGTCGTGTGTGTGGCCTCCGTGTCTGAATGCACTGCCTACAACGCCTGGGCCTACTCCTGGTGAGACCACGGAGGTCCTCCTGAAGGTTCTCCTCCCAGATCTGGATTACAGCATCAGTCAGCTCCTGAACAGTCTGTGGTGCGACGTGGCGTTGATGGATGGACCGAGACATGATGTTCCAGATGTGCTCTAATGGATTTAAGTCTGGGCCAGGCCAGGCCAGTCCAAAACATCAATACCTTCATCACGCAGGAACTGCCAAACCACTCTTATCACATGTGGCCTGGCATTATCATGCATCAGATGGAACCCAGGTATGGAACCAGCATATGGTCTTACAAAAGGTCTGAGGATCTCATCCCGGTACCCAATGCCAGTCAGGGAACCTCTGGCTAGCCCATGGGGGGCTGTGCGGCCCTCCAATGAAATGCCTCCCCAGACCATCACTGACCCACCACCAAACCGGTCATGCTGGATGATGTTGCAAGCAGCAGAACGTTCTCCAGGGCGTCTCCAGACTCTGTCACGTCTGTCACATGTGCTCAGGGTGAACCTGCTCTCATCCGTGAAGAGCACAGAGCACCATTGGCCAATCTGCCAATCGCTGGGTTCTCAGGCAAAAGCCAATCGGGCTGCACGGTGTTGGGCAGTAAGCCCCGGCCCAACTTGTGGATGTCGGGCCCTCATACCACCCTCAATGAGTCGGTTTCTGACCGTTTGAGTACTAACATGCACATCTGTGGCCCGGACTCGGGCTCGCGCACTTTCAGAGCGGCAGATCACATTTACGAACGCACCCACTGAATATAGCGTTCTCTCACGCTGTACTGTTTGTTGTTCTGTGTAGTGTTGTCATTGACAACACATAGCGTTACTTAGGCAAGACAAGGCAAGTTTATTTATGTAGCACAATTCATACACAAGGCAATTCAAAGTGCTGAACATAACAAGAAAGCATTAAAATCATAAATAATCACAGAACATTAAAAATAAATATAAAAATATAAAATCCCTCAGTTGTAGCACAGCTAAACCGAACTGTCTTTAACCTGGTTATAAACATTGTCATTGAGGAGGCCTGTCTCACATCTTCAGGAAGACTGTTCCAGATTTTAGCAGCATGAATCTGAAAAGCAGCCTCCCCATGTTTAGTTCTGACTCTGGGCACTAACAGGAGTCCAGTCCCTGTGCTCCTCAGAGTCCCAGCAGGAGTCCAGTCCCTGTGCTCCTCAGAGTCCCAGCAGGAGTCCAGTCCCTGTGCTCCTCAGAGTCCCAGCAGGAGTCCAGTCCCTGTGCTCCTCAGAGTCCCAGCAGGAGTCCAGTCCCTGTGCTCCTCAGAGTCCCAGCAGGAGTCCAGTCCCTGTGCTCCTCAGAGTCCCAGCAGGAGTCCAGTCCCTGTGCTCCTCAGAGTCCCAGCAGGAGTCCAGTCCCTGTGCTCCTCAGAGTCCCAGCAGGAGTCCAGTCCCTGTGCTCCTCAGAGTCCCAGCAGGAGTCCAGTCCCTGTGCTCCTCAGAGTCCCAGCAGGAGTCCAGTCCCTGTGCTCCTCAGAGTCCCAGCAGGAGTCCAGTCCCTGTGCTCCTCAGAGTCCCAGCAGGAGTCCAGTCCCTGTGCTCCTCAGAGTCCGGGCTGGTTCATATGGAACTAACATGTCACTAATATAGTTTGGTGCGAGGCCATGGAGAGATTTGTACACAAGCAGAGCTGTTTTAAAGTCTATTCTCTGAGCCACAGGAAGCCAGTGCAGGGACCTGAGGACCGGACTAATGTGGTCGTACTTCCTGGTTCTAGTCAGGACTGGAGCTGCTGCATTTTGAATGTACTGCAGCTGTTTTACAGCCTGTTTGGACAGACCTGTGAGCAGGCCATTGCAGTAGTCTAACCTACTGGAGACAAATGCATGGATAAGAATCTCCAAGTCTGCTTTAGACACTATGTTGTTGATCCTGGCAATGTTTTTCAGATGGTAAAAAGCTGCTGATGTTACTGATTTGATGTGGCTATTAAAAGGTAAGTCTGAGTCCAGTATTACCCCTAGATTTCTGACCTTGTTTGAAGGTTTTAGGGAGAGAGACTGTAGGTGACAGATGACGCTCTCTCTTTGTTTCTGGGGACCAAAGACAATCATTTCAGTTTTGTCTGCGTTTAGCTGAAGGAAGTTGTTTTGCATCCACTCACTGATCTGTTGGATACAGTGAAGGAGTGAGTCCACTGGTCCATGTTCTCCTGCAGTCAGTGAGACATAGATCTGAGTGTCGTCTGCATCGTTGTGATAGGACACTTTGTTTCTGCGTATTAACTGACCTAACGGCAGCATGTAGAGATTGAACAGAAGAGGTCCCAGGATCGACCCCTGTGGTACTCCACAGGTCAGGGCCATATGATCTGATCTGATCTTGAGATGGGACGATAGTTGTTAAGTACCGTAGCATCCAGACTGCTCTTTTTTAGCAGGGGCCTGATGACTGCAGTTTTCAGGGCCTTTGGGAATATTCCAGAATGAAGGGACATGTTTACTATCTGTGTGAGTGAAGGCAACAGACTGCTCAGAACAGACTTCAGAAATCTAGAGGGTAGTACATCCAGGCTGCATGTGGAGGAGCTCAAACTGGAGATAATCTCTTGGACAGTTTTATCATTTACAGGTGCAAAGTGAGTTAGCTCAGAGAGCCTTTCTGGCTGTTGGATGGTTATCTGTGGATTGGAGACAATGGCGTTTTTGATGCCTTGAACCTTGTAATTGAAAAAGTGTGCAAACTCATTACATTTACGTTTGGAAGTGAGCTCTAATGGCATCTGAACAGGGGGGTTTGTTAATCTATTAACTGTTGAGAACAGAACACACAGATTGTTGCTGTAGCCTTCAATCATTTCAGAAAAATACCTTTCTCTCGTACTACGTAGCACCCGGTTAAACTCGCACAACTAATCTTTGAAGATCTCGTAATCAACCTGGAGGTTGGACTTGCGCCACTTCCGCTCGGCCCTCCGGCACTTTCTCTTTTGTGCCCTGACCGAGTCTGCTTTAGCCCACGGCGCCTTCTGCTTATTTTTCACTATTTTAACCTTCACAGGGGCAACGGTATCCAGAACATTCAAAACACTAGAGGTGACAGAGTTAAACAGTTCATCTACAGTAGAATACGATGCATTCTCAAAGTTTATCATTCCCACAAATAGTTCACTCGTATTTTCATTTATGCGCCTTCTTCGAACAGTTGCAGAGTCCACTGGTGGTTTGTTAGTGAAACACATGTAAAAAAAAACACAGAAATGATCCGAAAGAGCAACATCGACCACGTTTACATTTGAAATATTCACCCCCTTAGTAACTAACAGATCTAGAGTGTGCCCTCTGCTGTGGGTGGGGCCACTTATTTGCTGAGTGAGACCAAAGGATTCAAGTACAGAACTCAGCTCATTTGCATTTCTGTCATCAACATTATCCACATGAATATTAAAATCACCTGTAATAACTAAACTATCAAAATCTGTGCATACAACTGAAAGCAACTCGGTAAAATTATCAATAAAACTGTGACATGACTGCGGTGGCTTGTATAGGACAATGAAGAGTAATGGAGGAGATTGTTTTTGTTGTATTTTAAAAGACACATATTCAAAACGAAAACTTCCCAAGAGACATTCTATGGGAGACAAAGTGGTCTCTGAAAATGGCAGCTAAGCCTCCTCCTTTTTTGTTTTCCCGTATTTCAGATTCAAACTTGAAATTTGGTGGTGATGCTTCTATTAAAACTGCATTTCCTGAATTCTGGTCAAGCCAAATTTCAGCCATGAACATAAGATCAAGATTATGAGAACAAATACAATTATTGATTAAAAAAGACTTGTTACAAAGAGATCTGACATTAAGCGTAGCATGTTTCAAAGTTTCAGTATCAGCGGTTGTGGTCGGCTGATTCTTACACGGAACAAGAATTAGATTTTCCAGATTAGACTGATTAACTCCAGATGTTTTTCTGTAATGTACTCTTTGTGTTATCACTAAGGGAATGGCACAGGTGGCTTCATGACAGGGCCCCAGCCGGGTCTCTCCTCTAACTAGACTGCCAGTGGCTGCGAAGCAGAGACCCTGTGCATCCTAGTGTTTAGAGAAAAGAGGGGTAGGGGAAGGCGGGGGAGGAGGATGGAGAGGTGGGTGGCTTTTGGGTGTTGAACGAGGGGGGCAGGGAGGTGGAGGGGTTTTTGGTGATGGGTTAGGGCCGGGGTGGGCTGAGGCAGAGGTTTTGGATGTTGAACGAGGGGGAAGTGGGGGTGGAATGGTCATGAGGTTAGGGGAGGGACTGGCTGAGGTGGTTTTTGTAGGTGAATTGGAAACCCTGGGTGGTTTTGGAGGTACATATGGGGAGTGGTTTAGAATGTTGGACAGGACTCTAGATCGAGCTAATATGGGTGTGAGAGGAATAGTCTTCATTGCCGATTTTATTAGCCCTGCAGAGTGTTCAGGTAGGTCTAACAGTGAAGGCGGGGATGAAAAACAAAGGGACGTGTCCCCATTCTCTCTTGATGGAGTGGACGTGGCAGGGGGGACCCAAGACAGGTCCATGGGAGGTGGCGAGGGAGTCTTTGATGGAGGGGCAGGTGGTTGAGGAAACCCCAGCACAGGCCTGTCTGCTGTAGGCTGGGGTGAGGATCGGGGCTTCAGAGGCGCTGTAGATGAAGAAGGCGTGGCTGCTTTGGAGCAGGCTGGGGATGAGGATGTTGGTGGTGATGGTCGTGCTGCTGGTGCTGCTACTGGTGATGAAGCAGCTGCTGCTGGTGATGATGCAGCTGCTACTGGTGATGATGCAGCTGCTGCTGGTGATGATGCAGCTGCTACTGGTGATGATGCAGCTGCTGCTGGTGATGATGCAGCTGCTTCTGATGACAGTGGAGGTGTTGGGATCCTTTGAGGCGGTGATGGTGTTGAGATCCTTCGAGGTGGTGGTGGTGTTGAGATCCTTTGTTTCGGCTTGGCACCATATGTGTTCCAACAATTGTCTCTGTTGATTTTGGGAAATGAAATAGCGTCATCATAACTTACGTTCTGTCCATTTGGTCCATTTCCTTTCACTGGTATTGTTGTGTTCAGCCCCAATTCTTATTCAAGCACAAACATTTGTGCAAGTTTTAGCTCCTGTTTGAGTGAAAAACAGCCGTCGCAAAGTTTTGTTCTTTTTTCCCGTCCTCCCGACATGCTGTAAGTTAGGTAAATTCCACAAGTCTTGTGTTGAAGTTTGTAAAAAGGAGTAATCCGTGTTTTGTGGAATAAAAATGTAAGCAAAAATGATTAAAGGAGATTAAAAAGCAGCAAGCGAGGAGCAGCAAGAGAATGCGACTGCTCTGTCCAGAGCAGGAAGTACACTTAAAAGTGTGATGCGGCATCTGTGTATCATAAAGCTGTGTATCATACAGCTGTGTATCATAAAGCTGTGTATCATACAGCTTTGTATCATACAGCTGTGTATCATAAAGCTGTGTATCATAAAGCTGTGGATCATAAAGCTGTGGATCATTCATCTGTGTATCATACAGCTGTGTATCATAAAGCTGTGTATCATACAGCTGTGTATCATACAGCTGCGGCCGTTCACTCCGCACACACAGAACTCACTGCAACACATCACTACCATGTATAACTCCGCCCTCTAGCCAAGCCTGTGTTCATATCAGTGCGCGGCACTATAGACTACGTTAAAACATTGTTATGGGAGGTTAACAAAATAAAATAAAAAGTCAGGCTTGATGCGGGTTTCGGCCTGAAAATTCAGAAACCATATTGGGCCGGGCCGGGCTGGGGCGCCACCCCCTCGGGCCAGGGCCGGGCTTGGGCTCAGATAATAGGCCCGTGCAGGGCTCTACTCTGGAGGTCATTTTGTAGGGCTTGGGCAGTGCTTCTCCTGTTTCTTTGTGCACAAATGAGCAGATAGCTCTCCTGCTGCTGGGTTGTTGACCTTGGTCGGCCCCCCCACGTCTCCTGGTGTACTGGCCTGTCTCCTGGTATCTCCTCCATGCACTGGACACTGCGCTGGGAGACACAGCAAACCTTCTTGCCACAGCACAAATGGACGTGCCATTTTGGATGAGCATCACTTCCTGAGCGACTTCTGTGGGTTGTAGATGCCTCCTCATGATACCTCTAGTGGTGAGAACACTGGAAAAATGCAAAAGTGTTCCAAAAATACGGTACAAAGAATGAAGACAGGGAAATGGTCCTCTTATGGAGTGATCTTGCTAATTGCCTCTCATTTCCACCTGTTGTCTGTTTAATTTCCACAACATCAGGTGAAATTGACTCATAAGTGTGGCTTCCTAACTGGACAGTCTGATATTCCAGAAATTTGACTGACTTGGAGTTACAATGTGTTTTTTGAGTGTGCCCTAAGTTTTTGTGAGCAGTGTATTTAAACTTTTAAAGCAATTCACGGATTTTATGTCCGCCATCTTGGTTTGCTTTGGCTGCCGTGAGAAGCGCATGCGCAGGTTTGCATTACATCATAAGCAGCAGTGTATCTCGTCAAGGCAGTGCAAAACAACGTTACACCGGTATAACGCTGTTTGCTTAAAGTGATTGTCTGGAGTTTGTCAGAAAGAGAGAGAGAGAGGTGCTTGATTTGAAAAAAACGACGCAAGCTCCTCCCCCTTCCTTTCTGATTGGTCTACACCTACGTTTCCGTAACACTTTGAAGTGTTAATCAGAGAACACATTATACATATACATTATTAATACACATGCACGGAGGTTTTCAGAATTATTTGTGAACGTTTTAATGAAAAAAATAATGTTTTTATACACAAAAAAAGCGATCGCGGCAAACCAGGAAGTGCTATTATTATGAATTGCACATTATAGGACACATCTGCAGAAGATCTGATTATGGATATAGGTTCAGTATATAAATGGGTAACTCAGCGCGGATGTTCAGAATTCTTTATTCAGTTTTCATGTAGTGCAGAGCCTAATAGAGGCTTGATTCGGAGGCTCCGTGAAAACAAACAACTGAGCATGAGCAGCTGCAGCATCAGCGCCGATGATTGACAGCCCTTGGCATGACTCGATTGGTTAACCTCGACGGCACCGTGGATTCTGAACTATAGCTAAGAGCAGGGAAGGCAGGACTTGCCCGTAATATTAGAATTAATAAAATTACTTATTTTATATCAACATTTAAGGCCAGGAGGTCAATTTAACACATTTCCTAAAATTTGTAATTCATTTAGAGTTACAGACTATCACTATCACAAGCCTGGTTCACACAGCAGGATAATTAGGCCGATTTTGGACCCGATTTACCCCTATGACAATGGTAAGAACGCTCCGAATATCGTAACAAAAAATCTGATGGATTGTCCTGCCGTGTGTGGTGTGTTAAGACTGTGCTCGTCGCTCGGAAGGACTTTGGGACTGCTCCGATCTCAATATTGGGGATATCCAGCATGTTGGATTGTTTTGGTCCGATTTCTCTTCGTGTGTGGTGTCCCCCGGACACACACCAGCGCATTGCCATGACTGCGGCGTGTAGCCAATCAGAAGACGGGACAAGCCGGGTGAGGAAACACCGTAAAAAAACCATAACAGTCAGCGGCATGGCGCACCAGACAGTTCGGTGGACATCGGAGATGGAGGAACAACTAGTTGACCTCTGGCAACACCGTGAATGTATGTCTGACGTGTTGTGTAAAGAATATCATCACCGAAATGACAAGGAAAGGAATTGGGCAGAAATTGCTGCTGCACAGGTAGTGTTGGCATAAGCCCTGTTCGGACGGGATTAGTACTACATGATCAGACTGATGGTTGTGTTTGTACGTTTACTTTGCACTCTGTCCTAATACAGTACAGACGTGTTGATGCAGCCGTTGCTCATGGAGTCTGTGGCTGCTGTGGTCAGACGAGAGTCTCTATAGGCTGCGTGAAGCGGAGAGGCCCGCACACTCTGTTTACTCTGAAGTCACGCTTGATCTCGAGAGATGTTGTGAGATTTCCGTCTGACCTGTGAATGCTCGGGAGTGAAATCGGTTCGTGTGTGATGTCTGTGGTTTGCGTGATTTTGCCGTGTGGCTGCGCACCACACACTGTACGACCAAAGTGGTTAGACCCGTGATTTTTTATAGAAAAAATCGGCCGACAATTTAAAAATCGTCTTGTGTGAACCAGGCTTTAGAAGATTCAGATTTCAGATTCAGTTTATTTGCCATTTGCAGTAAAAACACATTGGAATACATTAGCAAAAGTCTCCAGTGTGCACAGACAAATACAGACATAAAACAACATTAAAAGACAAAAATAAAACAAATAAAACAGTAAACAAATGTCACTGTGAAATCGATCGACTAAAACAGTTTCAAAACAAGTGCAAATCATTAAAGTGCTCTGTTCACACTGATAACAGCCTGTGGATAAAAACTGTTAGCGTAACGAGATGTCCTGCATCTCAGAGAGCGATATCTTCTGCCAGAGGGAAGAAGCTGGAACATGGCTTTCCCAGGGTGGCCAGAAGAGTCATTAACAATCCTAAGAGCTTTGTTTAAAAGTGTGGATTTATAAAGAAGCTCCAGAACAGGAAGCTCACAGCCCACGGTCCTCTTTGCAGAGCGGAGCACCTTGTTTAAAGCTCTCTTTTCTTTATCTGAGATGTTTCCAAATCACACAGACACAGAACCAACAAGTAAACTCTCAATGGTGCAGCCATAAAAGTTAAGCACAATCTTAGAGTTAGTGGTAAATTCTCTAAGTTTACGCAGAAAGTAGAGACGCTGACGAGCTTTCTTAACGACTCGGTCAGTGTTTTTAACCCATTTCAGGTTAGACAGAGTTAAACCCAGAAACTTGCTCCTCTACGATCTGCACCTGGGAGTTGTCGATTACGACAGGCAAATGAGAACTATTGCGACTGAAGTCGTGACCAGTTCACATGTTTTGGATGCGTTCAACTGGAGGTTGTAAGTCATTGAGTCCTGTGATCCTGGGCGTCCCCGTCCCGAAGAAGCCCAGGATCACAGGACTCAATGACTACAGACCTGTAGCACTTACGTCTGTCGTCATGAAGTCATTTGAACGCCTGGTTCTCTCCCATCTCAAGTCCTTCACCTCCCCCCTCCTGGACCCCCTGCAGTTCGCCTACAGAGCCAACAGATCTGTAGACGACGCCATTAACCTGGCCCTCCACCACATCCTACAGCACCTGGACTCCCCGGGGACCTACGCCAGGGTCCTGTTCATGGACTTCAGCTCTGCCTTCAACACAATCCTGCCATCCCTGCTCCAGGACAAGCTCTCCCAGCTCAACGTGCCCGATTCCACCTGCAGGTGGATCACTGACTTCCTGACGGACAGGAAGCAGCGAGTGCGTCTGGGGAAGAATGTCTCGGACTCTCGGATTATAAATACAGGAGCCCCACAGGGCTGTGTTCTTTCTCCCCTGCTCTTCTCCCTGTACACCAACCACTGCACCTCCAGCCACGACTCCGTGAAGCTGATCAAGTTCGCGGACGACACCACCCTCATTGGACTCATCTCCAACAACGATGAGTCCGCCTACAGGAGGGAGGTGGACCGGCTGGTGTCCTGGTGCAGTGGTAACAACCTGGAGCTGAACGCCCAGAAGACAGTGGAGATGATTGTGGACTTCAGGAAGAGCACTGTCCCCCCGCCCCCACCCTCCGTGATGGACTCCCCCATCACCTCTGTGGAGTCCTTCCGTTTCCTGGGCACCACCATCACCCAGGACCTCAAGTGGGAGCCGACCATCAGCTCCCTCATCAAGAAGGCCCAGCAGAGGATGTACTTCCTGCGGCAGCTCAGGAAAGCCAAGCTGCCTGCACAGATGTTGGTGCAGTTCTACACGGCCATCATCGAGTCCATCCTCACCTCCTCCATCACCGTGTGGTTCGCTGGAGCCACAGTCAGGGACAAACAGAGACTACAGCGCATTGTGCGCTCTGCAGAGGAAGTGATCGGCCGCAGCCTTCCATCGCTGCAGGACCTGTACGTCGCCCGAGCTCGAGGCCGGGCTGGTCGTATCACAGCCGACCCCTCTCACCTGCACATGGACTATTCCAACCACTCCCCTCTCACCTGCACATGGACTATTCCAACCACTCCCCTCAGGCAGGAGGCTGCGGTCCATCAGGACTAGAACCTTCCGCCACAAGAACAGTTTCTTCCCCTCTGCTGTTGGACTCTTGAACACTTCTTAACCTGTCCCCCCGCCCTTTATAAAGTCACTTTACTGCCCATCATACGTCACTTTACTTCACTGTACTGCTGTCACCTTACATTGTGTGCACCATGTGCACTTGTATATTGTAAATAGTAACTGTAACTCTATTTTAAATTTAAATTTATTCTTTAGAAGTGTTTTTTATTCTTATTTTTATTATCTCTTTTTGACTGTTGCACTGAGCCAAAGCAATTTCCAAGTCTGTGACCTCCCGTTACTTACGTTGGCAATAAAAATGATTCTGATTCTGATTCGGTTAGTTTGACTCCACTGAACCACATTTTGTATCTCTGCTCTATAAGAGGATTCATCAGTGTCACTGATGAGACCGATGATGGTGGTGTCATCAGCATATTTGATGATCAAGTTTGAGTCAGAGGAGGACACACAATCGTGAGTGTACAAAGTAAAAAGAAAAGGACTCAAAATACATCCCTGAGGAGAACCAGTGCTCACAGAAACAACATCAGAAAAACAGTCATTGATTTTCACTCTCTGAGATCTGTCAGTTAAAAAGATAAAAATCAATTTACACATGGCAACACTTAAACCGAGAGACATGAGCTTTTCAATCAGTTTACCTGGGACAAGGCAGTTGAAAGCAGAGCTATAGTCAATGAACAGCATTCTCGCAACAGATTTCCTATTGTCCAAGTGAGTGTAGACAGAGTTCAGAGCAAAGGAGATGCATCCTCCACACTCCTGTTCTGTCTGTAGCAAACTGGAGCGGGTCAACACTCACAGGGATTTGGCTCTTAATGAAGTCCAGCACAAGCCGCTTAAAAGTTTTCATAAGAACAGACGTGAGGGCCACAGGACGATAGTCATTCAGGCATGTCACAGGAGTTTTCTTAGGAACTGGAATGATGGTGGACTCTTTAAAGCAGTTCGGCACAGTACAGTTCCTTAGCGACAGGTTAAAAATGTCTGTTAGCACAGGGGCAAGTTGCTCAGAGCACAGTTTCAGGACACGAGGAGGGATGCCGTCCGGACCTGGGGCTTTCTGGACTGTGGTCCTGGACAAGACACGCCTGACTTCCTCCTGAGTCACGGTGAAGGGACCTTGATTGAAACACTCAGGGAATACAGTAGGACAGGCATCAGCGGATTCAAAGCGACAGTAGAACGTGTTCAGCTCGTTTGGCAGAGCTTGGCCGACAGATGCAGTTTTCCCAGCGCTAGGTTTCCACGATGTGATGGCTTTAATACCGTTCCACATGCGCCGAGGGTCATCTTCCTCAAAATAACTCTTTAACCTGTCCCCGTAACTGCGCTTTGCAGATTTAATAGAGCGTTTCAATGAGTAACAGGATAGCTTATAAGCAACTGTATCATTTGATTGAAACGCCAACGCACGCTCATGAAGTTTCAGTTTCACTTCCGCGTTCATCCAAGGGTTTTGACTAAAATGTTCTTTAATAACCTTCTGTGGGACACAGCAGTCAATACAGAAGCGTATGTATCCAGACACAGCGTCACAGAATTCATTGACGTCCTCTGACTGAAACACAGACCAGTCCGTAGCATCAAAACAACCTTGTAGCTTCATGCTAGCCTCCTCAGACCAACACTGCACAGTGCGAGAGGTTGGTTTATGTTCCCTGCTCCTCTGAGTATACGAAGGAAGAAGGAGAACAGAGGAGTGGTCAGACTTTCCAAAAGGAGGTCTGAGACTGGACCTGTAAGCTCCCTTCACGTTACTGTAGCAGTGATCCAGAACATGTGCTCCTCTTGTAGCTCGAGTCACATGTTGGTAAAAGTTCGGGAGTACAGTCTTTAAATTACATTTATTGAAATCCCAGCAACAATGATGACTGCGTTAGGATGAGCAGTCTCGTATTTATGAAGGATCTCGCTCAGATCCTGTAGGGCTACTTTGTAATCCGCCCGTGGGTGAATGTAAACAGCACATAAAAATATCACTGAAAACTCACGAGGAAGATAAAAAGGGCGGCAGCTCAAGACCAGGCATTCCAGATTGGCAGTACATGTTTGGTTCACGATTCGAGTGTCCGTGCACCAGTGCTGATTAATTAAAAAGCACAGACCTCCGCCTCTGGCCTTGCCCGTGGTCTCCTTCACTCTGTCCGAGCGGTGAGCGGTGAATCCCGGGGGCTGAACAGCAGAGTCCGGGACGTTCGAGTGGAGCCACGTCTCGCTGAGACAGAACACAGTCCCGGGCCTCGCGCTGGCTCTGGACGCAACACAGGAGCTCGTCCGTCTTGTTGGGCAGAGACTGGACGTTGGCCAGGTAGATGGAGGGCAAAGGGGTCCTGGAGGAGCGGCTACGAACAAGCAGACCGCCTCGCCTTCCCCGGTGTCTGCGCCTCCTACGCCGACTCGAGGTGCCCAGCTCCACACCGCGGAGAGAACGCCCAGTCCCCTCGCTCTGTTAGCTGCCACCGCCGTGGCCCGCCTGCTGTGCTCCACCAGCCTCTTGAGTGGGACACTCGAGGAAGTTTGTGCACCTCAGTTCAGGTAAAACGAGTGACCCGTCACACGCGTGGTCCCGAATGTACAGAAGTGTTTGCCGATCATATTTCACTGTGGCAAGTGAATCCCAGATAAAAAACAACAAAACACAGATTGTGCGCACCAGAGCGTTCACTGCGGAGCCCTGACACGGCGCCATCTTGCTAGTCCTCATGCTCTCTGAAGAAAGTAAATATAATCACATTACTTTTTTTGTGGATGTAATCCCTTACTTCACTCGTTACTCAGAAAAAACAATTTGATTAAAGTAACGCGTTACTTTTATCACGTTACTGACTAACACGGGTGTTGAAAAGTTCACAATGTTCAGAAACGTGATGATCAACAAGTGAATCCAACAGTGTTGGGGTGAATGTTTGCAGATATGTAATGTCAGGAAATTGTTTTAATCATTTAATTAGTAATACAGGGAATAAGTACACAGGTTCCCTTACCAACCATTTTCAACCTTCAACTATATGCCTTCAATTAGACCACCACCGTGTTAGAATTTCAATAGTGGAAAGTCATTTCTCACTTCTACCACTAAATAAAGATGCTTTGCTGCTCATTATTTTTTTCTTTAGCCATCATACTTGGTTGAGGGTTGGGGGATGTAGACTGAGCGGTAAATCGAGAGCTCTGACTGCAGCCACTTCTCCCTCTTCACTACAACAATCTATACTGCTATGGTATGCTCCATACTTCAAGTGAGTCCCTGCATTGCGCTCCTCATGAAGCACAAACACATGTGTGGCTTTTCACTTCTTCCTTGCTCCTGCTCATGTTATTTTATCTGTGTGTATAAACTGCGGACTACACACAGGGTAGACAGTGGACTACACGGTGTGGATATACACTACACTGCTGACTTCAGACACCAGATGACCAGAATCAAGGCTGTATCATCACTGATTGATCAGCCGTCCTTTTCCTGTGGACTCACCACCTGCAGGAGGATCAGTGAGGGGCTGGTGCTCAGTGTACTGGGTGCAGCTCTGACTGACACCCCCCCTTGGAAGACCAAGGTGATGAAACACCTCCTCATCAACGTGAGGAAGACCAAGGAGATGAAACACCTCCTCATCAACGTGAGGAAGACCAAGGAGATGAAACACCTCCTCATCAACGTGAGGAAGACCAAGGAGATGAACCACCTCCTCATCAACGCGTGCAAGACTAAGGAGATGAACCACCTCCTCATCAACGTGAGGAAGACCAAGGAGATGAACCACCTCCTCATCAACGTGAGGAAGACCAAGGAGATGAACCACCTCCTCATCAACGTGAGGAAGACCAAGGAGATGAACCACCTCCTCATCAACGTGAGGAAGACCAAGGAGATGAACCACCTCCTCATCAACGCGGGGAAGACCAAGGAGATGAACCACCTCCTCATCAACGCGGGGAAGACCAAGGAGATGAACCACCTCCTCATCAACGTGGGGAAGACCAAGGAGATGAACCACCTCCTCAACGTGAGGAAGACCAAGGAGATGAACCACCTCCTCAACGTGAGGAAGACCAAGGAGATGAACCACCTCCTCATCAACGCGGGGAAGACCAAGGAGATGAACCACCTCCTCATCAACGTGGGGAAGACCAAGGAGATGAACCACCTCCTCAACGTGAGGAAGACCAAGGAGATGAACCACCTCCTCAACGTGAGGAAGACCAAGGAGATGAACCACCTCCTCATCAACGTGGGGAAGACCAAGGTGATGAACCACCTCCTCATCAACGCGGGAAAGACCAAGGTGATGAACCACCTCCTCATCAACGCGGGGAAGACCAAGGTGATGAACCACCTCCTCATCAACGCGGGGAAGACCAAGGAGATGAACCACCTCCTCATCAACGTGGGGAAGACCAAGGAGATGAACCACCTCCTCAACGTGAGGAAGACCAAGGAGATGAACCACCTCCTCAACGTGAGGAAGACCAAGGAGATGAACCACCTCCTCATCAACGTGGGGAAGACCAAGGTGATGAACCACCTCCTCATCAACGCGGGGAAGACCAAGGTGATGAACCACCTCCTCATCAACGCGGGGAAGACTAAGGAGATGAACCACCTCTTCATCAGCGCGGGGAAGACCAAGGAGATGGTGGTGGATTTCCGCAGACGTCACTCTGCCGCTCCAGCCCCAGTGAACATCCAGGGAAAGGACATTGAGAGAGTGGACTCTTACAAGTACCTGGGTGTTCATCTGAACCACAAACTGGACTGGACTCATAACACAGACGCCCTCTTCAAGAAGGGCCAGAGTCGCCTCTACCTGCTGAGGAGGCTCAGGTCTTTTGGAGTGCAGAGGCCACTCCTGAAGACCTTCTATGATTCCTCAATGTGTGAAGGAGAGATTCCGCAGGTCTTTCCTTCCTGCTGCTGGCAGAGTGTACAACAAAAATTAGGACGAATGAACGGTGTAATATCCTTCACTAATATCAGAATGTGCAATAACCACATATCACTGTTACTTTACTGAGTCACTGTCCCAGAGCCTCATGCTGCTGCTGTACATATGTAAACATACTGCTGCTAATGTACAGATGCTAACATATGACTACACATTGCTTGCACTAGAATACACAGTTTGTTCTACTTACCTCTTATTTTGCCAAATGTAAAACTTTTATATTTCTTTTAGATTATTATTATTTTCAAGATTGAGATTTTATAATGTATATGTTAAGTTTGATCCTATAAGAAATGTCTTAGATTAAGTAAAGAGGTATTTCTTCATTGACATAGAATACATATAAGTATATAGTGTATATATATTAGTATATAATACACAAAAAAGTATTCAGTAAGCCTTGGTGGCTTACTGAATACTTTAAAAGATAAGTGAGGCAGTTAATTTTCTTCATAAACTATGAAAATAATAAATCAGGAGAATCACATTTTCTGATTGTTATATATCATTTGAAAATTATTTTGGTGGAAAATAAGCATTTACTCAATAATAAAAGTTAATCATGCTTTGTTATATATTCTTTGTTGGAAATTACAGAGTTAATGTTTTCATACTGTTGCTAGTATTTAATTCCTTCAGATGTCTCTAAGATCAGTGCTGTTTCGGGTCTGTCGCAAAGTTTGTCACATGACCATACTTCACACACATGAACATGCTTTTCACACATGAACCTACCTCACACACATGAACCTACCTCACACACATGAACATATTTCACACACATGAACATGCTTTTCACACATGAACCTACCTCACACACATGAACCTACCTCACACACATGACCATACTTCACACACATGAACCTACCTCACACACATGACCATACTTCACACACATGAACCTACCTCACACACATGACCATACTTCACACACATGAACCTACCTCACACACATGACCATACTTCACACACATGAACCTACCTCACACACATGACCATACTTCACACACATGAACCTACCTCACACACATGACCATACTTCACACACATGACCATACTTCACACACATGAACCTACCTCACACACATGACCATACTTCACACACATGAACATGCTTTTCACACATGAACCTACCTCACACACATGAACCTACCTCACACACATGACCATACTTCACACACATGAACCTACCTCACACACATGACCATACTTCACACACATGAACCTACCTCACACACATGACCATACTTCACACACATGAACCTACCTCACACACATGACCATACTTCACACACATGAACCTACCTCACACACATGACCATACTTCACACACATGAACATGCTTTTCACACATGAACCTACCTCACACACATGACCATACCTCACACACATGAACCTACCTCACACACATGAACCTACCTCACACACATGAACCTACCTCACACACATGAACATATTTCACAAACATGAACATGCTTTTCACACATGAACCTACTTCACACACATGAACCTACCTCACACACATGAACTTACCTCACACACATGAACCTACCTCACACACATGACCATACTTCACACACATGAACTTACCTCACACACATGAACCTACCTCACACACATGAACCTACTTCACACACATGAACCTACCTCACACACATGAACCTACTTCACACACATGAACCTACTTCACACACATGAACCTACCTCACACACATGAACCTACTTCACACACATGAACCTACCTCACACACATGACCATACTTCACACACATGAACCTACCTCACACACATGACCATACTTCACACACATGAACTTACCTCACACACATGAACCTACCTCACACACATGAACCTACTTCACACAAAATGAACCTACCTCACACACATTAACCTACTTCACACACATGAGCCTACCTCACACACATGAACCTACTTCACACACATGAACCTACCTCACACACATGAACTTACCTCACACACATGAACCTACCTCACACACATGAACCTACTTCACATACATGAACCTACCTCACACACATGAACATATTTCACACACATGAACTTACCTCACACACATGAACCTACCTCACACACATGAACCTACTTCACATACATGAACCTACCTCACACACATGAACATATTTCACACACATGAACCTACCTCACACACATGAACATATTTCACACACATGAACCTACCTCACACACATGAACATATTTCACACACATGAACCTACCTCACACACATGAACATATTTCACACACATAAACCTACCTCACACACATGAACATATTTCACACACATACATAGGCTTTTAATTGACTGGCTTTAAAACTGTCTATTATCCTCAAATAAATGCATTAGAGCCCAGTGGGAAAATAATGTTTGTTGTCATTTTTTCTTTGCTAATGGGAAGTCATGTGAGAGAACACAGGTGAACTTTCACACACACCTAAAGTTTCATTAACTACAGTTCTGAGAAGTAGCAATATTTAAGTGGAGTTACTCAAAACAAGTGTTAAATATGAATGTATTATATGATCCCTTTTCTTCTCACAAGAGCCCAGTGTGATTTGTGGTGTGTGTGTGTAGTCTGAAATGTTGTGAGTAGGATGAGTACATGTGGTCTTGTGTTAGATTATGGCTAGTGGTGGTTTTGTATTGGATTCTGAGTAGATGTTCTCTTGTATTAGATTATGAGTGGATGTGGTCTAGTACTAGATTATGAGTAGTTGGGGTTTTGTACAAGATTATGAATAGATGTCGTCCCATATGTATTTGGCTTTGATCTTTGTCCGCATTTTAAAGTTGTGTGTGTGTGCCCTGATCTACCGCTCATTTACAAATCTCAAAAAGGCGTCAGTGAAATGTATCTCAAGCGGAGCTTGAAGCGAAACAAACAAAAACACTCCCTTTCTATGAAGAAGCACTGGAAAGAGAATAAGTGGTGATGAACAAATCAGACCCTCAAATTCAAAAACTTCACAGGCATACGATTATGACAACAATTAGAAAAACATGCTAACTTAAATGATTCAAAGAAGGAAATGCTTTTAAGTAGATGAAGAATAGTATGAGTGTAAGTTTGCATACTTCAGAGTAGATTAGACTAATCAGATCCATCAATTACAAAAAAGGTTTGATCACAATTTTGTTGCCTCAATTAATTGTTATAAATAATTTTATACTGTTGCACATTACTCCACAGAGTGAACTTCTGCTCTTGCCTCACTTGCCTTGATTAAGACCTGAGAGGGGTCAAAATGCGTCACTATGTCCCTATTTTAATAAAGGATTTAAATATTAAATTAGAACGCCACGGACCTTTTCCTATTGGTTTTCCACTTTGTTTTCCAGTTAATTTCTTCTCGTTTCATGCAAAGACAACCCTATCCATCCATTTTCTACCCCTTGGTGGGATCGAACCCGCGACCTTCAGGCTCAAAGGCCAATGGTCTACCAAGGGAGCCACTGTTGCAAAAGATAACTTGTTTTCTAATCAGATTAAAACAGCATGTTGTCTTC
The DNA here is from genome assembly GCA_964034765.1 of Knipowitschia caucasica. Classification (NCBI taxonomy): domain Eukaryota; kingdom Metazoa; phylum Chordata; class Actinopteri; order Gobiiformes; family Gobiidae; genus Knipowitschia; species Knipowitschia caucasica. The sequence goes on along the minus strand of OZ035823.1, from coordinate 59,127,388 downwards.
TTATTTGTTCCCAAGTGTTGGAACAAACTGTATGCATTAATATGTGTATATTGTTTATGATAAAGTTAGGTACCCCAGCTTCAGGGGGCAACATGAACACTAATAATGCCGGTCATTTCATACCACTAAGTATGGGCAAGTGACTGAGGAGAGTGAGTTAGTCCAAACGCCTGCTTCTCTCTCCACTGCTGCACTCTGAGATGACACACACACGCTCTTCACACCCCCCATCAGCCTAACCCATGACCACTCTGCTGCTCCTACTGCTCCTACTCTGCTCCGGGCACTCGCTGGGAACCTGGGCTCACTCTGCCATCTCCAAAGGTCCCTTCCTGACCGTGCCCATGATGAAAGAAGAGGGAGTTCTGTACCGGCGCCGCTTCTCCACGTGCGGTGGGACCACCCCTCTCAGACCGCCGCACCCGGATGGCAGAAAGCTGATCCGGAACGCCTCCTTCGGGGGCTACAACGAGCTGTCTCCCCTGTCGCTGCCAGGTGCGTGCGTAGAGCTGCTAGACCAGTGCATTGAGGTAGAGGCAGTGTAGAGCTTTGTAGAATTGTGTGAAAGAGCCAGGCTGCAGTAGACGCTGTTTTGTGCTCATGCAGAAATGATGCGTGAGAACTTTGCATATGCGGCAGTGATACACAGTACACCTTTTAACTTCACCCACTTTCATTTTCTCCCTATTCATCTGTAGTACATCTTACAAATATACTAATTTGTTTTTTTGTAAATTTAGATTTGAATTTATCCAAGACTTTATATATTTGTGGGCGTGAAGTTTGAAATTTGTTTTGCTAAACTTGACTGTCCACATATATACAGTATATTTGCTGAACACTGCAAAAAGATGTGAACTTGTCTTTGACTTCAGTCGTAGCAGTTCTCACACTCCTGTAGTTATCGACAACTCCCAGGTGCAGATCGTAGAGGAGCAAGTTTCTGGGTTTAACTCTGTCTAACCTGAAATGGGTTAAAAACACTGACCGAGTCGTTAAGAAAGCTCGTCAGCGTCTCTACTTTCTGCGTAAACTTAGAGAATTTACCACTAACTCTAAGATTCTGCTTAACTTTTATGGCTGCACCATTGAGAGTTTACTTGTTGGTTCTGTGTCTGTGTGGTTTGGAAACATCACAGATAAAGAAAAGAGAGCTTTAAACAAGGTGCTCCGCTCTGCAAAGAGGACCGTGGGCTGTGAGCTTCCTGTTCTGGAGGTTCTTTATAAATCCACACTTTTAAACAAAGCTCTTAAAATCATCAATGACTCTTCTGGCCACCCTGGGAAAGCCATGTTCCAGCTTCTTCCCTCTGGCAGAAGATATCGGTCGCTGAGATGCAAGACATCTCGCTATGCTAACAGCTTCTTTCCACAGGCTGTTAGGTGCCTAAACAGAGCACTTTAATTCCTGCTTTTACCCCTTGTATCGTTTTGTTGATCGGTGCCACAGTGTCAGCTGTTTTTTTATTCTTTTATATTCAGTGTATGTGTATTTATATTACATTTTATCGTGCTTTTTATTCTGTCGGTGCACACAGAGTACCTTTTTTTGCATATGTATTCCAATGTAGTTTTTATACTGCACATGGCTAATAAAATGAATCTGAATCTGACATGTATATATACTGTATCTAGGCATAGGTCATATTTCAGAGATTATGTTGATGCAAGGCAAGGCTAGTTTATTTGTATAGCACAATTCATACACAAGGCAACTCAAAGTGCTGAACAAAATAAGAAAGAATTAAAATCATATATAATCACAGAACATTAAAGGACAACTCACCCTCAAATCCACTTCTTTTTGCTGATAAACGATATAAATGAGTGTCCAATAGTGTTGTCTACATATCCTGGTCATAATTTTGTCACTTTGGTGCAAATTAGTTGAAAGTTAAACTTTCTGCCTAAAACCGTCTGTGAGGCGCCATCTGCTGGTGACCTGTATTACATTTGAATTTTGAATCTGGCGCCAACACGGCCTGAACAACACTCTGAAGCAAGACCTGACGTCAGCAGCCCCTCGCCCAGAGCAATGTAAACGGCCCAGTCTCGTTCACGCCCCCTTTAGTCCTCCAGGCTACGCCCATTTAGAGGAAGATTTGAACAGGAAATGTGAGTGACGTAAGCTCCGAGGAGCGGGGGTGAGAACCACTTTAAAAAGAAAGATACAAATATAAAATCCCTCAGTTGTAGCACAGCTAAACAGAACTGTTTTTAACCTGGTTTTAAACATTGTCAGAGAGGAGGCCTGTCTCACATCTTCAGGAAGATTGTTCCAGTATGAATCTGAAAAGCAGCCTCCCCATGTTTAGCCCTGACTCTGGGCACTAACAGGAGTCCAGTCCCTGTGCTCCTCAGAGTCCCAGCAGGAGTCCAGTCCCTGTGCTCCTCAGAGTCCCAGCAGGAGTCCAGTCCCTGTGCTCCTCAGAGTCCCAGCAGGAGTCCAGTCCCTGTGCTCCTCAGAGTCCCAGCAGGAGTCCAGTCCCTGTGCTCCTCAGAGTCCCAGCAGGAGTCCAGTCCCTGTGCTCCTCAGAGTCCGGGCTGGTTCATATGGGACTAACATGTCACTAATATATTTTGGTGCGAGGCCATGGAGAGACTTGTACACAAGCAGAGCTGTTTTAAAAGTCTATTCTCTGAGCCACAGGAAGCCAGTGCAGAGACCTGAGGACTGGACTAATGTGGTCGTACTTCCTGGTTCTAGTCAGGACTAATGTGGTCGTACTTCCTGGTTCTAGTCAGGACTAATGTGGTCGTACTTCCTGGTTCTAGTCAGGACTGGAGCTGCTGCATTTTGAATGTACTGCAGCTGTTTTACAGCCTGTTTGGACAGACCTGTGAGCAGGCCATTGCAGTAGTCTAACCTACTGGAGACAAATGCATGGATAAGAATCTCCAAGTCTGCTTTAGACACTATGTTTTTGATCCTGGCAATGTTTTTTAGATGGTAAAAAGCTGCTGATGTTACTGATTTGATGTGGCTATTAAAATTTAAGTCTGAGTCCAGTATTACCCCTAGATTTCTGACCTTGTTTGAAGGTTTTAGGGAGAGAGACTGTAGGTGACAGATGACGCTCTCTCTTTGTTTCTGGGGACCAAAGACAATCATTTCAGTTTTGTCTGCGTTTAGCTGAAGGAAGTTGTTTTGCATCCACTCACTGATCTGTTGGATACAGTGAAGGAGTGAGTCCACTGGTCCATGTTCTCCTGCAGTCAGTGAGACATAGATCTGAGTGTCGTCTGCATAGTTATGATAGGACACTTTGTTTCTGCGTATTAACTGACCTAATGCATCAACCTTTTTGCATCAAACGCATTGTCAGTGGTTGAGTTAAGTGTCAAAAGGTGTTTTCTCTGTTGAAATAATAATGAGGTTAGAAACTTCTCTTAACTGAAATCTCCATCCCCCAGTTCTCAGTAGCATGCATTATCTCTCCTGGACTGCCTTGCATGATCTTCACATCTTCCCTGACATTCTCATTTAGAATTTATTTATGTTAATACGCGGGGGGTAGATGTCCAAAACAATACTAACATTTACCTGAAGTCAGGGCAAAGAATCTATAATCAGTGAAATGTGCTGACGTTCTTTTGACACTTTAGCATTCTACAACATGTATGGACATTTTCTTCTGTGTGTGCTTTATATTCTTCATGTGTTTTAACTGTTGATTCTCTGACCTGTGTTGGTGATTTCAATGGTTTTGTTAAGTCTCTGAGATGACTTCTGTTGTGACCTAGGGCTATACAAGAATACATTGTATTGTATCCCTGTTAAATTCTATGCTGCGAAAATCTGGACAAATGAAAATGCCTTGTGTCCCAATGTAAAGCGCATTACAGAAATAAATGCTCCTCAAAGCAGTTAAAAAACATTTACATTTTAAAGCACTTTCCTACTTCAGCCAATAATTCTTTTTGATGGCTGCGGGATTAGCCTATTGCAGCCCTGCTAACTAGCATTATTAGGCACTATAGCCTCGCATTGCTCCAGCATCCAGGACAGCCTATTACAGGGTACCTGAACCAACACCATGAGCACTACTGCACTTCGGAATCATGCATGAACCCGCACTGGACAAAGGAAACCTGCTAGACGGATGTTTGGCGGCCTGACTTTTCTCCAGCCAGCCTGACTTGGGTTACCCAGAGCCAGAGCGTGAGTGCTTTTATACCTGTTTTTTGCCAGGAATACCTGGGAAAGAACACGTTTTCTGTTGTTTGATCAAACATTTGAACCACTGAACATGCATGAAAACTTACAACATTTTGCCACAAGTTTGGTTCTTGCAAAGACTACAAAGTTGAAATTGTAGGGGGCGCTATTGTACAACAATAATGCCACCGTTTGCATATACAAAGTCCGAGAATCCTTAAGCATAAGGCCAGCAATTTGTACAGTCTCTGTGATGTGAACCTCCTTTGTGAGTTTGTCAAAGGTTTCGATAAAAAGCTGCCTTCTCCATGGCACCACTTTTACTGTCAACCCAGTGTTGGTCCACATTGACACCACTGATGATGTCTATGATGTCGAGCTCCATCGCTGTGTACGTACAACACATAGTGGAGTGATCTTTTTGAGAAAAAAATATAGATAATGGGAAAATCATGAAAAACAAACATAAATCTATAATACTGAGATGTCCAAGAGCTTTGTGCATTACCTGGAGAGTAAGCATACACTGTATATGGTCTTAGAAATGAATATGCTTACTTACCAAGTCTTTGGACTCTAATCTGTTGATCATCTCCTCCTTGCATCCCATGTTTCAGTTTAGCTGGCTGTTCCAAACTATATGGCCAAAAAGAATGTAACTTCACACATGCCATTTTAGTACTTACTCTGGTAAACACATGTGCAAAGCATGTACACATTGAAATACATTGAGAATAATGCGTAGTTTACACACTGTTTTCACATTATTTCCTAAACACTGGGCATGTTTTTAATCCTCTCCTTCTTGGCTAAACAACGAGACCTTTGCAAGAGCTGTAGGTGCTTTAGTTATTTCTAAAAATGTCCCGTTTGCTGAACGAACTGCTGTGCCTCAGTTCACTTTGCATATCCAGCTAACGCTAGCTGTTATGTTAGTTTCTTCAAACGCAGAGATCTTACTGGGTTTTATTACAGCTGGTATATCCATGCCTCGTTCTGTGCGTTTTCCACAATTAAAAACGCAACAACAATACCTTGTTTGATGCCTACAGCGTCAGACTCAAGTTTGTCCCTTTTCGTCGCACTGAAATAAACTCTCCTTTTCTTTACTTTACTTTGGGGTCTGGGCTGGAGTTTCAGCGCTGACTGAAGACGGTCTCTTGTGATTCTCCATTGTATCCATCTTTTCAAAGCCACCTCTCGCTCTGCAGTGTCAGTATTGACAGATACAGCTAGTGCCGCTATGGCCTAGCGTGAATGCGCATGACGTCACATGTTCGACCCAAACACCCAAATTTCAAGCATATAAAGAAACGTTTACAGGCATATTGAGGCAATTGCGGTGAAAATGCCAGGGGTCATTCTACACACCAGGGCATTGCTGGAGAATGTATGTGGAAGACATTTTAATTTTGTATATTTTTATGAGTGGTGAAGCTTCCACATAGCTGCTTTAATGAGTTCATAAAAAAGGCTTATTACTTGTATTGTAATACTTAATCATCATAATACATAATTTAATTGAAAACTTGAGCTCATTAATTCAGCTTGTGAATGAATTCAGGCTGTTAAAAGTGCCTAGTAGAGACTTGGCGTGACTCTAGCTCCCCTCCACTCACAGAACAAGGAGCGGCGCTGCTACGAACAGGCTGCGTCCTCTAGCTTCTACAGCGCTGGTAAACACAGTAGCATGTTAGCAGAATTGGCTATAAATTGGCTATCTTGCTGTAACTGCATAAACAGCAAAACGGTCCAAGCGACACAACAGAGAGGAAGAGAAGAGGGAACTAAAGCGAAATAAGGAGCAAAGAAGGAATCAAGCCCAGGTGAACATGGCTAGCTTACATCGTATCCTCTGGAGAGAATTACAGTCTATGGGAGAGACCTGCGGTTGCGGACCACCTCGGACTACATTCGGACACATTTTGTTAGGAGTGTGTTGCTTTTGTACCATTTCATCAGTGATTGTTGTTCAGCTTACAAGAACTTGCGCTCATGCTAATGTTTGCATATATATCAGATCGCAACTACAACTAGAGGGCGCCGTGGCAGGAGAGCGTAGGGGAAATGAGAGACCTGTGAGCGTGTTGAGAGGCGGTGCTAAACATTCAAACCTTGCAGAAACGGGTATAGCTCCTTTAACTAAATGATGCTTGAGCAAGTGATTCACCAGAGCCTATCTGATATGAACTCTGTCTGTTCATCTTGGTTCATGGCCTGCGGTGGTTGTGGTTGAGGTACATGGTTTAATCCTGCAGGTGGTAGCTATTGCCACTTATGCTCACACACATTATGTGTCCTGCCATGTCCCGGCCTGCTTCAAATCCTCCATCATTGTCCCCGTCCCGAAGAAGCCCAGGATCACAGGACTCAATGACTACAGACCTGTAGCACTTACGTCTGTCGTCATGAAGTCATTTGAACGCCTGGTTCTCTCCCATCTCAAGTCCCTCACCTCCCCCCTCCTGGACCCCCTGCAGTTCGCCTACAGAGCCAACAGATCTGTAGACGACGCCATTAACCTGGCCCTCCACCACATCCTACAGCACCTGGACTCCCCGGGGACCTACGCCAGGGTCCTGTTCGTGGACTTCAGCTCTGCCTTCAACACAATCCTGCCATCCCTGCTCCAGGACAAGCTCTCCCAGCTCAACGTGCCCGATTCCACCTGCAGGTGGATCACTGACTTCCTGACGGACAGGAAGCAGCGAGTGCGTCTGGGGAAGAATGTCTCGGACTCTCGGATTATAAATACAGGAGCCCCACAGGGCTGTGTTCTTTCTCCCCTGCTCTTCTCCCTGTACACCAACCACTGCACCTCCAGCCACGACTCCGTGAAGCTGATCAAGTTCGCGGACGACACCACCCTCATTGGACTCCTCTCCAACAACGATGAGTCCGCCTACAGGAGGGAGGTGGACCGGCTGGTGTCCTGGTGCAGTGGTAACAACCTGGAGCTGAACGCCCAGAAGACAGTGGAGATGATTGTGGACTTCAGGAAGAGCACTGTCCCCCCGCCCCCACCCTCCGTGATGGACTCCCCCATCACCTCTGTGGAGTCCTTCCGTTTCCTGGGCACCACCATCACCCAGGACCTCAAGTGGGAGCCGACCATCAGCTCCCTCATCAAGAAGGCCCAGCAGAGGATGTACTTCCTGCGGCAGCTCAGGAAAGCCAAGCTGCCTGCACAGATGTTGGTGCAGTTCTACACGGCCATCATCGAGTCCATCCTCACCTCCTCCATCACCGTGTGGTTCGCTGGAGCCACAGTCAGGGACAAACAGAGACTACAGCGCATTGTGCGCTCTGCAGAGGAAGTGATCGGCCGCAGCCTTCCATCGCTGCAGGACCTGTACGTCGCCCGAGCTCGAGGCCGGGCTGGTCGTATCACAGCCGACCCCTCTCACCCTGCACATGGACTATTCCAACCACTCCCCTCAGGCAGGAGGCTGCGGTCCATCAGGACTAGAACCTCCCGCCACAAGAACAGTTTCTTCCCCTCTGCTGTTGGACTCTTGAACACTTCTTAACCTGTCCCCCCGCCCTTTATAAAGTCACTTTACTGCCCATCATACGTCACTTTACTTCACTGTACTGCTGTCACCTTACATTGTGTGCACCATGTGCACTTGTACATTGTAAATAGTAACTGTAACTCTATTTTAAATTTAAATTTATTCTTTAGAAGTGTTTTTTATTCTTATTTTTATTATCTCTTTTTGACTGTTGCACTGAGCCAAAGCAATTTCCAAGTCTGTGACCTCCCGTTACTTACGTTGGCAATAAAAATGATTCTGATTCTGATTATGCAGAATGCAACAACTGACGACCACTTCTAGCAGAAAATCACGGTGGATGTCTGATGTTTTGGCCAGGACACGCCACCTAGCTCTCAGATGCCATAATGTGTGCTCCACTTTAACGCGAATGGCACCAAGGTGCTCGTTGAACAGGAGTTGTTCCTGTGTTTGATCATGACCTGAAAATCCCTTAATGAGCCAGGGCAGCAGAGGGTATGCAGGGTCCCCAATCAGCAAAATAGGTACTTTGACATATCCTTGTCTGCCTGTGGGTGTTATCTGGGTGCCCAGAAAAAGTGTTACATATGATTACAGTGTTGGGTATAAAACACTAATGTCCAATATGGGTAAATACATTTAATTGCTGTTGAATATATATTATGGGCGACAGTAGCTCAGTTGGTAGAGCATTGGCCTTAAGGCCAGAAGGTCGTGGGTTCAATTCCCACCTCTGCACCTTCTCCACCGACTCCCACCGATGACTGCTGTCGTTGTGTCCTTGGGCAAGACACTTAACCCCACTTTGCCCAAAGCCCCCACTGAAAGATCAAGGCTATGCTCACAGTCAGAGAGCAGCCGTCCTCCTGTGGACTCACCACCTGCAGAGGGTCAGTGAGGGGCTGGTGCTATGAGACTTGGGTGGCATCTCTGACTGCCACCCCCCTGACCCAGAAATGGATTAAAGGGAAGAAAATGAATGGATGGATGGATGTTGTAGAATGCTAAAATGTCCTGATCATCACCAATCCTTTCTGTTGGACACTAACTGTCCAACAAGACCCTCCTGCATCGACAAGGAAAAACTCTTAAAAAACCCAGTGGGAAAAAGTTAGAAACCTTGGGGAGAACTAGGGAAACCCACAGGGAGGGAGACCCATTTGAGAAAGGGATCCGCTCCTCCGGACGGACAGGCTAATGATCCAGGACCTAAGCTAGCTACAGGACGTGGACCAGTGGACGCTGAACGTGGACAGGTCCGGTGCAGGACTGAAGCACTCCCAGGCGGGTCGGGCGGGGCAGTCCGCAGGTGTAGATGGAGGAGGCCAGGCTCAGAGATCCCGTCATCGTACCATGAAACAGACAATGGGACGACGGGTGAATAGCAATGAACAAACTACAGTCAAAACCCTAAAAATGCTAAACAGATAAAGTAGGAAGGAGGAGAGGATAGTGCTCAAGTTACCATACTTCTCCAGCAGGGGGCTCCCTATGCAGCTTGACTGACACTCTGAGGAGTTTAGCCTTCCCTGAGTCTTACCTTCCTAGCCATATGCTAAACTAAAGAGGACTGTTTTAAACCTAGCCTTGAATAAAGAGAGCGTATCTGAAAGGAGGCGAGACAACAGCAGCCACGGCTAGGCTAGGCTAGGTTACAGCACCAAGATTCATGGATTGCACACCAGGTGTGCAAACCGATCCAAGCAAACCTAATTATGTATTATATATCATATACATCATATATACCATACATACCATATATATCATATGCAATACACAACATAACAAACAGCATAATATATAACATAATATACAACATAACACAATACATAGCATATATATATAATATATACACCATATATTATATATGACCTAATTATATGCTAAATTAAAGTAGAGTGCTTTAAGCCTGGCCTTGAATGTGGAGACCGTATCTGCTTCCTTAACCTAAATGAAGCTGATTCCACAGTAAAGGAGCTTGGAGCTAAATGCTCTGCCACCAACAGTGACCTTTGAGACCTTAGGGACCACCAGACGTCTGGCGTTTTGTGAGCGCAACGCTCGACTTGGTTGATACGACACTAACGTGTCTTGGAGATAAGAAGGAGCCAAGCCATTTATGGCTTTATATGTTAAGAGAAGGATTTTAAACTTTATTCTGTACTCCACAGGGAGCCAGTGGAGTGATTTTAACACCGGAGTTATGTGCTCCCTCCTTTTGGTACCTGTTAAGATCCTAGCTGCTGTATTCTGAACGAGCTGGAAGCTCTTCAAAGAGGCTTTAGGGCACGCTGCCAGTAAAGCGTTACAGTAGTCGAGCCTTGAGGTGACAAACGCGTGAATGAGTTTTTCCGCGTCACTTTTAGGAAGGAAATTCCTAATTTTAGCGATGTTCCGTAAGTGGAAGTACGCCGTTTTAGTTGCTTGGCTTATATAAGCCTTGAAGGAGAGTTCTTGGTCAAAAATGACTCCAAGATTCCTCACAGTGTTACTGGGTATAATACTGACATTATCGAGAGTAACCATCTGGTTAGTGAGGGAGTCACGCAGGCGCTTCGGACCGAGTAGGATCACTTCTGTCTTCTCCGGGTTGAGAAGTAGGAAGTTAAGAGTCATCCACATTTTAAGGTCCTTTATGCAGGCACTGAGCTTTTCCAGCTGATCTGTCTGATTTGGCTTCATCGACAGTTAAAGCTGTGTGTCATCTGCAGCAGTGGAAATTAATTCCATGCTTTTTAATAATGTTTCCCAGTGGCAGCATGTAGAGAGTGAAAAGAATTGGTCCGAGTACCGAACCCTGCGGCACACCGAATTCTACTCCAGAATAAGGCGACGAGTTCTGATTTACCTTGACGAAGTGATACCAATCTGATAAATAGGATTTAAACCAGCCAAGGGCTGTTCCTCTAAGACCTATATCACATTCTAGCCTCTGCAGTAGAATTCTGTGGTCTATTGTGTCAAATGCAGCACTAAGGTCCAGTAGGACCAGCACTGACACTTGGCCATTATCAGCAGCTAGTAGTAAGTCATTTGTGACTTTGACTAGTGCCGTTTCAGTGCTATGATGAGCTCTGAATCCAGATTGAAAGACTTCAAACATATTATTTTCCTGCAGGTGGCAGCGAAGCTGCTCAGCTATAAGTTTTTCCAGGATTTTAGATATAAAAGTGAGGTTTGAGATCGGTCTGTAGTTTGTAAGTATTTCTGGGTCCAGGTTTGTTTTCTTCAGAAGGGGTTTGATTACCGCGGTTTTAAAAGCTTGTGGGACATAGCCACTTTGTATGGATGCGTTTATTATATTTACGATAGGCTCAATTATCAAAGGAAGTATGTCTTTGAAGAGCCATGTCGGGACTGCGTCTAACATGCAAGTTGAGGCTTTTGAGGATGTGACCACAGAGATCTCCTCTGCTTGGCTCACAGCCATGAATTTATCGAGGCCCACTGAAGAGTCTAAGTGGGAAGTCACGTATGCCGCTTCAACCTGTCCACTACCAACAGCAGGAGTAACCTCCTCCAGTTTGTCACGGATGGATGTCATTTTATTATTAAAGAAGTGGAGAAAGTCGACACTGCTCAGTGAGCTTGGAATTTTAGGCTCGATTGCGCTATGGCAGTTTGTGAGTTTAGCGACGGTGCTAAACAAAAATCTACTGTTATTTTTATTGGCTTCTATTAAAGTTGAATAGTATTGAGTTCGAGCCCCGCGAAGGGCCTTCTTGTAGTTTCGGAGACCTGCTTTCCACTCCCTGTGGACAGGCTCCGAGTGGGAGTGGCGATATAGCCTCTCCAATTTTCTGACGTCCTGTTTTAAAGTGTGGAGTTGAACACTGTACCAGGGCGACGATGATCTAATCCTAATAGTTTTCTGTTTTAAAGGAGCTGCTGCATTTAATGCAGATTTGAAAGACTCCATAGTGTTGCCCACCGTTTGGTCAATGACTGAGGGACTGCAGCTGCTGTGAACAGGTTCACCTGCAGCAGTATTCAACATAGGCTGTATTAGTTGTATTAGTCTTCATGACTCCATAAGTTTTATATAATTCATATGACAGCTTTACAATATGAATATTCTAAAACCACAGGTTGTACTGAAAAAAACAAAGTATACTGCTTGACTCTGCCTCAAAAGATGACTGTTTTATGAGCAATTATACACAAAGAAAACCAGGCGAGGAAGGTTCCCCAAAATGACCCACGTGCTTAGAGGGTTAATGGAAACGGCGCTTTTGCAAAATACTGATTTTGCGAATGTTGCAATGTATTGAAACAAAATGTGAATTGAATTACGGAAATGCAACTACTGATTTGACATGTTCGCGCTTTAGAGCTGCAAGAGATATCAAATCAAAAGTAGAGTGGTCAGCTATTTTTGATATTATGCAATTAACAAAACAAAACAATGTAATGGTTTTTTTTTCCGAAAGAAGACAGCATTTGCTTCTGCCAGTTATAGTGGTAATTTGTAACATCCTATATATATATATATATATATATATATATATATAGCAGCTGGATGGCTCAGTTGGTAGGGCGCAGGGCTGGAACCTGGGAGGCCAGGGTTCGAATGTGGGTCCTTGGGCAAGACTCTTAATGCTACTGCCTAACTCATAACCATGAAGTCACAAATAAGCAATGAGTTGCCGGATCAGCCGTCGCCCGGTGTTCTGTGGAGTTGGTCTTCCTCAGCTGTTAATGATGTAATGCAAACCAGCGCTGCGCGTCTCAGGGCAGCCAAAGCAATCCAAGATGGCGGACATGTAGTCCGCGAATTGCTTTAAAGTTAAATACGAACAAATTAAGACACGTGTGTTTTTAGAGTAAGAGTTTTGTGTAAAGTTTGTTTTAAGCAGTCCACTGATCCTGTGAAACTACACTGCTAGTGTGCCCAAATCTGACTTGCGCATGTGCAGAAACCTGCCAGAATGGGGAAAAAACTTGATCTAATTGAATATTTTGTTTGAACACACTACTGTTAATCATATTGAATACAGTATGATACATGCATAGTATTACCATCACAGAGGCAGACGTACTTTCTCGAAAAGCTTGAGAAATACCAAGGGCTCAAAGAGGAGATGGAGAGGGCCTGGAGGGTAAAGGTGAGAGTAGTGCCCGTGGTGATCGGTGCACTCGGGGCAGTGACCCCGAGTGCACCGCTGGTTACAGCGGATCCCTGGAACAACCTCGGAAATCTCGGCCCAGAAATGTGCAGTGCTAGGAACAGCAAAGATACTGCGCAGAACCCTCAAGCTCTGCGGTAGCCCTCCTTCTTGCACTGAGGGTGTCTCAGCCTTCCAGGACGATTACGGTTCCAAATGGTTCTCAATGGAAAGAGCCTTGTAACAGCAAAGCGTGACCAAATCAGACCACACACATGCTGTCTTCATCATACTTGCCCTGTGAGAGAGCTGATTCGCTGAGTGATGGTGATTATCTGTACTTAATTAGAACGATATATTACAAAAATTCTATAGCAAAATTCACAGTAGAATAATGTATTATAATACATTATAGTACACTGTATAAGGTAACTATAATGTACCTTTTACAGTATGTAAAGTTAACCCTTTAGGACCCATGACATGACATGCTTCATGACCCTCTGAAACCAGGACACTTTCTACACAGCAACGTGGCTTCACTAAAACAATTTTTAAACATTTATAGTTGACTTGACAGAGACAAAGTACATGAATGGGCATTACAGTAGATCCATCCATTTTCTTCCCCTTAATCCATTTCTGGGTTGGGGGTGGCAGTCAGAGGTGCACCCAGTACACATAGCACATAGTGCTCTAGTCTGAGCTGGCTTGATTTTTCAGCGGGGGCGTCAGGCAAAGTGGGGTTAAGTATCTTGCCCAAGGACACACCGACATCAGACACCGATGTCCGGGAGTCGTGAAGTAGGTCTCGTGGTGGGTTTGAACCCACGACCTTTTTTTTTTACTTTAGTTGCATTCAAAAGCCAGATCCAGGGCAGGGCCTGGTTAGTACTGTGATGGGAGACCTCTGGGAACACCAGGTGCCACAGGGGGGCGGCTGCAGCTGTAAAGTGCCAAAGTGTTATTGTGTCCTTAAGCAAGATACTTCACCCACATTGCCTAGAATGAGTCTGGTGTGTGTGTGAATGACTGGTGGTGGTTGGAGGGGCCGATGCACAGGCTGCCTTGCTTCTGTCAGTGTGTGTGTGTGTGTGTGTGGAGTGAAAGAATAATGACTTGAGAAGCCTTTTTGAGTGTCTTGAAAAGCGCTATATAAAACCAATGTCTTATTTAGTCGTATTCTTGTAAAGGCTTGTTTCTGAATTTTTTTATAAACTCTGGTTCCAAAGTAGCAGAATCGAGTTCATGGCTGTCTAAACTGTGACCTGGCTTCATGCAAACGGATCCCTATTTATCGCGCCACCTTTTTCTGTTTCATGGAAAATGTCTATTTATGTATATTTTTACTGTGTTTTTTTTCACTGATATTTTCTGAAGTTTTCTTAACGTATAATTGGCAGAGGTCCTTCCTCAAATACCTCAGCTCCTGCTCTCAGTAAGGGAAGGATGGAGGGAGAGATTGATGGACGGTCGGAGCAGAATCTGGATTTACAGCTATGGAGTTACAGCACAGTCTATGTTCCTTTGGGGAAGGACCCAAAGTATCCTACATGACCAATGAAAACTAAAAGCACTGTCCTTGTTTGTGTTGTAGGCTTCGATCGAGTGAAAGAGGACCTGCTGCCGTTGTCTATGAAAGACGATACGCACTCCATTTCCAAAAGCAAGGTAAACTCAGAGTCAGAATCCCAAATTTTTCTGTTATCGTAAGTAAAAGGAAGTCACAGACTAGGCATTTGTTTTGGCTCAAGGTGCCAACAAGTCATAAAAGTAAAAATAGATTAACAGCCTATTCATTCATTTCCACCATTCATCTCTCGTAGATAAGCCTTTCAAGATATCATTTGGGTTAAGTAAGTAAGTAATCTTTATTTATATAGCGCCTTTCACATACCAGTGTCACAAAACGCTTTACAATTGTGGGCAATTGTCTCTCCCTCCACACAGCGATGGGAGTGGGGTTAGAGATTAAGCTATAGATGTGTATTGTATAGAGGTGCACCGATCGATCGATAGCCAATTATAATCGGCCGATCACGGCTTAATTTGCTGATCGGTGAAATGTGCCGATCACAAAGACCGATCAGATGACATGAGGATTCATGCTCTCAAGTTACTCTCTCTCGTCGAAACTGCGTAAACAAGCAACTCATGCAGCTTTCAGTGACGTAGATTCTACAGCGGCAACAACCACAGTAATGACGTAAGAAACAACACCAAATATGCACCAAAGTTATGGAAATTATCCCCCTCTGCCCCCAGCGCTCGTCTGTTGCGCTGGGTTCAAACAGCTCATGTTCACTGCTTCAATCTGCCATCACAGAGATATCTGACTGATGTCTGCCTGTCACAGAGATATCTGACTGATGTCTGCCTGTCACAGAGATATCTGACTGATGTCTGCCTGTCACAGAGATATCTGACTGATGTCTGCCTGTCAAAGAGATATCTGACTGATGTCTGCCTGTCAAAGATATCTGACTGATGTCTGCCTGTCACAGAGATATCTGACTGATGTCTGCCTGTCACAGAGATATCTGACTGATGTCTGCCTGTCACAGAGATATCTGACTGATGTCTGCCTGTCAGAGATATCTGACTGATGTCTGCCTGTCACAGAGATATCTGACTGATGTCTGCCTGTCAAAGATATCTGACTGATGTCTGCCATCAGAGATATCTGACTGATGTCTGCCTGTCAGAGATATCTGACTGATGTCTGTCTGTCAGAGAGATATCTGACTGATGTCTGCCATCAGAGATATCTGACTGATGTCTGCCTGTCACAGAGATATCTGACTGATGTCTGCCATCAGAGATATCTGACTGATGTCTGCCTGTCAGAGATATCTGACTGATGTCTGTCTGTCAGAGAGATATCTGACTGATGTCTGCCATCAGAGATATCTGACTGATGTCTGCCTGTCAGAGATATCTGACTGATGTCTGCCTGTCACAGAGATATCTGACTGATGTCTGCCTGTCACAGAGATATCTGACTGATGTCTGCCTGTCACAGAGATATCTGACTGATGTCTGCCTGTCACAGAGATATCTGACTGATGTCTGCCTGTCACAGAGATATCTGACTGATGTCTGCCTGTCACAGAGATATCTGACTGATGTTTGCCTGTCACAGAGATATCTGACTGATGTCTGCCTGTCACAGAGATATCTGACTGATGTCTGCCTGTCACAGAGATATCTGACTGATGTCTGCCTGTCACAGAGATATCTGACTGATGTCTGCCTGTCACAGAGATATCTGACTGATGTCTGCCTGTCAAAGATATCTGACTGATGTCTGCCTGTCACAGAGATATCTGACTGATGTCTGCCTGTCAAAGATATCTGACTGATGTCTGCCTGTCAAAGATATCTGACTGATGTCTGCCTGTCACAGAGATATCTGACTGATGCCTGCCTGTCACAGAGATATCTGACTGATGTCTGCCTGTCACAGAGATATCTAACTGATGTCTTCCTGTCACAGAGATATCTGACTGATGTCTGCCTGTCAGAGAGATATCTGACTGATGTTTGCCTGTCACAGAGATATCTGACTGATGTCTGCCTGTCACAGAGATATCTGACTGATGTTTGCCTGTCACAGAGATATCTGACTGATGTCTGCCTGTCACAGAGATATCTGACTGATGTCTTCCTGTCACAGAGATATCTGACTGATGTCTGCCTGTCACAGAGATATCTAACTGATGTCTTCCTGTCACAGAGATATCTGACTGATGTCTGCCTGTCACAGAGATATCTGACTGATGTCTGCCTGTCACAGAGATATCTGACTGATGTCTGCCTGTCACAGAGATATCTGACTGATGTCTGCCTGTCAGAGATATCTGACTGATGTCTGCCTGTCAGAGATATCTGACTGATGTCTGCCTGTCACAGAGATATCTGACTGATGTCTGCCTGTCACAGAGATATCTAACTGATGTCTGCCTGTCACAGCTTTACCAAACTGTATATTCTCACATTGACACTCCAGAGCATGGATCTATGATAATAACGAGCCAGAGTCACACCGCACAGACACAGCACAGACAGAACACACTCAGCAGCGAGACGCTGTCGTTACAGAAACATCCTGTGTCAGGAGTTTGTATGTTATGTTCACAGAAATATTAAATTAAGATGAGTGTAGTGGTACAGACAGTCCTACAGTGTAGTACAGGCAGTCCTACAGTGTAGTACAGACAGTCCTACAGTGTAGTACAGACAGTCCTACAGTTTAGTACAGGCAGTCCTACAGTGTAGTACAGACAGTCCTACAGTGTAGTGTAGTCCTACAGTGTAGTACAGTGTAGTACAGACAGTCCTACAGTGTAGTGTAGTACAGACAGTCCTACAGTGTAGTACAGACAGTCCTACAGTGTAGTACAGACAGTCCTACAGTGTAGTGTAGTACAGACAGTCCTACAGTTTAGTACAGACAGTCCTACAGTGTAGTACAGACAGTCCTACAGTGTAGTGTAGTACAGACAGTCCTACAGTGTAGTGTAGTACAGACAGTCCTACAGTGTAGTACAGGCAGTCCTACAGTGTAGTACAGACAGTCCTACAGTGTAGTGTAGTACAGACAGTCCTACAGTGTAGTGTAGTACAGGCAGTCCTACAGTGTAGTACAGGCAGTCCTACAGTGTAGTACAGACAGTCCTACAGTGTAGTGTAGTACAGACAGTCCTACAGTGTAGTGTAGTACAGACAGTCCTACAGTGTAGTGTAGTACAGACAGTCCTACAGTGTAGTGGTAGTCAGCCGCTTGTTTATTAAAAGCAAAATAAAAGGCGCTTCCCTCCTTTGGCCAAAGCAGTCTTTCCTCTGCTCCGTGCACAAGTGCAGACAGTGAGAGTTTACGCAGCAGGACTATTCAGGACGATAAACATAATAAACCCCTGCTAATGCTGAGATGCTAATATTACTGAAGAAAAAACATTGTCTTAACGATCTCCCCTTAATCAGTTTAGAAATGCAGCATGTACAGTGTTGATGTGATTCAATGTATCTCAATGCTCTGTAACGTATACTTGTGGTTCCCAACCTTTTTGTCTTGAGTACCCTAGGGCATTTTATTTATACTTCCTAGTACCTTGATGCTTTTGAAAGATTAGTTATAAAGAAACTATTGGTAATATAACGCTGAATGTCATCATCGGCCTCAAACAGCTCCGCTGGTGTGTCCCACTCAGCAAAAAGCAGACGCCTTTTTCTCTGGCATCTCTAACATTTATAATAAATACATAAATATAACAATCATAATGAAGATGCTTTCAAATAATTTAGCAAGCTGTAAACCATTTATGTTCTAACTCCACACGGCTCCTCCCCTGCCAAACTTCTCTCTGCTCTCTCCTCCGCAAACCACCACAGTGAGAAAAAGGGAATATTCACTTAATCTATTTTGAATGTTACACAATATTAATATAGGCTAAGCACGCGTAACATCTGTAGCCTGTGTAATTACCATAGACTAATATTAAAGTAATTACGCACCTGCTTTGAAGGCCTGTGATGCCCACAGCGTCATCAGTCTACGCGCCTCTGTGTGGATTCACGTCTCTCATCGGGCTAGAGCTATGGCTGGAGCATTTTGATGGTTCTAAAGCAGGAGTCTGGAAGGTGGCGATCTTACCGGTGTTTGTGATGTTGAGTTGAGGCGAGTAGAGTCGGGCCCGTGGAAACAGCCCTTTAGATGTCATCCATGTAGAGGAGGTGACTGATCTTTGCTCCGTTCCTGAGGCGGTATCCAGAGCCAGTCTGGTCAATTACTTGGCTTAGAGGGTTGAGGCCTATGCAGAACAGTAGTGGGGACAGAGCATCTCCTTGGTAGATACCACATTTGATGGTCACTTGTGCGAGCGGCCATTTGCCTCAAGGGTGGTCTTCCACATTCCCATGGAGTTTGCAACGAAGTCCCTTAGAGCCCTGTTGATATTGTACAACTTCAAGCATTCCATGATCCATGTGTGTGGCATTGAGTCGTAGACTTTCTGGTAATCAATCCAGGCTGTGCACAGGTTGGTGACCGGCAGTCTTGGGCGACTTTTCTGTCAACCAGGAGCTGGTGTTTGGCTCCTCTGGTGTCTCTACCAATAGCAATGCAAGACTAAATTTTTTGAATTACCAAATCAGATTTAATTTATCACAGTATTTTCCAGCTCAGCAAGAGGAATAAAAATCGGATAAGTGGTTGTGATTTTATTACCATATTGATAAGTGCTTATAGTGAAATTAATTTGACTTAAAACAAAGGGATACTGAGGAACCTTCTATTCAGCCATTTCAAGCCTTTCATCTTCTAAGTGCTGTAACTTCCCTAGTTTACTAACTATCAACATGAAAATTCACAGTCAAGAAGGAAACAATTCAGGGATGTTGAATTCGAGATTAATTTTACAATTTGGCCGACTCCGATTCCAATATTGCCGCCAGCTTATCCAAGATGGCTGCCAACAAGAAATCCGGGAATTTCTTTTTTTTCAATCATTTTTTTATTAGTATCAATACTTAATATATGGCACCTTTTTCCGGTCGAGCACCATGGCCTCAGATTTGGAGGTGCTGATTGTCATCCCAGCCGCTTCACACTTGGCTGAAAACCGCCCCAGTGCATGTAGTAGGTCCTGGTTTGTTGGTGCCAACAGGACAACATCGTCTGCAAAAAGCAGAGATGAAATCCTGTGGTCCCCGAACGGGACCCCCTTTGGCCCCTGGCTGCGCCTAGAAATTCTGTCCACAAAAACAGTGAACAGAACCGGTGACAAAGGGCAGCCTTGGCGGAGGCCAACATGCACCGGGAACAGGTCTGACTTACTGCCGGCAATGCGAACACAGCTCTGGCTCCGGTCATACAAGGACCGAACGGCCCTCAGTAGAGGACCCCGGACCCCGTACTCCCAGAGGACCCCCCAAAGGACACCCCGGGGAACACGGTCGAACGCCTTCTCCAAATCCACAAAGCACATGTGGACAGGTTGGGCAAACTCCCATGAACCCTCGAGTATCCGATGGAGAGTGTAGAGTTGGTCAAGTGTTCCGCGACCGGGACGAAAACCACACTGCTGCTCCTGAATCCGAGATTCGACCATCGGTCGTAGTCTCCTCTCCAGTACCTTGGAGTAAACCTTACCGGGGAGGCTGAGCAGTGTGATCCCACGATAATTGGAACACACCCTCCGGTCCCCCTTCTTGTAGAGAGGGACCACCACCCCAGTCTGCCACTCCATTGGCACCGCC
This sequence comes from Knipowitschia caucasica, assembly GCA_964034765.1. Taxonomy (NCBI): domain Eukaryota; kingdom Metazoa; phylum Chordata; class Actinopteri; order Gobiiformes; family Gobiidae; genus Knipowitschia; species Knipowitschia caucasica. Next base: position 59,107,349 of record OZ035823.1, on the reverse strand, counting down.
CCAATCGCCACGCGATGTTGCAGAGACGTGTCAACTAAGACAGTCCTTCAACATCCAGAGACTTAAGACGCCTTGCCACCATGGAGGTTGCCAATCACCTTGGTGACCTCAGCTAGGGAGATAGAAGTATCCGCCCCAACATCCTCAGCCTCTGCCTCTGACGGAGGACGTGACGGGGGGATTGAGGAGAACCTCGAAGTATTCCTTCCACCGCCCGACAATATCCCCAGTTGAGGTCAGCAGCTCTCCACCCGCACCGAACACGGTGTTGGCAAAGAACTGCTTCCCCCTCCTGAGGCGCCAGACAGTTTGCCAGAATCTCTTCGAGGCCGACCGATAGTCATGCTCCATGGACTCTCCAAAGTCCTCCCATTCCCGGGTTTTTGCCCCTGCAACAGGCCGGGCCGCGGCACGCTTGGCCTGACGGTACTGGGTTCGTAGGCCTCAGGAGTCCCACAAACCATCATGGCTCGATAGGACTCCTTCTTCAGCCTGACGGCAACCCTTACTGCTGGTGTGCACCACCGGGTTCGGGAGTTGCCGCCGGGACCAGCACCAGACACCTTTCAACCACAGCTACGAGCCACCGCATCGGCGATAGAGGTGGAGAACATAGTCCACTCAGACTCCTCCGCCGGGACCTGGGAGAAGCTCTCCCGGATGTGTGAGTTGAAAGTTCGTCTGACAGGGGGCTCAGTGAGACGTTCCCAGCAGACCCTCACTACACGCATGGGTCTGCCAGGTCTGACCGGCTTCCTCCCCTGCCAGCGGATCCAACTCATGACCAGGTGGTGATCGGTTGACAGCTCCGCCCCTCTCTTCACCCGAGTGTCCGAGACACGCGGCCGAAGGTCAGATGATACAACAACAAAGTCGATCATTGACCTCCGGCCTAGGGTGTCCATGTTCGACCACACCATTGTGCTCGAACATGGTGTTCATGATGGAGAAACCGTGACTAGCACAGAAGTCCAGCAACTGAACACCACTCGGGTTCAGATCAGGGGGGCCGTTCTTCCCGATCACCCCTCTCCAAGTGTCACTGGCATTTCCCACATGGGCGTTGAAGTCCCCCAGGAGAATAACGGGGTCCCCGGTCGGTTCACTTTCCAGTTCACCCCCCAAGGACTCCAAGAAGGCCGGGTACTCTGCACTGCTGTTAGGCCCGTAGGCCGTTAAAACAGTGAGAGACTTGTCCCCCACCCGGAGGCGGAGGGACGCGACCCTCTCATTCACCCGGGGAAAACTCCAACATGTGGCGGCTGAGACGGGGGTTAATGAGTATGGCCACCCCTGCTCGCCGCCTCTCCCCGCGGGAAACACCAGAGAAGTGGAGTGTCCAACCCCTCTCAAGGAGTTGGGTTCCAGAGCCCAAGCTGTGTGTGGAGGTGAGGCCGACTATCTCTAGTCGGTATCTCTCAACCTCCTCCACGAGCTTGGGCTCCTTCCCCCCCAGTGAGGTGACGTTCCACGTCCCAAGAGCCAGATGTTGGGTGTGCGTACTGGGTCGCCGAAGTCTCCCCCTTCGACTGCCGCCCAGTCCTCTTCGCACCACGCCAGCATGGACCCCTCTGCAGGTGGTGGGCCCACAGGAGGGACTGCCCACGGCGACCTTTTGGGCTGAGCCCGGCCACCAGGCGCTCGCGTTTGAGCCCCGACCCCAGGCCTGGCTCCAGGGTGGGGCCCCGGCTGCGCCATGCCGGGCGACGTCACTGTTCTTGTCTTAGTGCTGTCCATGATGGCTTCGGACTGCGCTTCATCTGACTCGTCAACCGAGACCTGTCTGCCATGGGAGACCCTACCAGGGGCATTAAGCCCCAGACAGCATAGCTCCCAGGATCAACAGAGTACTCAAACAGACCCCGTTAAAGTGGTGGGGGAATGCTATCAGCATTCAGAAGTATTATTTGGTATGTTGGTATATTTAACACCCATCCATCCATCCATTTTCTACCCTTTAATCCATTTCTGGGTCAGGGGGGTGGCAGTCAGAGATGCCACCCAAGTCTCATAGCACCAGCCCCTCACTGACCCTCTGCAGGTGGTGAGTCCACAGGAGGACGGCTGCTCTCTGAGTGTGAGCATAGCCTTGATCTTTCAGTGGGGGCTTTGGGCAAAGTGGGGTTAAGTGTCTTGCCCAAGGACACAACGACAGCAGTCATCAGTGGGAGTCGGTGGAGAAGGTGTAGAGGTGGGAATTTATATTTATATTTAACACAATATTCTTTTTTCTGCAGTCTGAGACCAAGCTGTACAATGGCTCGGATAAAGATGTGTCGACCTCTGGAGGAAAACTTACCAAGAAGGAATCTCTCAAGGTTCGTGCACTGTCTCATTTACTGTCTCATTCTTTGAAAAGTAATGATTGTGAATATGGATTGCTTTTATAAACATCCAACTATCCATCTTCAGCTGTTCCCCATTTCACAGAGCTCCAGCCCCTTTTATAACACTCACTATCAAAAAGCCACTAAACGCCAGAATTGTTTTTTAACCAACAAACTGTATAAATCTTTCTGAAATAGATTTAAGTTAAGAGAACCTTTTTTCGTCCCGCAGCAGGGACATTTCCGTAATACATCAGAAGTTATAGAACAGTAGGAAAGAGGAGCATACAGCACAAGTAAGTGAACCATAGCCATACTAATTAAAATAAAACAAAATCTCTATCTTGAATTATAATAATAAAAAGAAGTTTAAAAGATTTACATTCGGCAAAATAAGAGGCAAGTATAAAGTACTGTGTATTCCAGTGCAAGCAATATGTAGTTATCAGTAATGTGCGGACAGATGACGCATCATGGAAAGAAAAAATAATTAAATGGAAACAATAATACTTGGTCACTATATCAAATGATTTGTGCTATTGTATTATTTCCATGTAACTTTGCCTTATTTCATTTATATTTATCTTGAAATCTCAGATTTTCGTCATATTCTTCTCATATTTGACAGAGCAGCGCGCTGTGAGGCAAGCTATATATATATATATATATATATATATATATATATATATATATATATATATATATATATATATATATATATATATATATACAGTGCCTTGCGAAAGTATTCGGCCCCCTTGAACCTTTCAACATTTCGCCACATTTCAGGCTTCAAACAAAGATATACAAATTAAATGTTTTGTCAAGAATCAACAACAAGTGGGACACAATCGTGAAGTGGAACAAAATGTATTGGATAATTTAAACTTTTTTAACAAATAAAAAACTGAAAAGTGGGGCGTGCAATATTATTCGGCCCCTTGTGCTACTACTTTGTAGCGCCACCTTTTGCTGCAATTACAGCTGCAAGTCGCTTGGGGTATGTCTCTATCAGTTTTGCACATGGAGAGACTGGAATTCTTTCCCATTCTTCCTTGCAAAACAGCTTGAGCTCAGTGAGGTTGGATGGAGAGCGTTTGTGAACAGCAGTCTTCAGCTCTTTCCACAGATTCTCGATTGGATTCAGGTCTGGACTTTGACTTGGCCATTCTAACACCTGGATACGTCTATTTGTGAACCATTCCATTGTAGATTTGGCTTTATGTTTTGGATCATTGTCCTGTTGGAAGATAAATCTCCGTCCCAGTCTCAGGTCTTTTGCAGACTCCAACAGGTTTTCTTCCAGAATGGTCCTGTATTTGGCTCCATCCATCTTCCCATCAATTTTAGCCATCTTCCCTGTCCCTGCTGAAGAAAAGCAGGCCCAAAGCATGATGCTGCCACCACCATGTTTGACAGTGGGGATGGTATGTTCAGGGTGATGAGTGTTGCTTTTACGCCAAACATATAGTTTTGCATTGTGGCCAAAAAGTTCGATTTTAGTTTAATCTGACCAGAGCACCTTCTTCCACATGTTTGGTGTGTCTCCCAGGTGGCTTGTGGCAAACTTTAAACAAGACTTTTTATGGATATCTTTGAGAAATGGCTTTCTTCTCGCCACTCTTCCATAAAGGCCAAATTTGTGCAGTGCACGACTGATTGTTGTCCTATGGACAGACTCTCCCACCTCAGCTGTAGTTATCTACAGTTCATCCAGAGTGATCATGGGCCTCTTGTCTACATCTCTGATCAGTCTTCTCCTTGAAAGTTTGGAGGGACGGCCACGTCTTGGTAGATTTGCAGTGGTCTGATACTCCTTCCATTTCAATATAATTGCCTGCACAGTGCTCCTTGAGATGTTTAAAGCTTGGGAAATCTTTTTGTATCCAAATCCGGCTTTAAACTTCTCCACAACAGTATCTCGGACCTGCCTGGTGTGTTCCTTTGTCTTCATGGTTCTCTCTGGGCTTTAAACAGAACCCTGAGACTATCAAAGAGCAGGTGCATTTATACGGAGACTTGATTACACACAGGTGCATTCTATTTATCATCATCAGTCATTTAGGACAACATTGGATCATTCAAAGATGCTCACTGAACTTCTGGACTGAGTTTGCTGCACTGAAAGTAAAGGGGCTGAATAATATTGCACGCCCCCCAATTTCGTTCCACTTCACGATTGTGTCCCATTTTTTTTTTATATCTTTATATTTGAATATATATATATATATAAAAGCTAATAGTGCATATTAGCGCTGTCCAACGATTATTTGTTTTTATTGCAATTTATTTCATAAATGTCAAAGTAAACTCGCGATTAATGACAAATTTGTATCTATTCTTTATGTTCCTTGAATTATCATTTTAATACTCTCAACGTTCACACCAACAAAACACACAGATAACTTTGGTCTTGTCAGTCGACCCATCGCAAGGGCAGCAGTCTAAGCAGAGACCCTCAGACTTCCCTTTCCATGCACTTCCTCCAGCTCATCCAGGGGGACCCCAAAGTGTTCCCAGGCCAGCGGAGAAACATAGTTCCTCCCGCGCGTCCTCGGTCTTCCCTGCGGTCTCCTCCCGGGTTGTGACATGCCGTGAAAACCTCCCCAGGGGCCTCCCTGGAAACAGATGCCCGAGCCACCTCAACTGGTTCCTCTCGACGTGGAGAACTCCCGGAGCCTTGTCACCAAGGAGGCTGCCAACCACCTTGGTGATTTCAGCCAGTGAGATGGAAGTATCCGCTCCAACATCTTCAGTCTCTGCTTCCGAGAAGGAGGACATGACGGGGGGATTGAGGAGAACCTTGAAGTATTCTATTGTATGTACTTTATTTGAACAGGGACAGATGCATGTACCAGGTTATAGCAGAGATGCTAATTTCCACCTGTAGTCCCTGGGCAGGCTGATGTTATGTTCATTTAAACTGATTACAATGTAGATGGATACATGACTGTGTCTTACATTTACAGGCTTTAAATAACATAATTCACAAAACATTAAGTTTAATAACAATAAATAAAGCTCCCCAACTTCTACAAGAATATTACCCTCACTCACTCACGGCGGTTGAAGTGTTCCTTCAACCGCCCAACATTATCCCCAGTTGAGTTCAGCAGTTCTCCACCCAGTACTCGGTGTTGGCAAAGCACTGCTTCCTCGTCCAGTTTGCCAGAATCTCTTCGAGGCAGACCGATAGTCATGCTCCATGGACTCCCCAAACTTCTCCCAGTCCCGGGTTTTTGCCTCTGCAACAGCGTGAGCGGCGGCACGCACTGGTGTACCGGTACTGGACTGCTGCCTTAGGGCTCCCACGAACAATCATGGCTCGATAGGACTCCTTCTTCAGCCTGACGGCATCCCTTACTACCGGTGTTCACCACCAGGTTCAGGGGTTGCTGCCGGGACCAGCACCAGAGACCTTGCAACCACAGCTACGAGCCACTGTATTGGCGATAGAGGTCAAGAACATGGTCCACTCAGACTCACTGCCCCCTCCTCCCCCAGGACCTGGGAGAAGCTCTCCGGGAGCTGTGAGTCCGTCTGACCAGGGGGTTCAGCAAGACGTTGCTAGCTGATCTTCACTACATGCTTGGGTCTGCCAGGTCTGACCGGATTTCTCCCCTGCCAGCAGATCCAACTATATTAGAGTCTATTAAAGTACGGTGGCCTTTCAGTTGAGGAGCTCTCAGTCATTCACCAGACTGCCAAGGAAAGAATACTTTAGTTTGATAAATGACCGGATCTCTCCCAACGTCTCAGGCACTTGACAGTCGTGTGGAGACAACTTGTAAACAAGACCATGTTCAGACACGGCACCCTGCACAGAGGCTCTGAGTTTTACCATGAATCTAATATAATAGATAGTTTTACAAACGCGGTGTGAGGAGAAGTGACGCATGGAGGAATAACGTCTGCGGGAGCTTAAAACAACGATGATCAAAGAAGCAAGAGATATACACATCTGCGGCAGACATGGCTAAAAGCTCATGTTAGCATTAGCATTAGCCACAGCGCCCTATCTGCATCACGGTAAGAAACAGAACATTCACTCACGCTGCTCATAAAGTATTCTGGCGATTATTTTGTGGGGATTCTGTGTGTGTTTTACTTTAGGTTTTTTCCTTGAATAAGTTTATTTGAAACTTGTGACAGTAGTTGGACTGCGCTCAGATCGGGTCAGAATAGGGTCGCCAACTTGAGAACAAAAAAATAAGGGACACCATTTGGGTGGATTGAGTTGAGCACTTTTTAGTCCTAATTTTTATTTACACAGTAATCATGGAATTTTATAATCAGAGTTTTTAGAATGTAATTTCTTTACTACATGTTGGCTGGTTAAGGACTTAATGCATTCTTATTAGTAATAAAAAATATAAAAAAGACAAATGCTGTAACATAAATTATGTATGTATGTTACAGTAAAGACCATTTACTGTAAAAGCAAATAAAAAAAGAAAAACATATGTAGTCATTAAAAAAAAAACCTCACAAATAAAAGTCTGTAGCAGTTAGACATGGTCATTATTTATAGTGTCTGAGAGTTTAGTGTACATGGCTTCAGTAAAAGCTATTGTTCGTTTACAAAGCTGGTTGTTTGTTGAGCTTTTCTCTGCGCTTGCAGTGCATTGGATTCAATGGATTTCTCTGCATTAAAACAGTTAATTGGATTTGAAAAATTTTGTTTAACAAAGTAGCTTTTGTGAGATATTGACCACGGAAGTCCGAATCTGGGAATATGACTCTACTTTATCCATGAAACTTCTGCCGTGATGATGCCGCGGGCACGGCCCACGCTGGGGCTTGTCAACATGAATCCAATGTATGTGATCAAGTCTACGCCCCTTTGACTCTGATTGGCCAAAAGGTAGACGCTTAAACTGTGATTACTGTCTACGGTGCCTGCATAATAGATCCATGGGCGTGTGTGACATGCAGTGAGTGAGTGATGCATTTAAGGTGGCTCTGAAAATACGGGACAAAAGCAATCCCGTATCAGTTCAATACGGGACGCACATAGTTTTTCTGTAATACGGGATAATTCAAGGAACGGTTGGCAACCCTAGGTCAGAACATCCTGAGACTGTGTTGCAGATTCTGCCTCGTTCTCATTATTGTATTGTATTGTCATTATTGTGTACAAAGTACACAATTTGCCTCCTGCCTCCTGCAGTTTGCTGCTATGACGCTGGACTTCTGCATAATTATTTTTCTAAAAGATTGTTGTTCGGATCGTTCTTTTATATAACTGTGGTCCTCCAAGGTTTTTTTTATATAACTGTGGTCCTTCATGGTTCTTTTATATAACTGTGGTCCTCCATGGTTTTTTTATATAACTGTGGTCCTCCATGGTTCTTTTATATAACTGTGGTCCTCCATGGTTTTTTTTATATAACTGTGGTCCTTCATGGTTCTTTTATATAACTGTGGTCCTCCATGGTTCTTTTATATAACTGTGGTCCTCCATGGTTCTTTTATATAACTGTGGTCCTCCATGGTTCTTTTATATAACTGTGGTCCTCCATGGTTCTTTTATATAACTGTGGTCCTCCATGGTTCTTTTATATAACTGTGGTCCTTCATGGTTCTTTTATATAACTGTGGTCCTTCATGGTTCTTTTATATAACTGTGGTCCTTCATGGTTCTTTTATATAACTGTGGTCCTCCATGGTTCTTTTATATAACTGTGGTCCTCCATGGTTCCTTCTTCCAACTTGTGAAGGCACGGTGAAAGCAACAATATCAGTAGCTCCTGTGAAACGAAAACGCGATTCTCGCATTTTTTTGTCCCTTATCCACCACCGTTTTTCAAGATGGCACATTTAGAGAGCACCCCTCTCTCATGGACACTTATAAGTTACATTTTAAGCCCATGAATACAAATCAAAAAACATGGTGGAGGTAAATATTCTTAAAAAGGTCACATTTGTTATTAGTCAACATGTTTTTGCATATGGAGCAGCTGTAAAATTTACACGGGGGCTTTAAACTGAATTTTGTGTAAACTTTGCAATTTCTGTATAACCAAAATACAGAAATTCATGAATGTTTTAAGATCCATTTTATTCGTCCATACTGCTAAGGCCATACTGATCCGCTGCAGTCCCTCATACTGCACACTTCAAAACCAAAACCCAAGGCCAGCGAGTGCACCACATCCAAATCATATGCCACGTAATCCTGGATCAGTACCAACAAACTTTAATGCAAGGCAGGGTTTTACCCCGCTTTAGTTTCCTCATGGTGTGCTCTCCTCCATACCATGGTCGCCTACGCTTCAGGTCCTCTTGGCGCCTACATTGGTGGCCGCGGTGCCTTTACCTGTGTGTCAGGGCATTAAGCATGGCCAGCGCTCCTCTCTCACACCGTGGGTTCCCCAAAGCCTCTACCCTGCCTCTACGCGACCAGGTCGCAATGATCTGGACTTATTCACACTAAAGGGTACAAAAGTGTGACAAAAGGCCCAAAATGTGATTTTAATAATCAGAAGATATATTATGTTTTTCATGTATTCAAATCCCTCCTCTGTCCATTAGAAGTTGCTAGAACAGTGGTTCTCAAACTTTTCACACCAAGTACCCCCTCAGAAAATACTTGCCTCTCCAAGTACCACCACAAATGACCACACCACAGTAGCGTAGTAAGCCGAAGTATTCATCAATAACAAGGCAGAGGTTTCATTCCTAAAGAAGTATATTTAATGTAATATTTTACACAGTTTCAACAGTAAGACTGCGCTTAAATATAGGGAAAAAAAATTGTTTTAAATGTTTCATTAATTGCGAACTGCAAAGCCTCACTGTGAATGATGTTCTGGAGTGAGATCTTTGTCCACAGAAGGTTTGGACTCTGGTGCACTTTAGTTTCTAAGGCTTGCTCTGCTGCCCTCTTACATCTGTCGTTTACTCACAGAGACATGTTCTCATGGTTTGGATCAAATGATCGTTTGTTGCTCTCTGTTCCTTTTGCACAGAACTGGGAAAAAAACCTGCTCCTTCTACATGGAACGTGTTGCAAAAAGACTAGAAATGATCTGATCTTATTTCCTTGAATGCTTTTAGATCCAGATTGAGACATCTTCAGTGAAATGTAACTGTTTTTATAATCCGTAATTTTATGAAATTGTGTGTTACTGTTGTATAATCTGTATGTGACTATTTTATCATCTGTATGTGACTGTTTTATCATCTGTAATTTTATGTAATTTTTGTACACGAAAAAGAGGTTCTCATGGACTGCCAGCCATTTTTTGATGACTTCACTGATTTTTAAGACTCACAGAATATTGTGTGCTATGAAAAATATGAAACCAGAGTCTGAAAGACAGGACTGTCTACTTTCAGCAGCAAAAAGAAGTTTGTTCTTAGTTTGTTTCGTTCTCCTGTGATCTCCAGTCGAAAAGAGGAGAGTGTGACAAAAAGCACCAGTCTTAGACAAAAAAATTTGAAAATGAGGTTTTTGTGAAAACAGACGAACTGCAGAAAAGTGATTGTAAAACTATTTAGTTTAACTTTAGCATCTCCTCAAACATGTCCAGGATCTTACATGTTAGAAAACAGCAACACGTTTTGAGAAAGTGTTTTTAATGTAAAATAATAAGTTTTATGGCACACACACATCCACAAAGTGTTGCTCAAAAATTTCAAAATGTACTCATCCAAAAAATGTCAAAATGTACATATTGAAAGTAGAGCCCATGACAAACTCTGGCAGATAGAATGGCCAGTATTCATCCATTAGGTGGCACTATATTTATGTCAATAAGAGTAAATCAAAGAATAACAAAATTACAATGATAAACACTATACATGACAATAAATCAAAGTGAATACTTATACTTATAGTATAAGTGCAACAGAATACTGCTGTGTGTCTTTGTGTGTTTGGGCGTGCATGTATGTGCGTTTATGCACGCGTTTGTGTGTTTTTGTGTGGTTACATCTACAGAGCGTCTGTTTAGTCCGGCGTGCGCTGTGACCATATCTGGACTTTGCTGCTGGCTCCTGGTGTGGACTCAGTGATAATTTTAGCAATAGTCCACTTTTCTGTGGCTTTTTTGAGGTGCTCCACTGGTCTGCTGTCCTGACCCTCCACATGGTCTGCTGCTAGGACCCTCCACATGGTCTCTGTCAGCTCTGGAGACACATTTACTGCTCAAACTGCCTCCAAATGTAGCCTGACCCTGACTATATTACTCCATGTCTGCTTCACCTCTGTCTCTCCTGCTCAGAGTGCTCAGAGTGATCTTTGACCAAACCAGGGAGTTCTGCTGCCACCTGCTGGCTTAATAAAATACTGTCTACAGCCAAACTCCAGACTGTATGATACAGGGGACACAGACTGACAGGAAAAGATTGAAAAGCAATGTTGTCCTCAAATGACATCCATGGCTGTCAATGAGTTAATCTCAATGGGACTTTCCTGGTAAAAATAAAAAAAAAAAAAAAAAAAATTCACAGATTTTTTTTTTTTTCACAGATTCTTTGGCGTACCCCTAGAGGGCGCCCGCGTACCACTAGGGGTACGCGTACCCCAGTTTGAGAAACCCTGTGCTAGAACATTATTGTGGTTCTATATGAATGATCTTGATACATTTTTGTTGAGTAATGGTCAAATCTGCTTTGTGTATGTTGATATATATGTTATTTTGCCCCAGGGCAGCTGTTTTATATAGTCCAAAAAAGCACTATATAAAACCGATGCATTATTATCTAGGGACATGTGATTTAAAATTCAATCTTAAGTTTTTGGTAGTAAGTCATTACTTTATAGCGCCTTTCACACACTGATGGGAACATGTGTGTGGTTGTTGTTTCCAGGTGCAGAAGAAAAACTACCGTGAGGAGAAGAAGCGGGCGACTAAAGAGCTGCTCAGCACCATCACGGACCCCTCGGTGATTGTCATGGCTGACTGGCTCAAGGTCTGCTTCAGCTTTATTCCATTCACTTCTATTAAATACATTGATTACACTAGGCAGGCTATGCCCCTCCATTGATGTTATCTATGAATTGAAATCTGAAACTTACCAAAGTTACTAACAAAAGTGAATACACCTTTCAGATAGCCTAGTATTTGGTTACAAGTTGGTTGTGTGTATGGTATGGTATCCTATGTACTTTATTTGAGCAGGGACAGTCTACAATTACATGTAGAAAAACATTAACACAAAGGAGAGATGCATTGTACCAGGTTATAGCAAAGATGCTAATTTCCACCTGTAGTCCCTGGGCAGGCTGATGTTATATTCATTTAAACAGATTCTAATGGAGATAGATACAGACTTACTGAAATGTCAGTCTGTGTCTTACATTTACAGACTTTAAATAACATCATTCACAAAACATTTGATTTAATACCAATAAATACAGTTCCTCAACTTCTGCTAAAATATTACCCTCACTCACACGTATGTGCAAAGTTGCTTTTTCAGAAAGCATTTCTTAGTTAGACAAGAAAATGTTTTAAATGTAGTACACACAATAATCTCTGTGGGCAGAAAAAATTCTCCCCTCCCTCCCATGGGTCCACCAATCCCAACATAAACACACACACACACACACACACACACACACACACAGCCCCCCTAGGCCCCCCACCCCCATTCTCCAGGTATCAATAACATTTCATTACTTACTAATAAAACATATTACAGACACATAATATGGCGAACTTCCTTCGTCATTGACATCCACAGAAGCCGCTGTATATACAGTACATATCTACACAAAAAAAGTGACAATACAGTACAGAAAGGCTGAAAAAAAAGTAGATGACGGACAGTACACCCCAGTCCCCCCCCTCTCCATCACACTGGACCAGGTGAGGAATCAGCTCCAGCGCCTGAAGCTGAGGAAATCCGCAGGACCGGACGGGATCAGTCCCAGGCTGCTGAGGACCTGTGCAGACCAGCTCTCTGGGGTCCTCAGCTACATGTACAACCTGAGCCTCAGCCTGGAGAAGGTCCCTGTCCTGTGGAAGACCTCCTGTGTGATGCCGGTTCCAAAAACAGCACACGCCAAGGAACCGGCTCACTACAGACCAGTCGCACTGACCTCCTGATGAAGACCATGGAGCACTGACCTCCCACCTGATGAAGACCATGGAGCGGCTCATCCTCACCCATCTCCGCTCCGTGGTCAGCCCCACCCTGGACCCGCTGCAGTTCGCCTACAGACCCAACATCGGAGTAGAGGACGCCGTCATCTACTTCCTGCAGCGGACGCTCTCCCACCTGGAGCCTGCAGGGGGCGCTGTGAGGGTCATGTTCTTCGACTTTTCCAGTGCTTTCAATACCATCAGGCCGGCACTGCTGCAGGGGAAGATGGAGGACGCGGGAGTGGACAGTAGCCTCACTGCTTGGACCATCAACTACCTCACTGCAGGGACCATCAACTACCTCACTGCATGGACCATCAACTACCTCACTGCATGGACCATCAACTACCTCACTGCATGGACCATCAACTACCTCTCAGACCGACCACAGTACGTGCGGCTGCGCAGCTGTGAGTCTGAGGTGGTCGTCTGCAGCACTGGGGCCCCTCAGGGCACTGTCCTCTCACCGTTTCTCTTCACCATCTACACCTCAGACTTCACACACGACACACACAGCTGTCACCTGCAGAAGTTCTCCGATGACTCCGCCATCGTGGGCTGTGTGTCTGAGGGGAACGAACTGGAATATCGGTCGGTTATCAAGGACTTTGTCGACTGGTGTGAGCGCAACCACTTGTGCTTGAACACCAATAAGACCAAGGAGATGATCATCGACTTCAGGAGAAAACCACTTTCCCACACGCTGCTGAACATCCAGGGGGAGGACATTGAGCTGGTGGACAGCTTCAAGTACCTGGGTGTTCACATTAACAATAAACTGGACTGGTCCCATAATACAAACGCCCTGCACAAGAAGGGCCAAAGTCGCCTCTTCCTTCTGAGGAGGCTGAGGTCCTTCTGAGGGGGCTGAGGTCCTTCTGAGGAGGCTGAGGTCCTTCGGAGTGAGCAGGCCTCTGCTCAGGACTTTTTATGACTCTGTGGTAGCTTCTGCCATTTACTACGCTGCCGTGTGCTGGGCCCCGGGCAGCACAGAGCGGGACAGAAACAGACTGAACAAGCTGGTCAGGAGGGCCAGCTCCACTCTGGGCTGCTCCCTGGGCTCTGTGGAGGAGGTCGGGGACAGGAGGCCCCTGGACTCTGTGGAGGAGGTGAGGGACAGGAGGCCCCTGGACTCTGTGGAGGAGGTGAGGGACAGGAGGCCCCTGGACTCTGTGGAGGAGGTGAGGGACAGGAGGCCCCTGGACTCTGTTGGAGGAGGTGAGGGACAGGAGGCCCCTGGACTCTGTGGAGGAGGTGAGGGACAGGAGGCCCCTGGACTCTGTGGAGGAGGTGAGGGACAGGAGGCCCCTGGACTCTGTAGAGGAGGTGAGGGACAGGAGGCCCCTGGACTCTGTGGAGGAGGTGAGGGACAGGAGGCCCCTGGACTCTGTGGAGGAGGTGAGGGACAGGAGGCCCCTGGACTCTGTGGAGGAGGTGAGGGACAGGAGGCCCCTGGACTCTGTAGAGGAGCTGAGGAGCTCCTTCAGTGGAAGACTGAGACACCCTCAGTGTAGGAAGGAGCGCTACCGCAGGGCCTTTATCCCCACCGCTGTCAGACTGTACAATAAGTCACTTTAAATGATCACTGTGTGAAAACCTGCACTACTATTGACACTGTTTCCAATTGACACTTGTCACTTTTGTTGTACATAATTATTGTCACTTTATTGTACATATATATCCTGCATGTAACATGTTTATTGTTCATATATATCCTGCATGTAACATGTTTGCACATTTCCTCCTTTTGCACAATCTGAGTGTTCTATCTATGCCAAATGTGACATGTACATTTCTCCTCTGTGAGATAAATAAAGCACATCTTATCTTATCTTATGTTGGTTTTATAGAGATCTATGTATAATGCACTGGTGGATAGGCTGTACAAGTTTGGTTAATAAATTAGACATTTATTGTTGTAATTTTCATTATTCATAGTACTCATTCTGGGATGAATTTAGACACCAAGGTATTTCATAGTTTTAACAATGGGAATATTAAGAACAGACATATAATTTGTCAGTTGACTCCAGGGCAACAAAGCAGAGTTTGTCCAATTTACTTTGTAGCCCGATATTTTGCCAAACTGCTCAAAAGTGTCAAGCAAAAATGGAATTGATTTTACTGGATTGCTAGTATAGATTAGGATGTCATCAGTATACAGTGAAAAATGGTGAACGCTGTATTGAATCTTGATCGGCTCAGTTTCACCTGACTGTCTAATGAGTTGTGCTATTGGTTCTAAAGAGAGAGTAAATAACAATGGTGACAGTGGGCAGCCCTGGCGCGAACAGCGGGACACAGGAAACCCAGGAGAGCAGGAAGTGCCTGTTATAACCACTGCACTGGGGTTGGCATAAAGAGTTTTAATCATGAAGATGAAATCAAAACCAACATGGTAACAAGTAACTCCATTCTAATCGATCAAATGCCTTTTTGGCATCAAGAGAAAGAATGGCATTTTGGTTTGGGGCTTTAGATGAGCAGTCTATAACATTGTCTGATGCGAGTCGGGACTTGATGAATCCAGTCTGGTCATAATGGACCAGGTCTGGCATGTGTTTCTCTAGTCGCCAGGACCTTTGCAAACACCTTTAAGTCTGTGTTTAGCAGACTGATGGGCCGATAGGAGGAGCATTCTGTTCGGGGTTTACCTTTTTTGAGTAGAAGTGAAATAATTGCTTTATTGGAGCTGTCAGTGAAAGAGCCATTATTAATCAAAAAGTGTAACATTGTTAGGAGCAACAGTCCCAACTGAGGCCAAAGGGCACAGTACAATTCGGGTGGGATTCCGTCTAATCCTGGACATCTACCTGTGTTCATTGATTTAATCGCATCAGTGAGTTCCTCTAAAGTGATTTCTGCTCCTAATGAATCTGCAGACTCTTGTGGCAGTTTGGAAAGATTCAGTGATTTTAGAAAATCATTGCATTTTTTTGTAGGGCTGTCAAAAGATTACAATTTTTAATCGAGTTAATTACAGATTAAAAATTAATTAATCGTAATTAATCACATTTCGACAAAATGATGGCATATTTTTCTGTAGATGGTTGTTTGAATGGAAAGATAAATGATGACATAGTGTACATCCATCCATCCATCCATTTTCTACCCTTTAATCCATTTCTGGGTCAGGGGGGTGGCAGTCAGAGATGCCACCCAAGTCTCATAGCACCAGCCCCTCACTGACCCTCTGCAGGTGGTGAGTCCACAGGAGGACGGCTGCTCTCTGAGTGTGAGCATAGCCTCAATCTTTCAGTGGGGGCTTTGGGCAAAGTGGGGTTAAGTGTCTTGCCCAAGGACACAACGACAGCCGTCATCAGTGGGAGTCGATGGAGAAGGTGCAGAGGTGGGAATTGAACCCACGACCTTTAGGCCTGAAGGCCAATGCTCTACCAACTGAGCTACTGTCGCCCATATGTACATAAGAACTGTATTTGTTTATTATAACAACAAATCCGCATAAAATGGCATGAACTTTATTATCTTTCTGTAGAAGACAGTTTTTTTCCTCTAAAAATAAGCAAAAAGAGGGTCTGCTTGTTCAGTAACAAAAGGCAAGGCAAGGCAAGTTTATTTGTATAGCACAATTCATACACAAGGCAACTCAAAGTGCTGAACAAGATGCATTAAAATCATAAATAATTACAGAACATTAAAACGAAAGATAAAAATATAAAATCCCTCAGTTGTAGCACAGCTAAACAGCACCGTTTTTAACCTGGTTTTAAACATTGTCAGAGAGGAGGCCTGTCTCACATCTTCAGGAAGATTGTTCCAGATTTTAGCAGCATGAATCTGAAAAGCAGCCTCCCCATGTTTAGTTCTGACTCTGGACACTAACAGGAGTCCAGTCCCTGTGCTCCTCAGAGTCCCAGCAGGAGTCCAGTCCCTGTGCTCCTCAGAGTCCCAGCAGGAGTCCAGTCCCTGTGCTCCTCAGAGTCCCAGCAGGAGTCCAGTCCCTGTGCTCCTCAGAGTCCCAGCAGGAGTCCAGTCCCTGTGCTCCTCAGAGTCCCAGCAGGAGTCCAGTCCCTGTGCTCCTCAGAGTCCGGGCTGGTTCATATGGGACTAACATGTCACTAATATATTTTGGTGCGAGGCCATGGAGAGACTTGTACACAAGCAGAGCTGTTTTAAAGTCTATTCTCTGAGCCACAGGAAGCCAGTGCAGGGACCTGAGAACTGGACTAATGTGGTCGTACTTCCTGGTTCTAGTCAGGACTGGAGCTGCTGCATTTTGAATGTACTGCAGCTGTTTTACAGCCTGTTTGGACAGACCTGTGAGCAGGCCATTGCAGTAGTCTAACCTACTGGAGACAAGTGCATGGATAAGAATCTCCAGGTCTGCTTTAGACACTATGTTTTTGATCCTGGCAATGTTTTTTAGATGGTAAAAAGCTGCTGATGTTACTGATTTGATGTGGCTATTAAAATTTAAGTCTGAGTCCAGTATTACCCCTAGATTTCTGACCTTGTTTGAAGGTTTTAGGGAGAGAGACTGTAGATGACAGATGACGCTCTCTCTTTGTTTCTGGGGACCAAAGACAATCATTTCAGTTTTGTCTGCGTTTAGCTGAAGGAAGTTGTTTTGCATCCACTCACTGATCTGTTGGATACAGTGAAGGAATGAGTCCACTGGTCCATGTTCTCCTGCAGTCAGTGAGACATAGATCTGAGTGTCGTCTGCATAGTTATGATAGGAAACTTTGTTTCTGCGTATTAACTGACCTAACGGCAGCATGTAGAGATTGAAAAGAAGAGGTCCCAGGATCGACCCCTGTGGTACTCCACAGGTCAGGGCCATATGATCTGAGACACAGTTTCCAATCTCCACAAAGTACTTCCTGTCTTCCAGGTAAGACCTAAACCAACTTAGGGCGGAGCCAGCGACGCCAACCCAGTCCTCTAGTCTCTGTAAGAGGATCTCATGGTCGACAGTGTCAAAGGCAGCACTTAGATCTAACAGGATTAGGATTGAGACTTTGCCTGCGTCAGTGTTCAGCCGGATCATTTGTAACCTTGACGAGAGCAGTCTCAGTGCTGAAATCATCAATATCAAATGAGTTGTTGATTATAAGAAATCTAGTAAGCTGTAGGTAGACAACTTTTTCAAGGACTTTCCCCATAAATGGCAGATTTGAGATGGGACGATAGTTGTTAAGTACCGTAGCATCCAGGCTGCTCTTTTTTAGCAGGGGCCTGATGACTGCAGTTTTCAGGGCCTTTGGGAATATTCCAGAATCAAGGGACATGTTTACTATCTGTGTGAGTGAAGGTAACAGACTGCTCAGAACAGACTTTAGAAATCTAGTGGGTAGTAAATCCAGGCTGCATGTGGAGGAGC
The DNA here is from genome assembly GCA_964034765.1 of Knipowitschia caucasica. Lineage (NCBI taxonomy): Eukaryota > Metazoa > Chordata > Actinopteri > Gobiiformes > Gobiidae > Knipowitschia > Knipowitschia caucasica. Next base: position 59,089,584 of record OZ035823.1, on the reverse strand, counting down.
TCAAACTGGAGATTATCTCTTGGACAGTTTGATCATTTACAGGTGCAAAGTGAGTTAGCTCAAAGAGCCTTTCTGGCTGTTGGATTGTTATCTGTGGATTGGGGACAATGGCGTTTTTGATGCCTTGAACCTTGTCATTGAAAAAATGTGCAAACTCATTACATTTACGTTTGGAAGTTAGCTCTAATGGCATCTGAACAGGGGGGTTTGTTAATCTATTAACTGTTGAAAACAGAACACGCAGATTGTTGCTGCAGCCTTCAATCATTTCAGAAAAATACCTTTCTCTCGTACTACGTAGCACCTGGTTAAACTCGCACAACTTATCTTTGAAGATCTTGTAATCAACCTGGAGGTTGGACTTGCGCCACTTCCGCTCGGCCCTCCGGCACTTTCTCTTTTGTGCCCTGACCGAGTCTGCTTTAGCCCACGGCGCCTTCTGCTTATTTTTCACTATTTTAACCTTCACAGGAGCGATGGTGTCCAGAACTTTCAAAACACTAGAGGTGACAGAGTTAAACAGTTCATCTACAGTAGAATACGATGCATTCTCAAAGTTTATCATTCCCATAAATAGTTCACTCGTATTTTCATTTATGCGCCTTCTTCGAACAGTTGCAGAGTCCACTGGTGGTTTGTTAGTGAAACACATGTCAAAAAATATACAAAAATGACCCGAAAGCGCAACATCGACCACGTTTACATTTGAAATATTCACCCCCTTAGTAACTAACAGGTCTAGAGTGTGCCCTCTGCTGTGGGTGGGGCCACTCACATGCTGAGTGAGACCAAAAGATTCAAGAAGAGAACTCAGCTCTTTAGCATTTCTGTCATCAACATTATCCACATGAATATTAAAATCACCTGTAATAACTAAACTATCAAAATCTGTGCATACAACTGAAAGCAACTCTGTAAAATTATCAATGAAACTGTGACATGACTGCGGTGGCTTGTATAGGACAATGAAGAGTATTGGAGGAGATTGTTTTTGTTGTATTTTAAAAGACACATATTCAAAAGACGGAAACTTCCCAAGAGACATTCTATGGGAGACAAAGTGGTCTCTGAAAATGGCAGCTAAGCCTCCTCCTTTTTTGTTTTCCCGTATTTCAGATTCAAATTTGAAATTTGGTGGTGATGCTTCTATTAAAACTGCATTTTCTGTATTTTGGTCAAGCCATGTTTCAGCCATGAACATAAGATCTAGATTATAAGAACAAATAAAATTATTGATTAAAAAAGACTTGTTACAAAGAGATCTGACATTTAGCATAGCAAGTTTAAAAGTTTCAGGATCAGCGGTTGTGGTCGGCTGATTCTTACACGGAACAAGAATTAGATTTTCCTGATTAGACTGATTGATTCAGATGTTTTTCTGTAATGTATTCTTTATGTTATCACTAAGGGAATGGCACAGGTGGCTTCATGACAGGGCCCCAGCTGGGTCTCTCCTCTAACTAGACTGCCAGTGGCTGCGAAGCAGAGACCCTGTGCATCCTAGTGTTTAGAGAAAAGATGGGAAGGGGAAGGCGGGGGAAGAGGATGGAGAGGCGGGTGGTTCTTGGGAGTTGGACTGTTGGAAAAAACTGTATTTTTTCCATAACATGGCTATTCTCTAACATTTTATTTCTTAAACCAAAAGTGCAGTAGGACACATCAGGCTCTATCTGCTTCTGTTTTGAGCTTCATCATATAAGTCAAATGTTTCTTCTGCTCTGTTCGAACAAAGTGTGTGGTGTGTCATTTAAATGTGGCCCTACTCATCTCCTAGCCAGTTGCTGAGGCAAACCAACTTATTAACATTTTCTGAGAGTGAAGCTGCCCTTTTCTTGTTCACAATGTGACCTGCAACTGAGAAGAGTCGTTCACACGGAACTAAGGATGCAGGAGCAGCGAGATATTGAAGAGCCAGTTGGGCCAGCTCGTCATGGGCCCCTACATGAGATGACCACCATTGCAAGGGACAGTCCTTCATATCAATGGTGGGCTCTGCTCTGTACCTGTGTATGGCTTTGTCAGGCTGTACTTCCTCCTCAGATTCAGAATCTGAGCCCAGCAGTAGAAGGGTCATTTTTTTCTTGGGTGGACCATCTTCAGAAGTCTGTGATCTTCTGGGTGATTTTTCACACACCATGGCTCCAAGTGTGGTCCACACCTCATCTTGCTCTGTCTTGGGCAGACTCTTTAAGTCTTTAAAACGTAGATCCAATGCGGTTTCAATCTTGAGCCATGCATGGTTGAGGTGTTCTTGTCGAGAAGCGAGGTCATCCTTAAATTTATCTTTGAACTTCACTATATATGCAGGGTCCTCTTCCGAGACTTCCACTTTTTTGAGCAAGTGACAGAGGGCAGGCAAAACCATGGAGCAAGAGACGTATGCCTCTCCACCCAGGAGCTCTGTTAAATACCTGCAGACACACGCACGCACACAGACATACACGCACACAGACATACACGCACACAGACATACACGCACACAGACATACACGCACACAGACAGACACGCACACAGACAGACACGCACACAGACATACACGCACACAGACATACACGCACACAGACATACACGCACACAGACACACAGAGAGAGAAAATTAAAGATGAGAAAATTAAAGTTTGAGAACCACTGCTTTATATAATGCATGCTTACCAGCAGGGCTCTAGAAGGACGCCAAGTCTCTGGATTTTGTCCCATTCAGCTGGCGTCAGCATGACTAGCTTGTGCTGCTGGTGGTCCAGTGTGGCATTTATCGGTGCTTGATTGCGTTTCATGCGCTGAATCATTTCCAACGTAGAATTCCACCGCGTTGAGACATCCTGGGTTAGTGGCTCCTCTTTCTGTCCTCTCGCTTTTTGCTCTGCATTCAGCTCCGCTAAGTTTGCGGGGCTATGTTTGAAATGACCCACAATTTTGCGACACTTGGCCAACACACTTTTGGTTGGCCAAGTGTTTTGGTGTTTTGGTTATTGTTGTCCATAGAGAGTGAACCGGTTTGCAAGCCCAAGTGGCGTGGAGTAGCTGTCTGTAGTGTTCTGAGTGCATTGTGTGCAGTTGTCTGTGTCTGCTAGTCCCATTTTGAGCAGTTTTCTTTGGGTGATGTGAAATCTATGGATAGTTTTGTATTGAATTAATTGTAGGTTGGAGTTCCTAGACATATAAGATATTGGGCCTCATTCACAAATATCTTCTTAAGAATCTTCTTAAATTTCTTCTCAAGTCGTTCAGATTTCTAAGAAGACCCTACGTGGGATTCATCAACGCGCTCGTAAGCCGCTGAATGAAGTTATTTGTTATATTATTTTTTTTATTTTATTACATATTCTAGTTTCTGGTAGTGGAGGAACTGTTCTCACCTGACCCCGTAAATTCTGGATTAAGATTTCAAATGGGATGAATTGGTTGCTGTCAAATAGGAGATGGAGATGTGTGATTCCTTTTTGTTGCCATGACGGAAAGTGAATAGGGGTGTTGTGAAGTTGGACGTCTGCATGGTGCTAAATTGGGGTGTGCTTACATGGGGGTAGTGGTGTTTTTGTGAGTTTGTGAGTTTTCCACCAGGCTGTCAGGGTTGAGGAGATTGTGTTATGTTTACTATAGTGTTTTTGCATTGATTGAGGTAAAAAAGGGAGGTCCGTGATTGAGGTGGGTTTACATTGATTTTCTTCTAATTCTAACCATGGGGTGCTGTGAATATGTTTTTGAGTCCGTTTGAATAAGTACTGTAACTTATTGGCTAGAAAATATTTTAGAAAATTGGGTGCTTCGAGGCCGCCTTGTGATTTTGGATGTTGTAATGTTGAGAGTGAGATTCTGGGTTTCTTGTTTTTCCAATAGAATTTAGTTTTTATTGAGTGGAGTGTTTGGAACCATTTGTCAGTGGGGGTGATCGGAAGAACTGAGAACAGGTCATTTATTTGGGGTAGAATTTTAATTTTGATAGTTGCAATTCGTCCAATGAGAGTGAGTGGAAGTTTTGTCCAGCGTTTGAGATCGTCTTCAGTTTTTTTTAATAAGGGGGTGTAGTTGAGGTTAAAAAGCTCTGGGGGAGATATTGATGCCTAAGTATTTTATGTTGCCAGTGTGAAAAGGAAGGGGTGAGTTTTGTGGCTGCAGAATTCCAGTCCGTTCCAGATAATGGTAGAATAGTTGATGTGTTCCAGTTTATTGTGTACTTGGAGACTTTGGAGAAGTTGTTGATAACGTTTAAAGTTTCCTGTAGTGACGCGGAGGGGTTCTCTAGGTATAGAAGAAGGTCATCTGAATAAAGGCTGAGTTTGTGTTCTGAGTTTTTGTCCTGAATTCCTTTAATTTGGTTATTTTGTCTTATTGCTGCTGCGAGTGGTTCAATGAAAATGGCGAGTAGAGATGGTGAGAGTGGGCATCCTTGTCTGGTTCCTTGGTGGAGTGTGAAACTAGGTGAGGTGATCCCATTTGTGGTGATAGTGGCTCTGGGGGATGTGTAGAGTATATTTATCCAACGTATGAACGACTCTCCAAAGCCAAATGTACGTAGGGTAGTGAGTAGAAATGTCCAATTTACTTTATCAAATTCTTTTTCTGCGTCTAGTGATATAATTATGGTTCTGTTTTGTTGTTGTTGTGATATATTGATTAGGTTAAGAGTCTACGGCTGTTATCTGATATGTCTCTTTTTGATGAAGCCCGTCTGGTCGGGGTGGATTAACATAGGAGTGACTGTCTCTATTCTCGTTGCTAGTGTTTTCGTGATGATTTTTAAGTCGGTTTTGATGAGTGAGAGGGGGCGGTAGCTGGAGGGATAAGTTGGATCTTTATTGGGTTTTAATATGAGTGACATAACGGCAGTATTCATGTGTGTACGTATTTTGGAGGTGTTTTTAATTTTCTTGTGTGACACGGTGGAATAATGGGGATAGAATGTCCTAGAAATGTTTGTAGTATTCTGCCGGGGGTCCATCTGGTCCAGGTGATGGTCCAGGTGATGGTCCAGGTGATGGTCCAGGTGATGGTCCAGGTGATTTATTGTTGGGTTATTCAGGGATCTTTTGAGTTCTTCTATGGTGAGGGGTGTATCTAGGATGTTTGCTTTATCTGATGAAAGTGTCATGTCAAGGTATTTATATCTGATTGGTCGGGATTATGCTCTGGTGAATAAAGGTCACTGTAAATCTTGTGAAATACGTGGTTAATGTCTTTTGGATTCTGGGTGATGGTGTCAGCAGAGTTACGGATGGGATTATTGCTCTCTCTTTTTTGTGTTGTAGTAGATTTGCGAGGTATTTACCTGATTTATTGCTATAATGAAAGTTATCATATTTGAGTTGCTGAATAATAAATTGTGTTTTTTTGTATATGATGGTTTCCATTTGAATTTTTAATTAATTTTGTATTTGCTCATTGTGGTGATTGGAAAGTTGCATTGTTAATTGTTTAATCTTTCGTTCAATTATATTTTCTAATTGCTGCTGTTTTTTCTTGTATGCTGAATATGATATGATTTTACCTGTCATTACTGCTTTGCCTGTTTCCCAAAGTGTTGATGGTGAGATTCCTGGAGAGTCGTTCATCTCCAGGAAGGATGCTCACTCTGTCTTAATCATCAAACCATCTTGTGATAGGTTTAATGTGTGTTTGAATGTTTATCGATGAGGAGATGGGGGCATGGTCGTTGATTATAATTGGATAGATTGTGTTGTCGCTGATTTGTTGAGGTTGAGGAAGAAGTTAATTCTGGATGAAGAATGAACAGAGGAGTAATGTGTGTATTCTCGTAGGGATTGATTCCTCTCCCTCCAACTATAGTCCATAATCTTCCATGTTTTGTTTAATTGTATCAGAGGAGTGCCAGTTTCTTGAGTTTCCTGCGGTGCTTGCTCGATTGTGGCGTTGATAACCGTATTAAAATCTCCTGCTAGAATAATGTTTGTTGAGTTGCAAAAAAAAGCAGTTGTCAAGCTGATATTCAAGTCAGGAGACGAGCTTTGTGTTTCAAATTATCGGCCTATTAGTATCCTTCCAGCCTTCTCCAAGGTCTTTGAGAAGGTGGTAGCAGAGCAGCTAGTGGAGCATCTGGACTAAACTGATGCATTACATCCTTGCCAGTTTGGTTTTAGGAAAAGATACTCCACAGAGTTTGCGTGCTGCTACTTACTGGAAGACATTAAATACAGTCTTGATGGAGGAGGAATAGTTGGGGCAATCTTTCTAGACCTGAGAAAGGCTTTTGACACTGTGAACCATCAGCTTCTCATCAGCAAACTGTCTAATTTTTCTCTTGACATAAATACTAAAACTTGGATTAAATCTTACCTCAAAGACAGGCACCAATGTGTTGCTGTTAACAATATAAATTCACCTTTAAGACCTTGCAGCATGGGAGTTCCACAAGGCTCCATTCTGGGCCCCCTGCTGTTCACTCTTTACATAAATGATCTGTGACTGTGTGTAAGAGTAAGATTATTATGTATGCTGATGACACTGTGGTGTATGCCCATGGCAAAACTGCAGAGGAGGTCGCAGAAAAACTGACCAATGAAATGAAAAAAGTTACACAGTGGCTTAAAAAATCATGTCTCACCCTAAATCTAGACTGTACTTCAAAATTCGTAAAATTCCCAATTGTCCAAGCATTTTAATTGATGGACAAAAAATTGCAATTGCTGAACAGGTAAAGTATTTTAGAGTCATATTGGACTCAAATTTAGGGTTTAAAAAACACTTAAAGAAATGATCAAATACAGTTAAATTTAACATGGTACAGTTTAGACACATTATAAACTCACTGACAACAGAGGCGTCAGGAGCATATCTTAATGCAATGATTGTTCCCCATTTTCTTTATTGTATGACAAGTTGGTCTCAAGCTCCTAAATCTGTCCTGAGGCCACTTGAGTCACTTTATAAAAACTCATTAAAAATCCACGATAAAGGACTTCCGGTGTCATGGCGATCTGAGACGGACCAAAGCGTGGTGGCTGCTCCCTAATTTAAAATAAATTCCCACCTAAACTCGAAAACACGCGACTCGGTTTGGGTAAAGATAACTGATAGGTGGGAAAGGAACGTGTAGAGGCCAAGAAGTTACAGAATGCCGAATAGAAAGCAAGAAAAGAGCGCTCCATCGGGAGATGCTAACCCTGTAGCAGATCAAGCTAACTCGAGTGCAACCGGGCCTGGAGTCACTACGAGCGATCTGCTCCGGGCTATCGAGTCACTCAAATCCGAATTGAAAGAAGACAACGAAAAGCTGAGAAGTAATATAAATACAATGCAAATGGAACTGAGCAACAAACTGGATACGGTGACTGAGGACATACAAGACTTGAAAGAGCGAATGGGGACTGCAGAAGCTCGAGTGTCCGAGGTGGAGGACGTGACACTGGTGCTGACAGAGGCGCTCTCTGAATGCCTCAAACGACAAAGAAACCTGCAATCCAAGGTTACTGACCTCGAATCCAGGTCCCGTAGAAATAATATTCGTCTTTTTGGAGTGAGAGAAGGAGAGGAGAACACATCCGTAATGCAATTCATGGCGGACTTTCTCCAGCGCGAGTTCTGACGGGCATAGAGCTAAAGATACAACGGGCTCACCGCGTCCCCGCACAGAAACCCCGCTCCGGTGCCCCGCCAAGACCCATCGTGGTTAACTTTCAGGAGTTCACCACGAAATAATTGATCCTGAGAGAGGCTTGGAGAAAGGGGCGGATCCAGCTGAACGGCAATGCTGTATACTTTGACCACGACTATGCTACAGAGATTGTCCAAAGGCGCAAGGAATATCAAGTGATTAAGAAGGCACTGAAGGAGAGAGGCGTGCGCTTCCAAACGCCATACACAAGCATACGAGTTCACTGGCAGGATGGAGTTGCAGTTTACAGAAGCGCGCATGACGCGGGATGCGAGCTGCAGAGACGGGGATACGACGTGCAAGTGCCAGCAACCAGCGAGGGGGACACGGCGGCCAGGATTCAGAAGTGCGTGGAGTGGCAATGGGGTGCACGCCCACGGAGAGAAATGATAACATCCACTGCGCAGCGGGCTAAAGAAAGACTGAGAGAGTTCCAAAGAGGCGAGGACGAACGATTATAGGCTTCTCGCTTTTCTGTATTGATTTCTGCAGAAATATGGCCAATTTAATACAAGAAAGAGGAGCAGCACCTGAAGACCAGACGTTGGACAATTAGGGTGGAAGAACCAGCTTCCATACCTTTTTTAGGGCCCCTCCAGCGAGGAGGCATTGACCCTAGACCTGCCAACGGGGACGAGGAGGAAAGGACTCTTTCCCCACCTAGTGGGAGTCACAGGTATCGTTCGTATACCACAGTTATGTTTGTTTTTTATTTTGTTCCTGTCTGTTGTTCTTGTTCGTCTGTGGACCCCACAGACGAACAAGAACAGTTTTGAATACTGCGCAGTGTGAGTGGTGGAACTAAGCTGAAAGTTGTGTCAATAAATATAAATGGTCTGGGTAACCCCATAAAAAAAAGTAGATTATTAACAAAGTTAAAGAAGGATAAAGCACAAGTCATATTCATTCAAGAAACTCATATGTCTAGAGAAGAGCATGAAAAATTCAAAAAGTTTGGTTACAGTAATTCTTTCTACAGTTCACATAAAAATAGCAGGAGAAGAGGAGTGATAACTTTAATTTCAGATGCAGTTAATTTTGAGATACTGGAGGAGGACTGTGACAATGAAGGTAGATATGTTGCTGTGAAGGGGAGAATTGACAATACACTGGTTAATTTAATAAATGTGTATTCTCCTACAGAAATGGATAAAACATTTTACCAACTAATATTTGACAGGATCTCCAGCCTGAATGAGGGGATACTAATCTGTGGCGGTGACTGGAACACTGTCGTAGATCACATAAAAGACTCAACAAGTAATAAAAGCTCCAAAAACAATAAATCAAAAGCCCTAAACTCACTTATCAAGGAATTGGACCTCTGTGATGTCTGGAGAGACCTGCACCCTCTGGAAAGAGATTACACTCATTTCTCAGCAGCCCACAAAGTTCATTCACGAATTGACTTTTTTCTGATGAACAGCATAGACAGACATCGAGTTATAGACTGTAATATTGGAATAGCACATTTGTCAGATCATAATGCCATAAATTTGACTATACACTTGCAAAATGAAAAAAGGAAAACATTATGGAGAATGAACATTGGCCTTCTTAACAATGAAAAAGTTGTACAGGAAATTAGAAACTAAATACAAGAATGCATTAATTATAACAATGATCCTGAAATAGAGCCAACGATGGGATACTATCAAGGCCGTAATGCGAGGGAGCTTGATATCAAGGACCGCCCATATTAATAAGAGGAAAAGACAGAGACAATCAAATTTGGAAACAAAATTGAGGCAACTAGAAAAACAACAGCATATAGATACCAGTGATACTATGGCACAAAGCATAAGAGATGTAAGAAAACAATTGACAGATTTGGCAAACGAAGACATTGAAAAGAAAATGCGATTCACCAAACAAACTTTTTATGACTCAGGTCCTAAAGCGACTAAAGTATTGGCTAAACGTCTGCGTTCACTACGAGTGCGGAATTCAATTAATAAGATTAGAGATCCAGTAAGTAAGGAAATTAGAAATGATCCAAGACAAATTAAAAAGGCTTTTCTAAACTATTATAAAACTCTATATGACCAGGAAAACCAAATAACAGCAGACGAAATAGTAGATTATTTGAATAATTTAGATCTCCCTTCTATCGGAAACATCCAAAATGAATCTTTAACTAAACCAATTACTAGAGAAGAACTCGACAAAGCAATTAAAAGATTGAAGAACAATAAAAGCCCAGGGAGTGATGGCTATCCTAATGAATTTTACAAAATGTTCAAAGACGATCTAATATGCATCATTTTAAAATCTTTCAATTGGACACTTCGGCATGCAAAGACCCCTCCCTCTTGGAAGGAGGCTATAATATCAGTTATACCAAAAGAAAGCAAAAATAAGGAGTATTGCGAGTCCTACCGCCCCATCTCTATTCTAAATGTAGATTACAAGTTATTCACCTCCATAATTACTAAAAGAATTGAGCTCTTTCTTCCAGACCTCATTGATGAAGACCAGACAGGATTCATAAAGGGCCGACAAACACAAGACAACATACGGCGCACATTGCACATAATGAATGAAATTAATAAACAAAATATTCCGACAGCTATACTAAGTCTCGACGCCGAAAAGGCATTTGATAGGGTCTCATGGACTTTTCTATTTGCTACTCTGAAAAGAATGGGCTTTAATGAAGCCATTATAAATTGTATCCAGGCCTTGTATCACAGGCCAACGGCCAGAATAAAAGTAAATGGTGACTTAACGGATAGCTTTGAGCTTTCTAGCGGTACGAGGCAGGGTTGTGGCCTAAGCCCCGCTCTCTTTGCGTTGTTTATTGAGCCATTAGCTCAGCATATACGGCAAAGTGATGACATTAAGGGAGTCACAATATCCAAGGAGGAGCATCGAATAGGACTCTTTGCCGATGACATAATCTTATTCCTCCAGAACCCTGATGCTACTTTCCCCCAATTAATGCAAATCCTACAACACTTTGGAGAAAAGTCTGGATATAAATTAAATATCTCCAAGACTCAAGTACTATGTCTTAATTATCGCCCTATAGATTCAATCAGACAGGAATACAAACTGCAGTGGGACTCAAACAAGGTAAAATACCTAGGTGTCTACTTACCTAGAGAAACAAGTGCATTATACGAAGTTAATTACACAAACATTAATGATGTAATTCAAAAAGATCTCACAAAGTGGTCTTCCCTTGTTTTGGATCTCAGTTCACGAATAGAGGTCATAAAAATGAATATTTTGCCTAGATTACTTTATCTGTTCATGTCTCTCCCAATAAACATACCAGAGTCTCAATTTGCTAAATGGAACAAATTAGTCAGCAGATTCATTTGGAAAGGTACAAAACCCAGAGTCAGATTAAAAACGCTACAGCTAGATAAAAAAAGTGGGGGGCTTGCCCTACCTAATTTTAAACAATACTTTCAAGCTGCCCAACTGAGAAACATTGTGTACTGGTGCTCATCAGAATATGATGCTAAATGGAAACGTATTGAGCTAAATTACTCATCATGTCCACCACAAATTAGATTGGGTGATAAAACTTGTAAATCGGGTGATCTAGATAACCCAATCATTGAAACAACTTTAAAAGTTTGGTGGGAAGTAGTGAGTGAACGCAAAATTGAAGGTGAATGCAAATTGTTGGGGTGGCCAGCCTTTAATCCAAAATTTAAAAGTGGCCAATTAGATAGCACATTTACAAAATGGACAAAGAGGGGGATGACAGCTATGTGTACACTAACGGATGGAAAAGTATTTAAATCTTTTAAGTAAGTAAGTAAGTAAGCTTTATTTATATACCGCCTTTCACAGACCAGAGTCTCAAAGCGGTTTACAATTGTTATTTTTTTTTGGGCACTTGTCTCTCACTCCACACAGAGATGGGAGCGGGGTCGCCGAACAGGAGGCGCATGCCAGACCTATTGTACATATTTTTAGTGGTAGGGGAAACCGGAGCACCCGGAGGAAACCTACGCAGACACGGGGAGAACATGCAAACTCCACTCAGAAAGGCCCTGGTCCGGCCGGGATTCGAACCCAGGACCTTCTTGCTGAGAGGCGAGAGTGCTATCCACTCAGCCACCGTGCCGCCTTTTGGAAAATTACAGCGGGAATTTGACCTTGATAAATCCGATTTGTTTAGATACTTCCAAATAAGACATTTTTTTAATACAGAAATTCTAAATCAGACTTCACAGGAAAAGAGTGACCTATTGGAAATCATTATTGGAGCATATCGATGCTTACCCTCTAAAATTGTATCCAGACTATATAAATGCTTGCAAAATGTCCCCCAGAATAACTCCTTATATATCAAACAGAAATGGGAAAAAGAATTACAAATTGAATTGTCAGAGGAGGATTGGCTCCATATGTCTTTTACAGCACACTTCAACCAGTTCCAGACAATGGAGAGAATTTGGATGGAAAAACGTGATCAGATTTTTTCTCACTCCACATATTAAAAGTAAACAATTGAAAACCCCTCAGCAGTGCTGGAGACATTGTGGCAGCTGGAGTGCCGATCACTCTCATGTGTTTTGGAAGTGTACGAATATTACACCTTTTTGGCAAAATATTGTGACGGAAATGGAAAAGGTATTTGGATATAACATTTCTATGGAGCCACGCACCGTGTACCTGGGCCTTCTGTCAGAGAGTCATGTTCAAAATAAGGATTTGTATCTGTTTAAAATATTGCTGATGTCTAGCAAGAAAGTAATAACAAGAAACTGGCTGAAGAGTGACCCTCTGACATTGAAACAATGGAGAGACACAGTGGAAGAGATTTATGTCATGGAAAAAATGACTTTTCACCTGAGACTGAAAGCTAACAAACTTCAGAAATGTTGGTCCAAGTGGACTCATTACAAAGCTCATTTGGAGATGTACATTTTTATTTTGTAGTACCCCACTGATTGGATGTTTGACTTTTATGTCTGTAAACGTTTGAAAAATCATAAATAAAGAGTTAAAAAAATAAATAAAAAATCCACGATAAAAAAAGCAGACGTTTCCATCACTGTCATATCCTTACAAAACATAAAATCTTAAGCTCTGACAACTTCATTAAACACACAAATCTTTGCTTCCTGTATAAGATCCTGACACCGCTGCTCCTCCACTGAAAGAGTTCATCTCTTTAGGCTCAGACATAACACGAGCCACGAGAGCCACCGAGCGGCGAGTGTAGGATCCTCAAACGCAGGACAGCTTTTGGAAACTCTGCCTCTTCCTCTGACCACAGTGGAACATGCTGCCCACAGAGCTGATAGAAACTCTGCCTCTTCCTCTGACCACAGTGGAACATGCTGCCCACAGAGCTGATAGCAAGCACCAATGCTTACATGTTCTCACGCCTTCTAAAGAAATGGTTATCATCAAACCAAACTTGCTCTCATGTGTAGCGTGTGTGAGTGTGAGAGAGAGAGAGGGGGGGGGGAGTGTGTGTGTTTGACCAGTATAAATGAGTGATATGAATGTGAGTTTTAAACAAATTGTGCACATAAAGACAAATGTAAACTACATCCATGAACGTGTGTTATTTTTAATGTGATATAACATCAGCCTGCCCAGGGACTACAGGTGGAAATTAACTCTTGAGCTATAACCTGGTACAATGCCTCTCTCCTTTTCAGGTTCATGTTTATTGTGCACTGTCCTTGTCATCTTAAATAAATAAACTAAACTAAACTAAACTTAGTAACAAGAAGAAGTTGTGGAAAAAAGTTGAATCATCAGCGTTAGGGCCATAAATGTATATGTTGTGTGGTTATAGATGCAGTGATAATGATAAACCGTCCGTCTGAGTCCATGATGGATGTTTTATGGACAAATGGTATATTTTTGTGTATTAAAATCGAAACACCTCTTTGTTTATTATTGTATGTAGATGAAAATATTTGGTTGAATGGTTTGCATTTGAAGTGTTCTAGTTCCGAGTCAGTTAAGTGTGTTGTATGAAACATAGGTCAGCCTTAAATTTTACCAGTTGATTAATGATTTTAATTCTTTTGGACTGTGTCCGGATGCCCCGTACATTCCATGTTACTAATTTAAGTGTTTGCATGGTGGTGTTTTGGGTATATCTTTTGTCCTAGCTTGCTTGCATGTGTGCGTGTACGTGTGTAAAACATAAGACAAGAGGTGGAATGAGGAGGCGAAAGAAAGAGAGAGTGAGTACACAGAACAGAAAGAAGAGGAAGGGCAACAGTGGAGATAACATTTATTGAGAGCAAGAGTGTTCTCATAGGAGGCGCTATAACGTTCGTTTAGCTATGCTAAAGTTGTTTTGTTTTTAGTCCGGTCAGTTCGTTGTAATCACTTTTAGAAGAGCCAAGGCGTGGTTGTTGTATTTCGGAACAATTGCCCATTTATATATAGTTTGTCCACGACCAGTGTTGCACGTTGGTCATTTTTTCTGCTTTCTTTTAAGATAGGGTATAATATTTTTCGTTCATTTATTTCACGGGGGTATTGCTCGTCTAGTCCGTAGTTTGTTCCTTTGAGTTCTTTTCCTTTACTTTTAACTAGTTATTTCTGTTTAAAGTGTTCGAATTTGGCAATGATGGGTCGTGGTCCTTTATCCAATTGTCTGCCGAGGCGGTGTGCTCTGTGGAAGCTAATGTTTTTGATGGTGTCAGGTGGTATTTTTAGTTTCGTTGTCTTAAACTATTTGATGAGTGTTTCAGGGTTGTCGCTTGTGTTTTCGGGGATTCCAGAGAAGATAAGTTTGTCCCACATAGTTTGAGATTGCAAGTCCAAAACAGTTTCTTTCATTACTTTGTTTTCTTTGGTGATAGTGTGCATTTGTTCGGTTATTGCTTTTACTGATGATTTCAGTTCCTGGTTTGATTGGTTGAGAGAAATTATTTGGTTATGTGCAAATTCCAGGCTATTGCGTAGATCGTGCAGTGTTACGAGTAAGTCCAGTTTTTTGTTAATAATGCTTGCAAGTACACTGACCTCAATTTTGTTTTTTTCCAAATCATCTGTGTCGGTTGACGAGTCTGCCTTTTTCCTTTTGTTTGGGTTTGCTGGGTCCGGTTCCATGTTGTATGGAAGATGATAATAGTAACCGATAAAGTCCTCGAGGTCCGTTACGCTTTCCACCGTACCTGTATTCCTTTTACTTTGGCTGTCCGTTATGTTTTATTGATGTTAGATCCGAGAAGTGGTTAGGGTTTTTTTTTAAGAAAGTAATTTGGTTGTTTAGTTTTCTTCTCAGTAGTAGGGGGTCGCCATGTTGGATCTCTCTCCTTTCGCGTTGTTTCCGTCAGTCACGCATGGTCGCCCTCCAGCCTCCTCCGCTTGTGTGAAGGGTTGGTTTTTCCCCCTCCATGTGAATCTCAACGTCGCCGGGAAAGCGAGAGTGTTTCTCACATTGCGTTGCTGCAGTGCCTTCTTCGCTCCTTCGTTACGTCAGGGAATATCAAAAGTCTATTCCCTTTCCATGTAACCCCTTGCTTCAGCCTCTCAGCACCTTCTCCAGGGCGGACTGCCTGAGAAAGCGGATCAGAACAGCGTGGGGAGGCTGCCCCTCGTTTGGCACCGGAGCTAAGACTCGGTGCAGTCGCTTAATCTCAAACTCCGCTTCGGGGACAATGCCCAGTCCTTCGCTCAGAACTTTTTTAACACACATCTCAAGCGTACCATCGGTTCCGTAGGTTTCTTTGAGGCCAACTAAACGTACATTGTTTCTTTTGCTGTGATTTTAAAGCGCCTGTACACGATCCCACAGCGCGCTCACCTTCTTCCCTGCAATGTCGCTGTCGGTTTCAAGGCCCCCCATTTTGTCTTCCATCTGAGAGATTTGTAGCTCCGCTTCTCCCATTCGTGCTTGCAAACCACTGACAACCTCTTTTATAGACAGAAAATCCGAGCCCACTTCCGTCAGTTTTGCGCTCATTTTAGTGATTTCAGCCAAAACTGCTTCAAGGGTTACTTTTCCCCGAAAGCTCTCCTCCTCGAGCTCTTCATTAGTAGCAAGCGTTAGCATGTTTCTCGTGGACTAACGCGCCGTCCCCGTGTCCTTAGAACTCTTCGAAGTGGTCATTTCTCGCAGCCAAAAACGTAGTAAAACGTTCACGAACAATATCAGTTAGTAATCAGTCCAAGAAACGTGCCATCCTGCTCGGCGTACCCACGTGACTCCCAACTCCACCCTTTCTGTACATTCTTCTACTGTGTAAATGTATGTATATACCTGTATGTACATATATTCTGTATGTGTTTTTTCAGCCTCCCACATTTTAAGATTATCTCAACAAAATAAAAAGCACCATCCACAATCAAAGGGTCAAGTATTGACTAACAGGACTTCAAAGCAATATCTTCTGGACGTGGTGTTCTTTTCTTGTAACATTTTACTTTTATGGTATTCGTTCCATTAAACTACAATCAACATGCATAATGAGTTAAAGGTTGAGTTTTGAGTAGAATGTGTGTTGTGACCCTGCAGATCCGCGGCACGCTTAAGAGCTGGACCAAACTGTGGTGCGTGCTAAAGCCAGGGGTGCTGCTCATCTATAAGACCCACAAGAACGGTCAGTGGGTGGGCACCGTGCTGCTCAACGCCTGCGAGCTCATTGAGAGGCCTTCCAAGAAGGACGGCTTCTGCTTCAAGCTTTTCCACCCACTGGAGCTGAGCATCTGGGCCGTCAAGGTGAGCAAATCAAAGCACCATTCCCACTGCACAGAAACGAAACAAAAAAAGATTGAGAGTTAGGATTTTCAGTTCCTGTTTCAAGGAGTCCTGGTGCAACACAATATTATAATAATAATAATGCATCAAACTTATATAGCGATTTTTTGGACACTCAAAGACGCTTTACAAAACACATAGAAATAAACTATTGTATTTTATTAGGCCCGACTGGGGTAATGGCCTATTGCTTTCCCAACGAGTAATGCCTGGGCGAAGCCTGTGTCATAAGTCGCAATCTTGTGCCCAAACACTGATAAATCCGTGCCAGAGGCACTGAATGGCTTTCCTCCTGCTGTAATACACAGTGAAATGAATGGGGTCCTATGGAAGGGGTGGGTGACGCGCTCGTCAATCACCAAGAACCCAATAGTTGCGTTCGTTCGCTCGTTCGCTTTAAAACGATGTATCATTTGTATTATAGGTTACTATGGAAACCTACAGTATATTGTTTTTGCTCGAAGACTTTGGAAAAAAAATCCTTGGTTTCTTTCTTTCTTTCATTCTTTTTTCTTCTGCTCTTTGAACCTTAATTTGACTCCCTGAACATTAATGAAAAGTTGTAAAATTTTGCCCAAAATTCAGAACCGGCAAAAAATTATTATTTTTTGTGTTTAATTTTATGGGTCTAAAAAAATGCCGGAACAGCGCCCCCTACAAAAGTCAGTTTACATTGCGCCTATGGGAGGGGTCCGAGGTCAAGAAATTCGGTTCCTCAACTCAAGACATGAAAAAAAGTTGTTATGGCTCCGCCCCCTGACAAACAGGGAGCTCATTAATGGGAAATGGAAAATCTTTTTCACACATGTCTGTTGGAAAGCGACTCCTCCTCGGCCGTTTCACTGATTTGTCTCAGAATCGCTCCACATGGTCTAAACACATGTACCATCAATCTGCTCCCATTTGCACAAACAAAGTCCGATTTACACCTAATTTGAATCCATTGTTCAGCTCCAGGGTCTAGGTCATTTGAAAGTGGAAATATTGAAATTGGCTTATTAGCGCCAAAGTTTTACATGGGCTTTATCACATTTAGTTTTTCCAAAATGTTTGAAATTTTGCACATCATTCTGATTTGTCCTCTGGATTCAAAAAGTCAATGACAACATATACTTATTTTTTACTCTGTTGCCGTGGCGACGACAAACACTCCCTATTATGTGTCTAAGGTGTGAATCATGAATTTGCAGCATTAGTGCCCCCTACAGAGTGATACAAGTGTTACATGGAGAGACTGGGGTTTACCTTTTCAATAGATGCACACAATCACTGATCATATAAACTCTAATTACATAGTGTAGCTCCCGTCAGGGCTGTAGAAAAATGGCGCGTCAGCGCCACCTCCTTTGCGCAGTGCGGCGAGGGCCGTTCGACGCCGCTTGCGGCTTTAATTGTTTGTTGTTTTTATTCAAGCAATGTAAACAATGTTTATCTCATGCCTGCATCGATTTTCCGCTCCTGCGCCTCTGCCGCATCTCTACCACGCTGTCTGGGCGTCTCTAGCGTCCATGCGTGTGTGCCCCGACGCACATACAGTTTCACGCTCGAACGGATGTCACCATTGACTTTGCAACTTGAAGGCAGCTTACAGGTCCATTCTCAGACCTGCTTTTGGGAAGTCTGACCACTCCTCTGTTCTCCTACTTCCTTCTTACACACAACAAACAGCGCAAATCTACTTCCCACACTGTGCAGTGCTGGTCTGAGGAGGCAAACATGAAGCTGCAGGGCTGCTTTGATGCCACCGACTGGTCTGTTCTTAACTCTGAGAATGTTGATGAATTCTGTGAGGCTGTGACAGGATACATACACTTTTGCATTGACAGTTGTGTCCCATATAAAGTTATTAAAGAGCACTCCAGCCAAAATCCTTGGATGAACACTGACGTCTAATTGAAAATTCATGAGTGGACACTGACGTTTCAATCCGGTGATGAGGGTGCTTACAAGCTGTCCTGCTACGCTGTGGAACGCTCTGTCAAAGCTGTAAAGCGTTCCTATGGGGACAGGTTATAGGGATTCTTTGAGGAAGAGGACCCATGAAGCATGTGGAAGGGTATTAGTCTCATCACATCCTGGAAACCAAGTGCAGGGAAAATTGCTGCTGGCCAAGCTCTGCCAAATGAGCTCAATAACTTTTACTGCCGCTTTGAATCTGTTGATCCCCTGTTGTCTTCCCCGAATGTCAGGGTGCCTTCATGGTGACTCAGGAGGAAGTCCAGCGGGTCTTGTCCAGGACCACAGCTCGGAAAGCTGCAGGACCGGACTGCATTCCTCCTCGTGTCCTAAAACTGTGCTCCGAGCAACTTGCCCCTGTTTTAACGGACATCTTTAACTTGTCACTCAGGAGCTGTACGGAACCGGTGAGCTTTAAAAGGTCCACCATCATTCCAGTTCCTAAGAAGTCTCCAGTGACATGTCTCAATGACTATCGTCCTGTGGCCCTCACGTCTGTTCTTATGAAGACTTTTGAGCGGCTTGTGCTGGACTTCATTAAGAGCCAGATCCCTGTGAGTGTTGACCCGCTCCAGTTTGCTACAGACAGAACAGGAGTGTGGAGGATGCATCTCCTTTGCTCTGAACTCTGTCTACAGTCACTTGGACACTAGTAAATCTGTGGCCAGAATGCTTTTCATCCATTATAGCTCTGCTTTTAACTGCCCTGTCCCAGGTAAACTGATTGAAAAGCTCATGTCTCTGGGTTTAAGTGTTGCCATGTGTAAATTGATCTTTATCTTTTTAACTGACAGATCTCAGAGAGTGAAAATCAATGACTGTTTTTCTGATGTTGTTTCTGTGAGCACTGGTTCTCCTCAGGGATGTATTTTGAGTCCTTTGCTTTTTACTTTGTACACTCACGATTGTGTGTCCTCCTCTGACTCAAACTTGATCATCAAATATGCTGATGACACCACCATCATCGGTCTCATCAGTGACACTGATGAATCCTCTTATAGAGCAGAGATACAAAATGTTACAATCTCCAGCTGAACACTGCGAAAAAATGTGATCTTGTTTTTGATTTCAGTCGCAACAGTTCTCACTCGACTGTTGTTATTGACAACTCCCAGGTTCATATTGTAGAGGAGTGCAAGTTTCTGGGTTTAACTCTGTCTAACGACCTGAAATGGGACAAAAACACTAATCAGGTTGTTAAGAAAGCTCGTCAGCGGCTCTTCTTTTTACGGAAACTTAGAGAATTTTCCATTAACTCTTAAGATTCTTCAAAACTTTTATTGCTGCACCATTGAAAGTTTGCTTGTTGGTTTTGTGACTGTGTGGTTTGGAAACATCACAGACAAAGATAGGAGAGGTCTATACAAGGTGCTCCGCTCTGCAAAGAGGACTGTAGGCTGTGAGCTTCCTGTTCTGTAGGTTCTTTATGAATCCAGTCTTTTAAACTGAGCTCTTAAAATAAACAATGACTCTTCTTGCCACCCTGGTGAAGCCATGTTCCAGCTTCTTCCTTCGGGCAGAAGATATTGGTCGCTGAGATGCAAGACATCTCGCTATTCTAACGGCTTCTTACCACAGGCTGTTAGGTGTCTAAATAGAGTAAGTAAGTAAGTAAGTAAGCTTTTATTTATATACCGCCTTTTCACTGCACATCGGAGTCTCAAAGCGGTTTACAATTGTTATTATTTTTTTGGGAGTGGGGGTGCCAGTACAGGAGGCACATGCCATACCTATTGTACATATTTTTAGTGGTAGGGGAAACCGGAGCACCCGGAGGAAACCTACGCAGACACGGGGAGAACATGCAAACTCCACTCAGAAAGGCCCTGGTCCAACCGGGATTTGAACCCAGGACCTTCTTGCTGAGAGGCGAGAGTGCTATCCACTCAGCCACCGTGCCGCTATTATTGTTGCTTTTACCCTTTGTATCGATTTTTTTGTCGATTGGTGCCACAGTGTCAGCTGTTTTTATTTATGTTCAGTGTATGTATGTGTATTTTCAGAATCAGAATCAGAATCATTTTTATTGCCACGTAAGTAACAGGAAGTCACAGACTTAGAAATGTCTTTGGCTCAGTGCAACAGTCAGAAAGAGATAATAAAAATAAAGAATAAAAGACACTTAAAGGGATAAATGTACATTTAAAATAGAGTTACAGTTACTATTTACAATATCCAAGTGCACATGGTGCACACAATGTAAGGTGACAGCAGTACAGTGAAGTAAAGTGACGTATGATGGGCAGTAAAGTGACTTTATAAAGGTTGGGGGGACAGGTTAAGAAGTGTTCAAGAGTCCAACAGCAGAGGGGAAGAAACTGTTCTTGTGGCGGGAGGTTCTAGTCCTGATGGACCGCAGCCTCCTGCCTGAGGGGAGTGGTTGGAATAGTCCATGTGCAGGTGAGAGGGGAGTGGTTGGAATAGTCCATGTGCAGGTGAGAGGGGAGTGGTTGGAATAGTCCATGTGCAGGTGAGAGGGGAGTGGTTGGAATAGTCCATGTGCAGGTGAGAGGGGAGTGGTTGGAATAGTCCATGTGCAGGTGAGAGGGGAGTGGTTGGAATAGTCCATGTGCAGGTGAGAGGGGAGTGGTTGGAATAGTCCATGTGCAGGTGAGAGGGGAGTGGTTGGAATAGTCCATGTGCAGGGTGAGAGGGGTCGGCTGTGATACGACCAGCCGACCCCTATTTTATGTTACATTGTATTGTGTTCTTTATTCTGTTGGTGTGCACAGTGTACCTTTTTTTTTAAAATGTATTCCAATGTGGTTTTTATACTGCACATGGCAAATAAAATGAATCTGAATCTGAAAGTCGCCGCAACGCATGATCCGGTCTGAATGCCCCATTAGAGACAAAAGACATACTCGTAATAGATGGAACAAGATAACCATTGGATAAAATTACTATTGAAACTTCAAGTGTATTGAAAAAACGACATACATGGGCATCCGGTCAGAATATTGATACTTTTTTTGCAAAGAGATCATGTGAGATCCATCCATCCAACCCTCCATCCATCTTCTTCCCCTTAATTAATTCCTGGGTTGTGGGGCTGGCAGTCAGCGCTGCACCCAATTCAGAGAGGAACAGCCCTTCACTGATCGTCCTGAAGGTGGTGAGTTCACAGGAGCCTTGACCTTTCAGCCGGGGATTCAGGCAAAGTGACCTTCAGACCCAAAGGCCAACGCTCCACCAACTGAGCCACTGTTGCCTCAACCAAAGTTTAACCAAAATCAAAAAATAAAAAATTACTGGGGTTCTGTAAAATTCCCCATTTTTGACCCATCTGCACAATGCACAATTCATTTCATTAATTTAATTGTTGCCGTTTGTCTGTGCCACAAATTGTCGGAAACGGACAATGACGTTTCTTGTATGTGCTAATGGGAATGTGAATGCAGCAAAACCGCGCTTGGCTGGCCGCGTGCTTATGGACCTAATTAGCATATGAATGCAGCGGCTGGCCAGGCCACTTGAATATCCTTTGTCAGTATTGGGCGATACCACTACTTTCAAATAAGAAAAATCACTCGTGATTGCTTGGCAGATCTGTCACTATTGGATATCCTGCCTCATAATGAATGTAATAATAATAATGTATCTATATATTTATTTATTCATTTTATGTTGTATATTAATTTTATCCTATGTAGGCTACTACACTATTATCAGGCCATCATGGACATGAATGAATTTATAGAGGAAGTCAACATTTGCCAGGAACATGTTCATGCAAAGAAAGAGCTTTATTGAGAGCACACACGTTGGTAGAGGATAATCAAAAAACTACAACTCCGTGAACTGTCCGTTGGCGTCCTCGGGTTGTAGATAACTGGCAGAGTTTTTTCCGAGGCAGGTCCGTTGTGCAGATGCCTATTGTGCGTTGCTCTGTACTTCCGCGTCGCCTCTAACCAGGACTGCAGCTTCGCAGAGTTCAGAGAGCTCCGGCCTACGAAATGACGGCGACCGTACAATCCCTCCAGAGATACCGTCAACAACGCCATCTTCTTCGTCAGACATGAGCTCTACGGTGGCGGACTTCCAGAGTTCCACCTCATCATCTGCTAGCACACACTGTCTCAATTCCAGCAGCTGTAAAAAAAACAATGAATCAGTCCTGTGCGATGCAATGCACTGCGTATGGACACAACACATCCATCAATGCACCTGAAAAATAAACCAAATAAAGCCTTACCCTCTTTCTTCTCGCTCAACTCCGAGCTTAACTCTTCGCAGCGTCCGCCCACAATGAGTTTTCTGGCTGGGTATAGCTAAAGCTCCTGCGTACCGTCTCATAATACAGTATGTCTTACATGCTAGAAAACAATCAAGAGAGTGGTATGAATAAAAATCAAACGCAAGTCACAGTAACATCAAACAAGGAAGCAGAAACACTAAAAATTAAAGCCGCAAGCGGCGTCGAACGGCTCTCGCTGCGCCACACAGCCCCGCACCACGCCGTCCCACGCCGTCCTGCACCACGGCGCCCCAAACCAAGCCGTCCCGCACCGAGCGACATCCTGCAACGGGCAACATCCCGCACAGAGCGACCCCCCGCACAAAGCGACCCCCCGCACTGAGCGACCCCCCGCACTGAGCGACCCCCCGCACTGAGCGACCCCCCGCACTGAGCGACCCCCCGCACTGAGCGACCCCCCGCACTGAGCGACCCCCGCACTGAGCGACCCCCCGCACTGAGCGACCCCCCGCACTGAGCGACCCCCCGCACTGAGCGACCCCCCGCACTGAGCGACCCCCCGCACTGAGCGACCCCCCCCACAGAGCGACCCCCCGCACGAGCGCACTGAGCGACCCCCCGCACTGAGCGACCCCCCGCACTGAGCGACCCCCCGCACAGAGCGACCCCCCGCACTGAGCGACCCCCCGCACTGAGCGACCCCCCGCACTGAGCGACCCCCCGCACTGAGCGACCCCCCGCACTGAGCGACCCCCCGCACTGAGCGACCCCCCGCACTGAGCGACCCCCCGCACTGAGCGACCCCCGCACTGAGCGACCCCCCGCACTGAGCGACCCCCCCGCACTGAGCGACCCCCCGCACTGAGCGACCCCCCGCACTGAGCGACCCCCCGCACTGAGCGACCCCCCGCACTGAGCGACCCCCCCGCACTGAGCGACCCCCCGCACTGAGCGACCCCCCGCACTGAGCGACCCCCCGCACTGAGCGACCCCCCGCACTGAGCGACCCCCCGCACTGAGCGACCCCCCGCACTGAGCGACCCCCCCACTGAGAGCGACCCCCCCCCGCACTGAGCGACCCCCCGCACTGAGCGACCCCCCGCACTGAGCGACCCCCCGCACTGAGCGACCCCCCGCACTGAGCGACCCCCCGCACTGAGCGACCCCCCGCACTGAGCGACCCCCCGCACTGAGCGACCCCCCGCACTGAGCGACCCCCCGCACTGAGCGACCCCCCGCACTGAGCGACCCCCCGCACTGAGCGACCCCCCGCACTGAGCGACCCCCCCACTGAGCGCCCCGCACTGAGCCCCCCGCACTGAGCCCCCCCGCACTGAGCGCCCCCCGCACTGAGCGACCCCCCGCACTGAGCGACCCCCGCACTGAGCAACTCCCCGCACTGAGCGACTCCCCGCACTGAGCGACTCCCCGCACTGAGCGACTCCCCGCACTGAGCGACCCCCCGCACTGCCTGACTTGCCGCCCCATGCCGCAGTGCACAACGGAGTTGGCACCGCCGTACCACGATTTGTTCCAAAAGCCATAGAACAGTGTTCGTGAATTTGTAATGAATATGACCAGTCGGTTTAGCTCCCCATGTAAAGCTTTGGCTCAGTCTTTAGGGGGCGCTAAAGAGCCAATCTAATATTTCACACCTTCAGGTGACCCAGGCCCAGGAGTAGAACAACCAAGTTAAGTTTAGTACAAATCAGTGTAAACAGGAGCACATGTACAGTATAATCTGTGAGTATGTCTGTACTGTATAAGTCTCCATTGGATGACCATGTGACTAATAAAAATTGTACAAACAAGTATTGATGGTATTGATTGATGGTGGTGTTGAGATGATGCAGAGCGATTTTCAGCCGAATCAGTGAAATGGCCGAGGCTGGTTTGATGTTTGTGCGAGGTGTACCTTTGTACAGAATGGGGAGTGTTTGTCGTCGGCACGGCAACAGGGTAAAAAATAGGTCTTGGGTGGCTTTGACATTTTGAGTCAAGAGGGCAAAACAGAACTATGTGCAAAGTTTCAAACCTTTTGATGAAACTGAATGTGATTGCTCAAGAAAAAAAGATAGAAACAGGGTAATCTTTAATTTGGTGCCCTTGGTGTTTACATAAAAAAAATAATATTCTGTGGCACTTCAAAGTTGGGTCAAATTACCTAAGAACGCTGGCAGAACCCAATTCTCAAATCTGAAAATGCCTGGCGGTCAATGAGTTAATCAGGCCCGAGCCCCGACTGGGGAAGGGCCTATTGCTTTCACAATGGTGAATGCAAGAGGTGGCGGTGCGAGACGGTCGTGTCCTCGCCCGTCACTCACCACAACGTGACGGTCGCGTGCGTAAACTCAAACGCTTTTTTATTGTTTTTGCACGAGAGATGTCGAAAAAAAATCTTATTTATTTATTTTTTCATCTGCGCTTTGAGCCTTAATTTGACCCCCTAAACATGCATGAAAACTTGCCAAATTTTGCCCAAAAATCAGACCTGGCGAAAAATTTATTATTTTGGTGTTTATTTTTATGGGACTAAAAAAATGCCAGAATGCAACAACACCTACAACAGCTAATTTAATACGCCTATGGGAGGGGTCGGAGGTCAAGTTTGTTATAGAGCCACCAAATTTGGTACACATGTTCCTCAACTCAAGACATGAAAATAAAGTTATTATGGCCACGACCCCCGGAAAAATAGGAAGCCCATAAATTTCATTGCAAAGCAGAAAAATGACAAGCAATAATTTTCATACATGTCGGTTGGAGAGCTCCACATCATCTCAAAATGACTTCAGAACATTTTTATCAGTGAAACAATGTTTGAGCAGCGGAGCGGCAAAATGTGACCTTTTTTTTTTTTTTTTTTTTTTGACCGTAGAAAAATAGCTCCCGTTTGCACATACAAAGTCCGATTTGCACAAAACTTGAATAAATGATTCAACTCCAGGGTCTAGGTCATTTGAAAGTGAAATAGTTGAAATTGGCTCATTAGCGCCGCCTACAGAATATGTCAAAGTTTTACATTGGGTTAATTACATTTAGTTTTTCCAAAATGTTTGAAATTTTGCACATAATTCTGTTTTGACCTCTTGATTAAAAAAGTCATTGACAACCAAGACCTATTTTTACCCTGTTGCCGTGGCGACAACAAACACTCCCCATTCTGTGTCCTCGCACAAACATCAAACCAGCCTCGGCCGTTTCACCGATTTGGCTGAAAATCGCTCCACATCTACTTAACACATGTACCATCAATAATTGTTTATGGAATCTTGATTACTCACATGGTCATCCAATGGAGAATCCATATATATGGACACACTCCAGTTTACACATACAAAGTCTGATTTGAACTAAACTTGGCTCAGTTGTTCTACTCCGGGGCCTAGGTCACCTAAACATGCAAAATATTATATTGGCTCTTTCACACCCGCTAGAGACTGGGCCAAAGTTTGACATGAGCAGCCAAACCAACTGATCATGTTCATTACAATTTTACGAACGTTGTTCTATGGTTATGGGAGCATATAATGGCGCGGCGACGCCCCCTACATTGCGCGGTGTGGCGATGGCCGTTCAAAGCTGCTTCAACTTTAATTCATATTTATTTTAATTTTTTGGGAATAAATCCCCAAATAGACATATCTTAGCCCACCTCACTATCTTTCTAAATGAGCAGCTGCTTTTTAGCTTTCATAATGTTAATTAGTGTGATGTGACACAGAAGGACCATGCCACATCTGGCTTTTGTTTTCCGCTTCGGCTGCAGTTTGTCATTCTCATTTCAATCTGACCCTGGATTGTGTGCTTTCTGCTCTACAAAATGGGACCAAAGCTCCCTTCATTTATGAAAGGCTAGAAACTCAGAAAATGAATTAGAAAAATGAATTACACTCAGTAAGGAACCTTTATAATCGTTTGTTGCATTATTTTTGATTGTCTGTGCGTATCCACACACACAGACAATGGATCCAGGATTTTCCGTCTGTGTTGCGTTGATTGTACATGTGTTGTGTTTTCAGGGCCCTAAAGGAGAAGCGGTGGGCTCCATCACTCAACCTTTACCCAGCAGCCACCTTATCTTCCGAGCAGCTTCAGAGTCTGACGGTAACAATCAAAATCATATTCATTACAGAATAGTCATTATTTTGAGTGTGCAGATATAGCACAGACAAACTAATGTATTTTTCATCATGTCAATAATCGTGAAAAATTGTAAATTCGCAAAATTTTCTCTCACAATAATTGTGACAAAAAAATATGTAAATTGTGGCAACCCTATTATATACCCATTGTTCACACACGGCCCATTCCTCGGTGCAGATCTCCTCTAGAGCAGTGTTGTTTTGGGGCTGTCGCTGGGCCACACAAACTTTCAACTCCTTCCAAAGATTTTCTATGGGGTTGAGTTCTGTAGACTGGCTAGGCCACTCCAGGACCTTGAAATGCTTCTTACAAAGACATTCCTTTGTTGCCTGGACGATGTGTTTGGGATCATTGTCATGCTGAAAGACCCAGCCACGTTTCATCTCACTGATGGAAGGACATTTTCATTCAAAATCTCACGATACATGGCCCCATTCATTCTTATCTTTACACGGATCAGCTGTCCTGGTCCCTTTGCAGAAAAACAGCCCCAAAGCATGTTTCCACCCCCATGCTTCACAGTAGGTATGGTGTTCTATGGATGCAACTCAGCATTCTTTTTCCTCCTAACAACGAGTTTCAAGAAGATAGATGGACAAGCTCCGAAGCTAATGGAGTTCCCAGCCACCATGTAGAAGAAACGTTAACTATTTTCCTTGACAACAATCATCATTCTAAACATGGTTTTGGCTGAAGCCTGTGTCTGTTCTCTCCCACACAGGTCGTTGCTGGATGGACGCCCTGGAGCTGGCTCTGAAATGCTCCAGTCTGCTGAAGAGAACCATGATCCGTGAGGGCAAAGAGGAGCCAACAATGGCCACCGGAGGAGAGCACTCAATCAACATCTACAGCCTGCTGCGAGCACACAACATGCAAGGCTTTCAGTCAGTAGCATTTCTCCTTCACAACACAACATCATGTCTCAGTGTGATAAGATAAGAATTCCTTTATTCGTCCCACAGTGGGGAAATTTTGTTGTTGCAGGGCACATACAGGACAGTAGTAAGAGCACACAGGGATCACACAATATATACAAAATTAGCAGTAGCTATGTTTCTTAGCTAACATAACTGGCTGTAGATGCTGAAAATGCTTCAATACCAGTCAACAAATATATACATGTAGTAGTGCAGTTATATACTGTACAGTTAAATACCGCAGGACAATAAGTAGATAAGTAAAGAGACATAAGGTAAAGAGACATGAGGTAAAGAGACATTATTCTGTGACATCCTGAAGTTGCAGTATTGCACATTGCACATGATTTAAGAATTTACTTATTTACAGATGAATGAAATTTACAGGCTCAGCAGTCCTCTTTGTACAGTCTGACAGCAGCAGGAAGGAAAGACCTACGGAACCTCTCCTTCACACAGCGAGGGTGAATTAGTCTGTCACTGAAGCTGCTCTCCAGAGCAGAGAGAGTGTCCTGCAGGGGGTGACAGTCATGGTCCAGCATAGATGTTAGTTTGCTCAGGACCCTCCTGTCCCCCACCTCCTGCACTGTGTCCAGGGAACAGCCCAGGACTGAGCTGGACTTCCTGATGACCTTGTCCAGCTTCTTCCTGTCCCTCTCTGTGATGCTGCTGTTCCAGCAGACCACACCGTACAAGAGGCTGATGCCACCACAAAGTCATAGAAGGTCTTCAGGAGTGGCCCCTGCACTCCAAAAGACCTGAGCCTCCTCAGTAGGTAGAGCCGGCTCTGGCCCTTCTTGAAAAGGGCGTCTGTGTTATGAGTCAAGTCCAGTTTGTGGTTCAGATGAACACCCAGGTACTTGTAAGAGTCCACTCTCTCAATGTCCTTTCCCTGGATGTTCACTGGAGCTGGCGCGGCAGAGTGACGTCTGCGGAAATCCACCACCATCTCCTTAGTCTTCCCCGCGTTGATGAGGAGGTGGTTCATCTCCTTGGTCTTCCCCACGTTGATGAGGAGGTGGTTCATCACCTTGGTCTTCCCCGCGTTGATGAGGAGGTGGTTCCGCTGACACCAGATGATGGCAGAGTCGTCAGAGAACTTCTGTAGAACACAACCGTCCGTGTTGTGTCTGAAGTCCGCAGTGTAGAGGGTGAAGAGGAACGGTAACAAGGACAGTTCCCTGGGGGGCCCCCACGCTGCAGGTCAGGACCTCAGACACGTAGTCCCTGGTTCTCACAAACTGGGGTCTGTCTGTGAGGTAGTCCAGGATCCACTGGGACAGGTTGTAGTCCACACCGGCTGTGTGTTAATGAGTGGGTAAAAAAACAAACTAGCATTAAACATTAGCAAAACAAAAATAATTGTGTTTAGAACCAAATGTATGTCGTTGGATTAAATTTGACTGTCAATGATACAAGTGTGGAGCAAGTTCATGAGACCAAAAAACTGGGAGTGGAATTTGATAGGAGACTGGTCCAAACACCCGAGCACGGGGTCGGAGTCTGTCAATGGTTAGAAGATGCTCCCATCTCTTACCGCTCAACATGACAGCAGATGTCATAACTACACTTGTCCTTTCGCAGTTGGTTTATTGTTCTAAAATTTGGTAGTGTGCTGCTTTATCAAATATTAGGCAGTTAGAAATGGTTTAAAACAAGGCAGCTCAATGTGCTCTTCGATGTACATACAGAACAAATGTAAAGTGGAGGCTTTCATGTTTGTCTTGGTTAATGGTGAAAGAGAGATTTGAGGCAAGGTTACTTAATTTTACAAGAAATATTATTGAGAACAAAATTCTAACTGTGCTTCAAAACTCATTGCCTGCCAGCCTATTTCAGAACAGGTACTCCTATATTGCCAGCCGTTTCTGATGGTTTTTTACTGATATTTCAAGACCCACAGAATATTGTGTACTATGACTATCTGAATGCGAAACCGGATTCTGAAAGAATGGACTATCTACTTTCATCAGCAAAAAGAATTTTGTTTCTAGCTTGTTTCGTTCCCCTGTAATCCCCAGTCGAGTAGAGGGAAGTTTTACTGAAATCACCAAAAAGTACATCTATCTGTTTTCAAACCATCCAGAGAGCGGTGGGGCCACCTGCTGGCTCGATAGAATATGCTCTAAAGCTAATCCCCATACATATTGGATAGACATCTGGGAACATGAAAATAGTGGAAAACGCAATGACGGGTTTCCACGTCAATGGCAGTCTATGAGTTAAGAGCTCTGTTTTATTTCTGTTGAGCACAAATATGAAAGCCGACACGCCACAGAAGGTAGATTCAACTTACCCAAAGTGAAAACAAATTATGTATTTGACTAAATACCAATTTGAAATTCCTTTAAAAAGACATCTATTGATAAATTTGTATTGTATAAACATGTAAAATCACAACACCATTTACAATTGAAATTGGGTCGTGTGTGTGTGTGTAAGACCTTTTTTCGTCATCTGTATAATTTAACTTTTATTTAATTTTTTTAATTTTAGTATTATTATTGTCATGTATTTTTAATGCACTTTGCTTGACTCCAGGTAGAATGGCTACACATATAGTACATACACATCAAGGCATGCAGCGAACATCATATCCGCGCTCCTTATAGGCTAAGGGGGTTAAGTGTCTTGCCCAAGGACACAACGACAGCAGGCATCAGTGGGAGTCGGTGGAGAAGGTCCCGTGGTTGGCTCGAACCTACGACCTTTGGGCCCAAAGGCCAATGCTCTACCAACTGAGCTACTGTCGCCCAAATTCATTCACTCCATACACAGTGGTGATAAACTGCTACTGTAGCCACAGCTGCCCTGGGGCACACTGACAGAAGCGAGGCAACCAGTCTGTGCCATCGGCCCCTCCGACCACCACCAACCATTCACACACACACCAGACTTATTCTACGACAGTTTGGCACTTTACAGCCCCAGCCGCCCCACTGTGGCACCTGGTGTTCCCAATGGTCTCCCATCACAGTACTCACCAGGTCTGACGGGATCCTGTAATTTTTTTTAATAAAGGATTGTTTCGGCTCGGGTAATAATTTACGAAATAATTTAGTCTTTCCTTGGCAGCCCAGTTAGAATGTCCCACGACCCAGTACCGATCCGTGGACTGGAGGTCGGGGGCCACTGCTTTACATGAACTATAGTATGAGCCGGAAACCTGAGGCCTGGTTTAGGTTTGGGGCTTCTGTGTGAGCGTTGACCAGGACGTTGACCAGGACTTTGCCCTGGTGGGCTCAGCCCGAAAAGGACGATGTGGGCTAAATGTAGGCTTGCCACCAGGGATTCATGGTGGGTAGGAGTGGATTGTGGTACAAGGCGGAAACCAGTCCTCAGAGGTTGGACCAAGTAATTGTTTTGCAAGTCACAAGTTAGTTTCGAGTCTTTACCTTCAAGTCCCGAGTCAAGTCCCGCGTCAAGACAGGAAAGTCCTGAGTCAAGTCTCAAGTCGAGTCCCAAGTCCTATCGTTTGTGTTTCGAGTCCTTTTCAGTTTTTAGTTTTCACATCTCCGCCTGTAATCTTGCTCCCGCATGTTTTACAAACTGCAATTCTTTCTTTGTTAATCACCACATAGTTTTTGTACCCAAACGAAACTACCTATGGTATCATTTTTGTCTACTGTTGTGCGTGTTTAGTTTGTTCCTCTTTATTGTTTGTCTCATAGTTTGATTGGTTGGAGGCTGTCAGGCCAAAACAACGTGGATCTAATTTGATTGGATGTCGTGCCACACTCGTGCCAATCACGCACACTGGTGCACACAGGTGCATACAGGTGCACACAGGTGCAAAGGGAGAAAGAGCGATCAGTGTCGTGTGAACATACTTTTTAATCTTTGGGGTCGAGGAAAGTAGCTTTTCAGTAGCTAAAGTCTTTTCAAGTCAAAATGGTCAAGTCCAAGTGAAATCACGAGTCACAGAAGTCCAAGTCGAGTTGCAAGTCTTTTAATATTTTGTCAAGTCGAGTCTAAAGTCATCAAATTTATGTCTTGAGTATGACTCGAGTCCAAGTCATGTGACTCGAGCCTACAACTCTGCCAGTCATTTTATGTTCTCATCCTCTCCTATAATCATGTATTTGAGTACTGACCGAAAAGGACAAGATTGAGGATACAAGCTGTCAAATAGATGGCTTGTATTCATACATAGTTTCCTCCGCAGAGTGGCTAGGCCTTAGACATGAGGTGAGGATCTGAATGATACATGAGGAGCTCAGAGTAAAGCTGCTGCTTCTCCATGTTGAGAGGAGCAAGTTAAGGTGGCTCGGGCATCTGTTTGGGATGCCTTCTGGATGGCTCCCTGGGGGGTGTGCAGTGCTAATGTAGTACTAGTGCAGTAATAGACTAGTTATAGTGCAGTACGAGCGTCATAATATAGAATAACTAGCAGTAATAGTGCAGTAATAGTCTCGCTTACCTGGTCTGGTGGCTCATCTTCTGGTTCTTGTATCTTGATCACAATATTTACCCCACTTGTGCTGCAGGTTTAACGACAGCGACCACCTGAAGGACCCGGACTTGTACTCAGATAAGTCTGACCGCGAGCTGGAGCATGAGGAGTCTGACCCTGAGGGGCTGGAGAAGAGCGAGGAGAGCGACAGCGACACCTCCGAGCGCCAGGACGATTCTTACATCGACATGGACCCCAACGAACATCTGCGCGAGACACCATACATAGAGGAGTCCCACGAGGAACTGGGAGAGGTGAGGGACATGGAGTATCCCTACTGCTAACTTAGGAGAGGGAGTAGAGTTGTCCCTCGAAGGCCACCGTAACTTATATAGTTGTGGTTGCTTCATATACGCGAGTGTCTATTTTTGCTAAGTTTTTCTTGTGAAAAGTTCAGAATGCATGGCACAGATTTTGGCTAGAACCTCCAGTGTTGCTGGAATTTGTTGTAAGTCTCCATTGTTGTTGGCACAACACTACTTCTTTACCCCCACGATTCTTAAGTTTTGACGCTTTGAGAGATCTTCTCTGCATGTCACCAGGAGCCAAAAATTCCCCAAAGCTTTGTTGTAGTAATAAGGTTCCACTGTTCCAATACTCAGGGTAGTGCTTTTGGTCTCTGTCTGGTGATGGCTGCATGTGTGCCCCTTTCCTAGACTTGTTGTCAACTGCCTTAGCTGTACACGCCCTCTCCTTGCTGAAATGTTGCTGCCAACTTTGGTTGCTGCAATGCTGTGTTGCTCTCTGTATTGGTTTTTTTCTTACCATCAAATGCTGGGGGTGAAGACAAAAACCAAGAGATGTGGAAATGAACATGATGGAACAGGGAGTGTAGGGTGAAATCGGGAGTGAAGGACTACACAGGGTTTAAATACAGTACAAAAACCTGGGAATAAGAAAGACACACTTAGTTTTCACTCCCTCCACACTGCCTGTCGAACGGGTCTTGCAAATAAGAAAGATTTCACTATATTCATTTGATGACAGATAGATAGATGCTTTAATGGTCCCCGTAGGAAAAAATCAGGTGTCCAGTAGCAGCAAAAACACATCCATTCACACAAATAAATTGATCATTCTAAAAAGCTAAAAACCCAAGTACAACAGAAACTGATGTCAATCTACATGTTTATCTAGTAGCTGAATCACTCCATGTGTCAGACACAAAATCCAAACTGATCGCAACTGAGACACAGAAAGACACTAATCTGTAAGAAATAATAACACTGTTAAATGGGAAATGGCCAAGAGGTGAATGCCAACCATGTTACATAAGAGCAGAGTTAAGTGTAATCAACTTTTATTACGAAGATTCACTGAGACTGGAAATGTTCAAAAGACTGCATGAAGGACATCTAGGCATAGAGAAATGCAAACGCAGAGAAGAGAGTTAACTTGTGACACTTATATTAAGCATCAGGCTAAAAAACCGAAAGAACCTACAGTATGATAATAACAGACATTACTGATGAGCCTTGGCAAAAGGTAGGGACAGATATTTTTTCTACTTATTCTATTGAATCAGTTGCACTATAAATAGGTATGTAGCACATGTATGTATATATAAAAAAAAATTGTCCACTCACCTTTGGCCCTCCGCGGGCGGTTATCCCTCTCTAAGCTCGGGTCCTCTACCAGAGGCCTGGGAGCTTGAGGTTTCTGCGCAGTATCTTTGCTGTTCCTAGCACTGCACATTTCTGGACCCAGATGTCCGAGGTTGTTCCAGGGATCCGCTGTAACCTCTTCTAGCTTCGGGGTCACTGCCCCGAGTGCACCGATCACCACGGGCACTACTGTGACCTTTACCCTCCAGGCCCTCTCCAGCTCCTCTCTGAGACCTTGGTATTTCTCAAGCTTTTCATGTTCCTTTTTCCGGATGTTACCATCGCTTGGAATTGCCACGTCCACCACCACGGCTGTCCTCTGCCCTTTGTCCACCACCACGGCTGTCCTCTGCCCTTTGTCCACCACCACGGCTGTCCTCTGCCCTTTGTCCACCACCACGGCTGTCCTCTGCCCTTTGTCCACCACCACGGCTGTCCTCTGCCCTTTGTCCACCACCATGGCTGTCCTCTGCCCTTTGTCCACCACCACGATGTCAGGCTGGTTCATTACCATTCGGTCGGTCTGTATCTGGAAGTCCCACAGGATCTTTGCACGCTCATTCTCCACCACCTCCTTGGGTCTTGTCTGGTGTGGTATATCTGGGCCTCTATCGCTCTGGTGCTCAGGGCCTGCTCCTGTGCAGCCATGATGAGTGCCTCTGTGCTGTCCTGTAGGCCAGCCCTTTCTAGCCATTGGTAGGACTTCTTGAGATCAGCCACTTCTGTTATGCTCCGGTGGTACATGCCGTGTAGGGGCTTGTTCTCCCATGATGGGCTCTCCTCCAGCACCTCCTCATGTAGGGGCTTGTTCTCCCATGATGGGCTCTCCTCCAGCACCTCCTCATCTCGCCACTGCCTGAGACATTCACTGAGTACGTCATCCGTTTTGGCCTTCTCCATGATGTAGTTATGGAGTTTGGATGTTTGGTCCTGGACAGTGGCTCTCACACTCACTAGTCCTCGGCCTCCTTCTTTACGGCTTACGTACAGTCTCAGGGTGCTGGATTTGGGATGGAACCCGCCATGCATGGTAAGGAGCTTTCGAGTTTTAACATCCGTGGTCTGAATCTATTCCTTTGGCCACCTGATTATTCCTGCAGGGTCTGATCACTGGCAGGGCGTAGCTGTTAATTGCGCGGGCCTTGTTCTTGCCATTGAGCCGGCTTCTTAGGACCTGCCTTACTCGCTGGAGGTATTTGGCAGTTGCCATGTATATATGTATATATGTATATATAATAATAAAAAATTGTCCACTCACCTTTGGCCCTCCGTGGGCGGTTATCCCTCTCTAAGCTCGGGTCCTCTACTAGAGGCCTGGGAGCTTGAGGGTTCTGCACAGTATCTTTGCTGTTCCTAGCACTGCACATTTCTGGACCGAGATGTCCGAGGTTGTTCCAGGGATCCGCTGTAACCACTCATCTAGCTTCGGGGTCACTGCCCCGAGTGCACCGATCACCACGGGCACTACTGTCACCTTTACCCTCCAGGCCCTCTCCAGCTCCTCTCTTTCTCAAGCTTTTCATGTTCTTTTTTCCGGATGTTACCATCGCTTGGAATTGCCACGTCCACCACCACGGCTGTCCTCTGCCCTTTGTCCACCACCACGGCTGTCCTCTGCCCTTTGTCTACCACCACAATGTCAGGTTGGTTCGCCATTACCATTCGGTCGGTCTGTATCTGGAAGTCCCACAGGATCTTTGCACGCTCATTCTCCACCACCTTTGGAGGAGTTTCCCACTTAGACCTTGGGGTTTCCAGCCCATACTCTGCACAGATGTTTCTGTACACTATGCCAGCCACTTGGTTATGGCGTTCCATGTAGGCCTTCCCTGCCAGCATCTTGCACCCTGCAGTTATGTGTTGGATCGTCTCAGGTGCCTCTTTGCACAACCGACACCTTGGGTCTTGTCTGGTGTGGTATATCTGGGCCTCTATCGCTCTGGTGCTCAGGGCCTGCTCCTGTGCAGCCATGATGAGTGCCTCTGTGCTGTCCTGTAGGCCAGCCCTTTCTAGCCGTTGGTAGGACTTCTTGAGATCAGCCACTTCTGTTATGCTCCGGTGGTACATGCCGTGTAGGGGCTTGTTCTCCCATGATGGGCTCTCCTCCAGCACCTCCTCATCTCGCCACTGCCTGAGACATTCACTGAGTACGTCATCCGTTTTGGCCTTCTCCATGATGTAGTTATGGAGTTTGGATGTTTCGTCCTGGACAGTGGCTCTCACACTCACTAGTCCTCGGCCTCCTTCTTTACGGCTTACGTACAGTCTCAGGGTGCTGGATTTGGGATGGAACCCGCCATGCATGGTAAGGAGCTTTCGAGTTTTAACATCCGTGGTCTGAATCTCTTCCTTTGTCCACCTGATTATTCCTGCAGGGTATCTGATCACTGGCAGGGCGTAGCTGTTAATTGCCCGGGCCTTGTTCTTGCCATTGAGCCGGCTTCTTAGGACCTGCCTTACTCGCTGGAGGTATTTGGCAGTTGCCGCTTTCCTCGTCACCTGTTCGAGGTTGCTATTTGCCTGTGGTATAGTAAGTAAGTAAGTAAGTAAGTTTTTATTTATATACCGCCTTTTCACTGCAGATCTGAGTCTCAAAGCGGTTTACAATTGTTAATTATGGGCATTTGTCTCTCACTCCACACAGAGATGGGAGCGGGGTCGCCAGTACAGGAGGCACATGCCAGAACTATTGGACATATTTTTAGTGGTAGGGGAAACCGGAGTACCCGGAGGAAACCTACGCAGACACGGGGAGAACAGGCAAACTCCACTCAGAAAGGCCCTGGTCCGACCGGGATTCGAACCCAGGACCTTCTTGCTGAGAGGCGAGAGTGCTATCCACTCAGCCACCGTGCCGCCCATACCGAGTATACCGAGATACTTGTAACTGTCCTCAACGTATGCTATTGTTCCCTCTGGGAGTGAGATCCCTTCTGTGTGGACTACCTTGCCTCTCCGAGTCACCATCCTGCTACATTTCTCGAGCCCGAATGACATCCCGATGTCATGCTGTAGATCCTGGTTGTTTGGATCAGAGAGTCGATGTCTCTCTCGCTCTTGGCGTACAGCTTGATGTCATCCATGTAGAGGAGGTGACTGATTTTTGCTCCGTTCCTGAGGCGGTATCCATAGCCAGTCTGGTCAATTACTTGGCTTAGAGGGTTGAGGCCTATGCAGAACAGTAGTGGGGACAGAGCATCTCCTTGGTAGATACCACATTTGATGGTCACTTGTGCGAGCGGCTTGCCATTTGCCTCAAGGGTGGTCTTCCACATTCCCATCGAGTTTGCAACGAAGTCCCTTAGAGCCCTGTTGATATTGTACAACTTCAAGCATTCCATGATCCATGTGTGTGGCATTCAGTCGTAGGCTTTCTGGTAATCAATCCAGGCTGTGCACAGGTTGGTGTGTCGTGACCGGCAGTCTTGGGCGACTGTTCTGTCAACCAGGAGCTGGTGTTTGGCTCCTCTGGTGTCCCTACCAATGCCCTTCTGTGCTGTGCTCATATGGAACAACCATATGCCCACTTATCTTAGCCGCAATGATGCCTGACATGAGCTTCCATGTTGTGGAGAGACAGGTTATTGGCCGGTAGTTGGAGGGGACTGCACCCTTGACAGGGTCCTTCATGATCAGGACCGTTCGCCCTTCGGTTAGCCATTCTGGGTGAGTCCCATCTCTCAGCAACTGGTTCATTTGTGCTGCTAGGCGCTCATGGAGTGATGTGAGTGTCCTTAGCCAGTAGGCATGGACCATATCAGGGCCAGGTGCTGTCCAGTTTTTCATACCTGAGACTCTTTCTCGGATGTCTGCCTCTGTGATGGTAACTGAGTTCTGTTCTGGGAGGTGGCTGTGCTCCTCTCTCAGGGAGACCAGCCATTGTGCACTTCTGTTATGTGCTGCATCCTTCTCCCATATGTTCTTCCAGAACTGTTCAGTTTCCAGCCTAGGTGGGTCTGCTCCCCTGTTGTTACCCTGCCACTGAGCGTACGCTGTGTACACGCGTACACAGCGTACGCAGGTTGTGTTGCGAACAGCCTGTTCACCCTTCTGGCTTCATTCTCTTTAGTGTACCTCTGTAGGCGGCTGGCCAGGGCTTGGAGCCTTTGTTTGGCAGTTTCGAGTGCTTCAGGTATGGTCATCTGGCTGTACTTTCTGGGTACTGGTCTTTTCATTGCACCTCTCTGGGCCTCTGTTAATTGACTCACTTCTCGCCTCAAGGCGAGCCGCCTTGATCTTAGCCTTCAACCGTCTTTTCCATGGTGGGTATTGTCCATGGCTCTTATAGCCAAGCATCTCTAGGATCACTGCTGCTGAAGTGTATATCAGCTCATTGGTTTCAGTGATTGTGGTGGTAGGTATTGCCCTCACTGCTGCATTCACGCTTTCTATGAGATCCTTAGGTGGTACTTCACACAACCGCTGTAACCGGTATCTTTGCCCTGTGCCCATTCTAGCCATGATCTTAGCTTTCAGGTCAGTCGCTGCCTCGTTCAGCGTTATCGGTTCCATTGGGGCATTCTAAGTAAGTTAGTCAGAGCTGCACCAGTCCACCGAGCACCAGCCCCTCACTGATCCTCCTGCAGGTGCTGAGTCCACAGAAGGATGGCTGCCTTGATCTTTCAGCGGGGGCTTCAGGCAAAGTGAGGTTAAGTGTCTTGTCCAAGGACACAACGACATCAGTGGGAGTCTTTGAAGAAGGTCTTGTGGTGGGCTTGAACCCACAACCTTCTGGCTCAAAGGCTACCAACTGAGCCACTAGCACCTTCTTGGTGCATTCCTACTTAGTATTTAAGGTTCAAAGTTATTTTCCGCTTATTTTTTCACTTGCAGGTTATATGTGT
This sequence comes from Knipowitschia caucasica, assembly GCA_964034765.1. NCBI lineage: Eukaryota > Metazoa > Chordata > Actinopteri > Gobiiformes > Gobiidae > Knipowitschia > Knipowitschia caucasica. The sequence goes on along the minus strand of OZ035823.1, from coordinate 59,051,158 downwards.
CTACGTCGTATCAAGCTTTGGTTGCTTAGATTTCAGACCCCTACTCGTTAAGCCCTCTCGCATATACAGTTGGGGGAAAAAAGTATTTATTCAGCCACCAATTGCTCTTCCACTTAAAAGGCTTTAATTATCATCATAGCCCATGTCTCCATGCAAATCTCCTCTAGAGCAGTGATGTTTTGGGGCTGTCGCTGGGTAACACGGATTTTCAACTCCTCCAAAGATCTTCCATTGGGTAGAGATCTGGAGACTGGCTGTAAGCCACTCCCGGACCTTGAAATGCTTCTAACAAAGCCACTCCTTCGTTTCCTGCGCGATGTGTTTGGGATCATTTTTGTTAAAGTTTGTATATTGGACCCCGAAGTAGACTGTGAAATTGAGAGTGGTTCAATAAAAAAATGGTTTATTGCACAAAAGGCTGGGCAGTGAAGACAGGAGGCAGGCTGGCTGGTCAAGGAGGCGGACCTGAACACAGGATAAAAAGTTGTGAGTCAAAAGGACAAAAAGCATGAGCTGGACAAAAACCACTGACGTGAGACAAAGAACAATCTGGCAGCGAAGTACAGTGAAAACCAGGCTTTTGACCACTGCAGATGATTAGTGGATGCAGATATGCCTCCTTCCACTGGAAGATGAGCTAGCCACGCCCCCTGTCACACACACCCTGCAAAGAGAAACGAAGGGAGGGGGAGCAGAACAAACAGATCCCTAACAATTGTATTAGTGAACGACCCAGACACATTTTATCTTTAATGCCCTTGCTGATGGAAGGAGGTTTTCATTCAAAATCTCACGATACATTCATTCTTACCTTTACACGGATCAGTAGTCCTGGTCCCGTTGCCAAAAAACAGCCCCAAAGCATGATGTTTCCACCCCCATGCTTCACAGTAGGTATCTTTCTCCTCTAAACACGAGTTGAGTTTGTACCAAAAAGTTTCATCTGACCATATGACATTCCCCCAATCCTCTTCTGGATCATATATATGCTCTCTGGCAAACTTCAGACGGGCCTGGACATGCACTGCTTAAGCAGGGGGACACGTCTGATACTGCAGGATTTGAGTTCCTGGCAGTGTAGTGTGTTACTGCTGGTGAAGCAAGTGATGTTTATTGATATAGCGCATTTTACAGACCAAGGTCACCCAAAGCTCTTCACAATGTTCAGAGTCAGATATTATTCCAATCCTTCCACACACGGTGATGACAGAAGCGAGTCGCCGAACACACTGGACCATCAGCTCAAACACCATCCATTCACTCTCTCACTTACATTCATACCGATTGTGCATATTTTTAGTGGTAGGCGAAACCAGACATGGGTAGAACATGCAAACTCCACTCAGAAAGGCCCTGTTCCGACCGGATTCGAACCCAGGACCTGCTGAGAAGCGAGAGCGCTGCCCACGGTAGCCTTTGTTAATTCTGTCCCAGCTCTCTGCAGGAGTTACAGGTCTGTGAGAGCCAGAAATCTTGAAGGTGACCAAATACTTATTTTCCACCCTAATTTGGAAATAAGGTCTTAATAAAAAAATCAGACAATGTGATTATCTGGATTTTTTTTTTTTCTCATTCTGTCTCTCATATTTGTGGTATACCTAGGATGAAAATTACAGGCCTCCCTCATATTTTTAAGTGGGAGAACTTTCACAATTGGTACCTGACTAAATACTTTTTTGCCCCACTGTATCTTCCTCTCTCTCATGTCTCCTCCTCCCTCTGCTTTCTCCCCCTCCTCTTCCTTTTCTGACTCCCTCTTGGTGCTTTTTCCCCAACCATGTTACAGAGTATTAGAACATGTTACATACAACATGTGACATATTCAAAGTGAACCTGGACGCCCACAGGACTGTACTTCCCACCAGCAGCACGTACCAGGGGTGCTTTACCCCTGTATGTTTGGGTAGTACCAGATACCTCATAGTCTTTGTCATACATGTTTGTGTGGTACCAGATGTTTTTGAATGTGCTACTGTGTTTCAGGCCGGAGAAGCCTCGCAGACAGAAACGGTCTCAGAGGAGAATAAGTCCCTGATCTGGACACTGTTGAAGCAGGTGCGTCCTGGGATGGATCTGTCCAAAGTGGTGCTTCCCACGTTCATCCTGGAGCCACGATCCTTCCTCGACAAACTTTCCGACTACTACTACCATGCAGACTTCCTCTCTGAGTGAGCCACTTTGGATTTTTAACTAGACATGTATTTATGTCCATATATAGTCATCTTCTATAAGCCCAGGTTCCATAAGACACACTGCCACCAGACGAGGTCAGTGCAACGTCAGCCTTTACTTCCTGCTTAAAATCATAACGTTGTTTTTGTTTTTGACTTTGTGCCAGAGGTTGTGTCTTAGCATGTTCACTGCCTGTAGAGATGTGGGAACACATGTGAGGACGCAATGTGTGCTTTCCTCTAGCAAGTCATCATTACCAATTCTTAAATCTGGCGGCCGATACTAGTGAAGGGAACCAAAATAGTATTTTGTCCCCTCAAATCCCAGTTACACTAATACAGATTGCATTTGATTTTTATCCCTGTACTTTCATCCAGTAAATAGTATCTGATACTGGAATCAGAGCAGTTCACAGGTCTATGTTGATACGACTGCTTTGGTGTAACTCTGTAGCTCAGCCCCTTCATTCGCAAGAAATCCACAAAAGAATTGTACAGGCTGAAATATTTAAACAGAAAATCAATAAAAAAATAAATGCCTTAAATCAGGGGTGCTCAATACGTCGATCGCGATCTACCAGTCGATCGCAAAGGTAGTATTGGTAGATCGCATTAAATAAATGAAAAAATTACACATTCTAAACAAATATATACAAAAAACTCCGGGCAAAGTGGAGATTTTTGAAAACTCCGTTAATGCATTTGTGTGTAGTCAGAGATAATCGGAGTTTTGCGTTCTCGCACGACACAGTACCCCCCTAAATTCCTCTGATCACTGAAGCATGGATCATACTACCTTAAAAACTGTTCGCTGTGAGATGCTCGCAGCAGCGAACATCCTCCACATCAGAGAGCAGCAAAGTGATCGCGGGGACTCACGCTCGAAAACAACCAAACCAGGACTAAACCAGGACTAAACCAGGACTAAACCAGGACTAAATCAGGGCTGAGGACGGGGTCAGTGCTTGTAAACATACGTCTTACTCTGAGTGTCTTCTATGACTGTAAAAGTGCCGTTACCGGCATCTGCATCAAAGCTCCGCCCACTTCTGTGTTTTTCCCCAACGCAGGACAGGACGTAAGAGACGCACATGTTTGGAATGTTACGAATGTGATTGATAACGCAGATGTGTGGATGCAAATTATTTTATAAACGGAGGAGGGGAAATATTTGGATTTAAAAAAAACCAGGCATGGCACATGGACATGGCACCACAGTCAAATGACATCTGTGTTTTACTCAGTAATGTTTTACTGACACTAGTTGACTGCACATGCGCAAACAACCGCGCTCAGTGCAGGAAAGCTAAACCACGACAAACTTGTCAGCGAGTTACCACCAATTTTCCGGACTATGCATCCCTGGCCGATTCAATTCAGTGCAAGTCATCAGAGTAAACTCGGGTAATGACAAAAAATGTACATAGGTAATTGTGTTGTGTTGTGCTATATTGGCTCATGCGGTTTTGCATGTACATAAACATACATTGTAGGTATAAAGAATATTTTTTGAAATAAATATATGATTTGCATTTTTGTAGTAGGTAGATCATTTTGACTTGATCCTTTTATAAGTAGCTCGCATGCTGAAAAAGTGTGAGCACCCCTGCCTTAAATGTATTTAATATTGTACGTAATATTGTACATGCTTGTTTTATTAGAAAAAACGTAAAGAGCGTTAAAAAAAAAGGAAATAAATCAAGATGTAAAGGAAAGAAATGAATGCAGAATGAAAATAATGATGATTTATTTCTTCTTTGGGAAAAAAAATGTAGTTAAATAATAATAATAATAATAATACATATCTTTTAAATCTTAACCATTGAATTAAAAAGGAAATTAATAAATGCATACAAATAAAGCTTTATTATTTTGTTTTGAACTACAAATATATTAATTCAATTTCATAATTCTAAAGTGGTTTCTTACTTTATTTATTTTTTTTGTTTATTCATTTATTATGACAGTGACAGTTTAGGTCCTCCCATTATTCAAGATTAATATAATACAAAATGCATTTAGTGCCTTTGTTCCAACCAACGTGACCTCAACAAAACTCAGTTGAAAAAAAGTGAGAAACTTTGGGGAGGCCCACATTGAGGGAGAGTTCCGCTCCCACGGACCAACAGGCTTTACATCCAGGACTCAGACTTTAGACCAAGGACAGAGGCCATGCCATGCAGGACTGAGGTGGCTCCCAGGCGGGTAGGGTGGTGTACACGAGTCCGGGCCAAAGAAGACAGTCCAGAGGTGCAGATGAAAGAGGCCGGATTCAGGGATCCCATCGTCCCAGCCCATTTGAGCTTTTTCATAATTAATATCAGAGGTGATTAAATCAAGTCAACACTGCTAGTTTGTTTGTTTGGTCACAGTGATCTACAAAGATCTTCTGTTATTTTAATTCAGTTCCATTCATTTTTTATTTTTCTTTCTTTTGAATGCGCTGGAAAACGGCAGTAGGTTCTAAGTAGCTCTGAAATAGTGGTTTTGTGTTTTGCTTTACAATTTGTATTTTTCCTGTTTTTTCTACCTGAGATGTTGCTGAAGTGCAGTTTTCACAGTTTTCATTATGCATTATTAATGCAAGGGAAAATGTAGGTACCACAGCTTTAATTTAGAGACGCAGGGAGGACATGGACACGCCCTTAAGGCTCAATAGTCCAGCTCTGTTTCTTGCAGTAACGCAATATGTATTTATTTATTTTGCGTTACGCACAGACACACACTTGCAACAAGCTGAGAATGGTCCGCGCTGGGTACATTATGACCACGTTCGGCTACGTGCTCGCCGCGTTGTTGTCAAGGAGCCGCTGTCATAACAAAGTGGCCGGAGTGGCTCTGGAGTCAGAACGCTGCTCCTGCCACGGAGGATTTGGAATCTCGTTCGAGTACGTACAGCAAACAGCAGCAAGCACCCCGCGATCAAGCACACCCTCTCCGGCTGTCCAACTGTATATTTGTTCAACTGTCCAACTGTATATATGTTTTTGTTTCAGTTAGGCACTAACCATTCAAACAGATCAGATGTTACCATCCCATGCCCAAACACCTTGTCAGAGTAAACACAATCTGGAAGCCACCTGAAGTTGCCGTGACAAACTTCAAAATAATAAAGCTGTTCCTTACACAAACTAATCTGATAAATGTCTTATTTATTTTTCATTCCAGAGCTGCAGTGGAAGAAAACGCCTACGATCGTATGAAGAAAGTGGTGAAGTGGTACATCTCAGGATTCTACAAGAAACCCAAGGTCAGCTGTGGAAAGTGAGGGGTAGAAAGGCTGTCTTGTAGAACAGCTCTCTGAATAATTGTGCCATTTGTGGTCCTCTGTCAGGGGTTGAAGAAGCCATACAACCCCATCATCGGAGAGACGTATCGTTGCATGTGGCTGCACCAGAAGACCAACAGCAAGACCTTCTATATGGCTGAGCAGGTACAGGCCCCCAGAGACACCAGGGCCCACATGTACTGTCTGTGTAGCCACAGTACATGATGAGCTCCTCATTATGCCTGGACCATTTTGGAAATATGTCTGATTGTACTATCTCTGTGCAACATTATGATTGTGGTTTTCAATATCCTATATGTTTAAAAAAGTTTACTTTGAAAAAGTGAAATTTGAAGCCATTACATCTATCACAATTTCAGAAAAGATTTAGTTATATCCTATTGAACAATAAAATCACTGCAAACATGTAGATTATCTAGAAAGGCTTGAATTAAGTTGTTTCTCCCTTTTCTCACAAAATTATTATAATCAGACCTGAGTTGTGCTAGCCTGGTCGTACCACACCATAGTACAAATTACATTTTGTACTAAGGTGTGGAGGTGCTCCATTGAGCTCCGTTAACTCCTTTTGCAGATTTAAATAATTGGATCTGAGTTTACCGTGACATATGTAGTGCGCCCAAGTGAGTCGTTAGCATTTAGCCTAGCTTTAGCCATTTCCTTTGTCGCTAACAGAGCCCGTGGGGAGTAGCGCCACAATCTTTGCCCGCAATTACATTTGCTAAACATTCCTCTTGCTCCGGCTTCAATTTCTCCATAGAATCAGACCGGATTACTTTACTATCACATTCTTCGCCATTGCCAAACTACAACCTGCCCGTTCGACGCAAACTCTTGACGTCACCGGCACCGACCTACAACACCCGCCTTCTGCGCGCTCTGATTGGTCGGTCGAAATTCAAGCGATTGTATTTGCTAACACAGGGACCAGACCCAGACGCAGGGCCGGAGTGGGACAACATTTCAGGCCGGGAGCTTTTCATCCATTCAGGCCAAACAAGGTTCTAAATTTGGGTTTTTGTCATTGTATTTTGATGTTCTTTTAATAGTTTTAAGATTGACTGTCAAAACTTTTGTTTTCTTTATTTTTTTTTTATATTGACTGTTTATATAATCTCGGACGTTTAAGGATTGTTGTACGTTGCTTAGCAACTTAACGTTTATGGAGTTTAGTGAGAATAAAGACACACACACACACACACACACAATGAACTAAGTGTTCATTAGTGTATAACTATAACAAGCTAATCAATTATTGTTAATAAAGTAGTAAGGTAAAATCACATCGTTACAGCTCATATAAAAGGAAAAATAAAAACGTGTATGAACCATCAGTTGGAGAGACCACTCATTTCAACCGCTACACTGGGTGCACTGCTAGGCTGGGGAAGCTACACTGGGTGCACTGCTAGGCTGGGGAAGCTACACTGGGTGCACTGCTAGGCTGGGGAAGCTACACTGGGTGCACTGCTAGGCTGGGGAAGCTACACTGGGTGCACTGCTAGGCTGGGGAAGCTACACTGGGTGCACTGCTAGGCTGGGGAAGCTACACTGGGTGCACTGCTAGGCTGGGGAAGCTACACTGGGGAAGCTACACTGGGTGCACTGCTAGGCTGGGGAAGCTACACTGGGTGCACTGCTAGGCTGGGGAAGCTACACTGGGTGCACTGCTAGGCTGGCCTGGCTGTGTAGCCGACGTGTGACGTCACATTTGTTTAATTTTGCTCTGGCCCAATGACAGTAAAGCTTTGGCCAGTGTTGTGCCAGTTCACAGCTTTTTTGAACAAGTTCAAGTTCAGTTCATACATGCTCAAAGTGAACAGTTCACGTTCGAAGTTCTCAATTTTAATTCTGAACTAGTTCAAAGTTCAGTTAATTTTACTTTTTGCGAGATATTCAAATAAATATTTTTTTTCACTACGAGCTAGACATCACAATACGTGGTATATATATAAATTATATATATAATATATTATATATATAATTATATATTATATCCTGTACACTGCACAGGATGTTTTGACTCCAATGCAGACAAGATTTACATGGGTTTCAATGGGAACTGAGTTGTCCCATCTCTGCTCATAAGTACAAACTGTAATGCGCTGCAGAACGTGTGTCTATACTTTATGTCAAATGTAAACGGCCCTGTGTCACTGACTTACCCCTGTGTTTTCATCACGGCACATGTGAGTCCAACAACCAATGAATAGCACTAGCATATAGCGCCGCACCGCAAGTACACTGAGTCGGGGTGCGTTCACAGACGGTGGAAACCGTAGGAATTTTTAGTTTTCGGCGGAAACAGTGCGGAGAATACAGGAGGGAGGAACTTTCTCTCGTTGCGTTTCAAAAGAGAAAACAGATTCCAACGTTCATAGTGATGTCTGCCGTTCATGACACATAATATGAACTAATTCACGTTCAAGTTCTTTATTAAAAAATGTGTTGCGTTCAGTTCAACGTTCACGAAAAAATGAGCGTGTTCAATGAACGCGTTCTTTTGAACTCGTTCACGCACAACACTGGCTTTGGCCTGGGCCTTGCTCATTGGACCAGGCCACCAGGCAGGGTAGGAGTTTGCAAAGACCGTGAGGATGAAATTAAATAAAAAAAATAAAAATAAAATAAATAAATAAAGACCGTGATGATAGGGCAGGCCCAGGCCACTTTGACACGCAGGCCACCGGGAGATCTCCCGATGCTCCCGATGGCCAGTCCGGGCCAGCCCAGACGTTACATGCACAAAAATGATGATTGACCAGAGTGTACGGATGGCTAAGGCCAGGCTAGAGTTGTGCCAGAGGGAGACCGAAGATGCTTATTCAATTGACAAAGACCAAAAAGACGAATGTTACTCCAGTACAGTGTTCAGGGTTATACACAAATCTATAGCACGAAAAAGGGCCCAAACCAAGCAGGCCATACTAAGGCTATTATTTTTTCTACACTGTAAGAAGTGTATTTAGACCCTAGTTGAAGCAAGGTAAAAATGTACGTAAAACAAAAGTACATTTATCATGTTTTGACTTCAAAGGAAATATTTGGTTTCAAACAACTAAAACAGGCATGACTTAACAAAAAAGGGATTTATTACTTTGACCCAAAGTTCAAAATTAAGTTCTTCTCCTGCGTAGGGTGTGACGTGTTAAAATGTGCGGCAAGTGTGTGACGTATTATCTCCGCGCCCTCTGGATCGCTCCATTGTTCATTTGATGAATTTTGATAAGTTTCTACTTTTAATATATCAAAATTCTACATCATCAATGTTGCAGTTAAAATAGACTTTGCATTTCGCGTCTACAGTAGAAAAAGTTATACATTAACTCAAGAATTCTGCCTTACAAAACTGCAATGCATTGAGTCGAAAAACTCCGACTCCCAGCATGCACCGTGATTTCCCGCCACTTACTTCTTTTCACTCCCTCCCCCTTCACTTCGCTCTGCAGTTGAAGAGACAACATTATCGTCACTGTGCTGAACGACTCGACAACGTAAGTTTGTTATATCATTTAACTTTTATTTCTAGACGACTTACCGTTTATTGTTACTTTGTGCTGTGGAAATATATTAATAAATGAATGTCTAGTGACCGCGTTCGATTTGTCTTTGCTTTGCATTTGTCGCCATGTTAACAATGCTGGCGCTTTCTCCAGACGATATACTAATGTAATTTTAGCTTTAAAATGCATTTTTTCCTGTGAGATTACTTTTTCTCTAATTTGACTACTATAGAGGGGCTGAGTATTGCTTAGGTTCACCGGTGCTTTTACGCCTAAATATGCTAAGTTAGTTCTCTGTGTCTGCGACTGCAGGAGCTTCTGGCCATTTTTTTTCCCACACTTGCTGACTCACTCCGCCTGGGCAGCAGCCCGCTAAAAACTCGTCTGCTCGCTAACTCGACTCCAACGGACGCAGCCCTGTGGGTCGTGAACCATCCATCCACCCATCCATTTTCTACCCTTTAATCCATTTCTGGGTCAGGCGGGTGACAGTCAGAGATGCCACCCAAGTCTCATAGCACCAGCCTGTGCACGTGACACATACATGTGACATATACATGTAACATATACACGTGACACATACACGTGACATATACACGTGACATATACACGTGACACAGCACCAGGTCGTGAACCAATTGAGGTGAAATGTATAAAGCTGTGTATTGCCAAATATGAACTATTTTTTGTAGCTAGCGGTAGCTAATGCATCAGTCAAGTTCAGGCTCCAACACAGTGCGCAGCTGTGCATGAGACTGGGCAGTGGGCACCTAACCAAATTAAGTTTTGCGATGGCTGTAGCTTTCACGTTTCATATTTGACATTAGCTCTGTGAAACCTGAGTGTATCTACAAGCTAACTTTTTTAAAAGTTAACGCTAATAGCTATTGTTCACTGTGAGGTTAAAATTAAAGGGCAGATGCCGTACGGCTCCGTGTGCACTCTGCCCTTGTTTGATAACCGGTTGCGATTAGCGAGGAGAGGGCAGACCTCTGAACCGTGTGGTCCTTCACAGGTGAGGCTGACCTTTCCAGGTGGACTGTGGCCATTGTGGGCGCTTATATATGAGCGGTTCTATTGTTGTTGACTTTTAACATAATGGTTTGCAGGAACTTTTATTGAAATTATAGATCCATGATTCATTTTTTTGTGTGTGTATATGTTCTGACAAATATATTGATTTAACACTAAACTTAGTACTTCACTAAACTGAAATTCAAAACAAAGTTCTGTACACATGAAATTACATCTAAACATTTTTTTATAGATTTATATATAAATCTATAAATATCAATCTGCACACTGTGTGTTGGCATACATTTTGTTGGGCAGACTGATTAATTAGCTGCCGTTAGCGACTAAATATTAGCCGTAAAATTTGTTAATACAGCTCTATTACTTGAGTGGGCCAGCAATCAGACGAGTTTTTAGCGTATGGATGCGGGCTGCTGCCTAGGTGATGTCACAGTGAGCAAGTGTGGGGCAACCACAGGGAAAAGGCATATTTTGGCATAAGGGCAATATGTTATTTGATATTAAGTTGGTGGAATTGACTAAATTCTAAGGATTAAGTTAATAATGTACTACAAATTTGAACACATCTGACATTGCGCTTTTACTTTTTTCAACATGGACTTTTCTGTGCATTTTTTGCACATAACCTAATTCTGGACATACAAATATGATGGCATGATTTTTACACTTAATCAACTAAAGGCTGTTTGAAAGAGAAATAAAATGATATATGTTAACTGTTATTTTTTTCCAGACGTGTCATTGATATTTATCAATATTCAGCGGGAAAGAAGTTGCTTCCTTGTGACAGAAATATCTGAGGTGAGTTATTTAATCTGCTACTTTAACTTTTATGAAACACGTTTGTTGTTGGTACAATGGGTTCCACTTTTGTTTTTCAAGTGGAGATTGAATGTGGAATTGTAAAGACTGCAACCACACCTATGAAAGAAGATCACTGCTGCTGAAGCACTACAAACTTGTGCATGGACATTATGGACGCGGTTACTCTTATCCTTGCACCTACACTGATTGTGTGTGCCGATTCAAAACCTGGAACAGCCTTTTGAGTCACCTTTCACGAAATCACACCACTTTTAAATCGCAAGAAAACATCTCAGCATTCGTATGTCCAATTTGTGGTTGCAATCAGGAATCTCTACCAGTAGATTTTTTCAAGCATATCTTTGGACACCTCAAAAAAAGTGAAACTCTCACCTGCGTCTTCAAAAACTGTGAATACAAAACGAACGTCTATGAACGGTATAAAACTCATAAGTACAGGAAACATTCTGGTAATGCTTGCGAATTTAAACCAGGTATTGTTCAAATACATGACAATCCTGAAGAACTAGATGGACAGTTGTCAGATGTGGAAGGCTATGTTGACTGTCAAGAGGATTTGGATGTTTTATCAAACGGTGATGATTCTCAACAGCTGGAAAAGAATCTGGAGCGCAAACTAGCAGGTGTTCTTCACAAGTTAGAAAGTGTATTTTTGATATCGAGCACAGCTATTGATGAGCTCCTTCAAGAGTTGAGCTATTTGATCAAGGATTTGTCCCAACCAATCACGAGAAATACTGTTGTTCAAATACTACAACAAAATAACACTGTCTTTGACCATTCCCTTGTAGAAAGTTTAGTGACAGCTTTTTGCGGTCAAAGTCCTATTCTGAGGGCCATAACAACCAAAGGACTTCTGTCTACTACTTGGAAGCGAAAAAGATATTACGAAAGACACTTTAATGTCATTGAACCTGTTGAATATTGCCTTGATTCAAAGAAGAGACAGTCTTTCCAATACGTACCAATTTTGCCGACACTGCAACATATTCTAGACTGTCAGGAGACACTGAATCAAACTATAAATTTGGAAAATTTGCACAGAGACAGTACTGCAGGCATTTACAAGTCATATTTTGATGGTTCCTTATTTAAAGAGAATGGGCTTCTGTTTAAAGAGGAAAGCATTTCATTGATATTATATATAGACGATTTTGAAATATGTAATCCCCTTGGGACGTCAAGGAAAAAACACAAAATTTATGGGTTGTATTGGACTCTTGGTAATCTGTGCCCCGCTGTTAACTCTGTGTTATCCTCAATACATTTAGCTGCATTAATTAAGACTAGTGATCTTAAGTTATACGGTTATGAAAAAGTGTTGGCGCCTTTAATTCGAGATCTTGTAGTACTGGAGGAAAACGGGTTGTATTTGTCAAAGCTAGGTAAAACTGTAAGGGGTACAGTTCAGTGTGTTGTTGCTGACAACCTTGCCGCGCACGGTATTGCAGGTTTTGTGGAAAGTTTTGTAGGTGAATATGTTTGCAGGTTTTGCACTGCAAAAACATCTGATTTTCAAACTACAGAGGTTCGGAGTGGTGAATTCACTTTAAGAAATGAAAGCCTTCATGCAGATCACCTAAAGAGAAGAGAGGATGGTGAACTTCCACAATACTGTGGTGTCAAGTCAAACTGTGTTTTTTCCAAACGGCTGTCATTTTTTGATATCACCAGATCCTTTCCCCCAGACCTTGCTCATGATATTTTTGAGGGAATACTTCCTTTTGAGTTAGCATTGTGCCTTGGACTTTTCATCAAAAAAAAGTTCTTCACACTTGTAGTACTCAATGAAGCTATTTCATCATTTAACTTCAAGTGGTCAGACAAGACTAATAAACCTCATCCTGTGCCTCAAGCATTTACATCAAAAAAGACAGTTGGAGGCAATGCTCATGAGAATTGGGCACTAATAAGGTTTTTGCCTTTGTTGATTGGACATAAAGTACCCCCTGAAGAGCCAGCATGGCAACTTCTTATGGACCTGAAGGACATTATTGAAATTATTGTGTGTCCCATTCAAACAGAAGAATCGATTACCTATTTACAGTTCAAGATTTCAGAACACAGAGTGCTATTCAAAGAAGTCTTTCCTGAGCTTAATCTGAAGCCCAAACATCATTATATTGAACACTACCCGCACATGATCCGGCAGTTTGGACCATTAGTTGCTTTGTGGTCAATGCGTTTCGAGTCGAAACACAGTTTTTTCAAGAGGGTGACAAGAAACCTCAAATGTTTCAAGAACATTCTCCTGTCGCTCGCAGGAAAACATCAGCTTTACATGGCCCACAACTTGCAGTCCTGTTTGAATTTGAAACCTTCAATAGTCGTGTCAAAGGTTTCCAATGTCCGGGCAGATATTTTGAATAACAGCATCCTGCTCGCTCTCAGACGAAAGTCTATACATGTAGACACTGTTCCATTTGCAAGAACTGTAACCGGCAAAGGAGTTAAATACCAGTGTGGAATGCTACTTGTCAATGGCGCGATAGGAGGACTCCCCAACTTCTGTGAGATCATTGAGATGTTCATACTTCAGAACACCATATTTTTCATCGTCAAAAGGATGGATGGATGGTATATTGAACATCTTCAATCATTTGAACTAAAAAGCTCTCCGCTTACGGATGTTGAACTCCTGGAGCTAGAAGAACTCTTGGACCCATATCCACTTGCAGATTACAGAGTTGGAGGAAAGCGGCTTGTCTCATTAAAACGATACATTCATGTCTAAAGGGTAAGACTCTAAAATTGGATTTTTTTTTCATTTAATTAGATTTACATGAGCAGTGTAGGGCCGAAACACCTAATGATGCTGTGGGGTACACAACTAACGATGTGACGGATAGGAGGTAACATCATCATCAATAATTAGATTCCTAGGTTCAACACTGGGGTGAATTACTAGATTCTATTACTGAAGTTAACTAGGGATTGAAACAAATAAACTTCAGTAATAGAATCTGCCTGCATATATGCATATTTCATGTATAACATCATTCATATCCCACAAGCTCTGAAAGTATTGTATGCAGTATCACTGTGTGTGAGATGCATGTGATATTAACGGCTTATTAACCGAGCGCGAGGTCTGTACGGAGAAATATCAGACCGCGGCCTTAATGTACAGACCAAGCCGTGGCGAGGTCTGTGCAAAAAAAGGCCAAGGTCTTATATGACTCTCGTCTGTGTCTCTACCAATGCTTTTGAGATATTTGAAGTATATTAATGTCCGACTTGGTTTTCCATATTGTGTTTTTAGTGTGATACGCGCTGCGGACCGATTGTCATAGTAACGGTCCGAGGAAAGATATCAAATGTGATACGCGCTGTTCGGACCAATTGTCATGGTATCTGTCTGAGATGGAAAAATATCAGACCGCAAATCAGCCTATCAAAGTCATATAATACATATGCATACATACAGCTGTCATGTCAGTTCACTGTAGTTTTTAAATATCTTTTTTGCATTAATTCTTTCCAGATTTCCATGGCGATGGAGGCTTCCAAACCTGCACGACTAAAAGTCATTATCGGCAACAACAATGTAGAGAAATTGACTCTTCAAAATGGAATTCCCAAGTCCGTTGAGGAATTGATTGATGTGGTTCAGAACATCTTTGGACTGACTGACATTCGTCTGCAATACATGGATAAAGACTTCGGTAATGACTTTTTCAATCTGAGTTCAACTAGCGAGCTGACAGATATGGGAACAATTAAGGTCATTCATCTTGAGATAACGCCACTTGTCATCACTGTCACTGATGGAGCTACACCAGGTACCTCACATGAATCTCATGTTAGCTCTTTGGCATCAAATGACACGCTCCTTTTGTCATCTCCCGAGTCCAATACAACCCGTAAAGAGCAGTGGCCAAGAAAGTTCCCCCTTAGACAATTTTCTTACGACACAGAAGTCCAGTTGGCAAGGGGAAATTTGGCATACCAGGCAAATAATATAGTGTTAACCCTTAACACTAAGCCAAAATCTGACATTTTGAATGTTCTTACTGAGGACATTTACAAGTACACCCCATACCCGACGGACGCTCAATTCAGTGAAGTGGCAAGAGCACTGATCGAAAAACGCCAGCACTGATCGAAAAACGCACGTGTGGCCAGCTGAAAAAGTTCACTGCTCATTTCCTGCTTTTGCCGCATTCATTGAGTCTCACAATTGACTTTGCATTGAAACTGGATGCAAAGCATGATCCAGTGTGAACGTAGCTTTAGTCAATCTTTCTCATCCACAAATGAAAAATGGCTTGAAACTGTGCAAAACTTTTTTTTCTTTATTTGGTCTTACCTGGTAAATTAATTCCTGCAGGAATCTAGGACAGGATGTCAGACCAGTGGGGGCGGGTCCCGGCTCAAAAGTGGCCAAAATTTTGAGCCGGGATTAGCCAATGCTATATGTTAGCATTGGCTAATTCTTATTCCGGGTCCACCCCCATCGGCCTCTGAAACGTCTTTACAGGATGGTCCAAAAGTTGTCTCTTGGCCCAAAGCTCCGTTCCACATGTGTGTCAATGCTGAGGGGGGTGGATGTATTTTTTTTTTTTTTGGACCACTCTAGTTTACTCGCTGTGAATTATTGAAGTCTCACGTTCAAATTAATGGACATTGCGCCGGCTGACGCATGCGCAGATGCGGTTTTTTTCACAATTTTCTTTTGGGCGTGACCACTCGCGGCCATTTTGGATAGCCCCAGAAGAGCACAAGTTTTGGCCCATTAGTTTTAACGGCGGAGATAGGTGTGACTACGTCCATTATTTTTTAGTCTGTGTCAGACCCGATAGTCTTCAACACAATGACATTCATGGTTTTTGCTGGGATTTTAGTTTTTTAAGCTTTCACACTTGAACACAATTGCATAATGTGAGATGTTTCGCCATCATAATTTACCTCTTCAAATGTTCATCTTATTGTCAATTGCTGCTTGATATTCATTTCTATATCTATACTTCAGGCTGAAGACATCAATCTGAAGCGAGAATGTCTCCTGAAGGCCCTTGTCATTGCCCTTGGGGAGGATACTGGGGATATAATCAAGGAGTTTGTGGTAGGTAACATATTTTTCCTTACAGCCTGCCTCTTTACATTTGATGTAACTGGAAATTAATTTGAATTGTGCTCTGTAAATAAATTTGTCTTGCCTTTGCCACAGAATTGTTTATGGTCTATAGAATTAGTTAAAATTAATAAATCAGTTTTTACATACGGAGCTATGTTCTTACTAGTGATGGGCAGATGAAGCTCTAACACACCAAGGCTTTCTTTGCCAGATTTTTAAAAAATGTGTCAAAGCCTCTGAGCTCAGACTAGCTTGTAACACTGGCATCTAGTGGATAAATATAATCATTGCAATTCCTTAATTGAGTGCACATTTTAATTCATATAGTCAAAGTCATTTCACTATGAAACATAAACAGCAGATAACATTAACAAGAAATTGTCTTAAATTTACGGGATGTCGTCAACTTTCAAGTTTTAAGTTGACAACATCCCAAACCATGGATCTCGGTTTCCCACTTGGAGATGCCATTGAAGTCTCAAATCACAAACGCTGTACAACAGCTTCAGAATCTGAGACACTGACAAGTTTGTCATGTGACTGGTTGTTTAGATACACGCTTCAACAGTGTTCTAAAGCGGTCTGCTTCAGGATAGCCACACAAGCTCCGGAGCATTGTTTTTTTTTGCCCGTCACTAGTTCTTACCTTATCTTAGACAAGTTTATTACGTGTGCCTCCTGAAACTTAAGCACAGTACATATAGCATTTAATGTCTCCTTGAGCTCCAAACAAGGTGAAAATGGAAGCCACCAAACTTCCATGTTTTCCCTTTTTTAATATAGTCACGTTAAGTGTTGCGCCATAAAACATAATTACACAAAATTAAACCATGTGGATTTTATAAGCGGATAAACCGGGATATTGTAGGCGTAACAATACCAGGAATACTTCGACATCCACTATGCGATGTCTATGTACTCCTGGTATTATGTGATTTTTTTAAGTATCACCCCATTGTAAGCTTTGCAGTAATGTTTTAATTCAAATTGATTGAATACCAATGCATGTCGCATAACTAATAAAACATTTGTTCTGCTCTCTTAAGGAAATTCAGCAAGATGACATTCAGGCCGATTTGGAGCAAGTGACAATGGCAGTGTTTTCCATTCGAGCAGAAGGAAGTGTCGACATTCCTTTGGAAATTGGTATTGTTATTGAAGGTGTGACGTTATTGAACGGACTGAGCTCTGTCGCATCGGCTTGTGCCCTACTGCTCGGTTTGAACTACATTCTAAATCTTGCTTACCCTAAAAACCTCCGTTACACTTTTGAGGCTTTCCAGAAAGTTTTCATGGAGCTGGATCCTCAGAAAATGTCCCCTAAAGTTCACACACTCCTAGGAAAACTGCAAAGTGCAGTTTAATGGTCATCCTACGCCTATGAAAATGTTGTTGGCATTCAGTGTTTTACATTTTTATAAAGTTGACAGTGTTATTAAAAGTTTAAAAAAATAAGTACTTTACTAATCTTCCAGGACACAGGAGAGAAGTCAATTTTAATTTCATTTATCGCAATTTTATTGTTGCATTACAATCTGAACCAAATGAGTAAAGGAAAAGACCGACTTAAAAGGTTCTTTTGATTTGACAAATGTTAAGAAGCTGGTACTGCTTCACTACCACATGTTTCGGCGGTTTACTTCCGCTTTCATCAGAGGTGACACGTGATGATGGGACGCGTCTCTTATCAGCTGTTTCTGTGGTCAACTTCTCCAGAGACTACTACGCGGCGGGTGACTCGCTCAGTCTAACGAATCTGTGGGATCTGTCAGACTGGCCATATCCAGCAACAGCTGATAAGAGACGCGTCCCACCATCACGTGTCACCTCTGATGAAAGCGGAAGTAAACCGCCGAAACATGTGGTAGTGAAGCAGTACCAGCTTCTTTACATTTGTCATATCAAAAGAACCTTTTAAGTCGGTCTTTTCCTTTACTCATTTGGTTCAGATTGTAATGCAACAATAAAATTGCGATAAATGAAATTAAAATTGACTTCTCTCCTGTGTCCTGGAAGATTAGTAAAGTACTTATTTTTTTAAACTTTTAATAACACTGTCAACTTTATAAAAAATACTTTTTATCTTTGAGCAAACGACTGGTTTTCTTTTTGTTGAATGCTTATGAATGAACATCTTTAGCTTTTCTACATCTTTAGTGTATTCAGTGTGTTAAAGGTTTTATAAGACTGTTTTAGAAGTTTTAAAAATAAGCACTTTGTAATCCTCCTGTTTGGACTGGATTGTTTATTGTTGCCACAGGACAGTCTGAACTGAACTGCTACTGTCATGAATGTTGAATTGAAATGTTATGAAAATATTTTGTCTTAAATGTGACTTTTCAAATAAATAATTTGCACCTACGACCTTTATTTTACATCTTCACTTCAAATTTACAAAATGTTAAGCTGTTTAAAGCTGTGGTTCTCAAACTGCACACAAAGTGAGTTGTGTTTTGGTGCTATAGGTCAAAAATAGATTTCCATTTTGACCTTTTTTTCAGACTGGTACTCTGGCTTCTTCAGGTGATATATACTGTTCATGTATATTTTCAATTAACTTATCGTAGCTACAAACATGTATTTTTGGCAGATGAATGTTCAAAAAGAAATGATCCAACATAAGCGTTTGAATAGGATTGAGAATATTTGGAGTGGGAAAGTAGCAACATTTTTAAGTTGGATTTAACTATAAAAATACTATTAAAAAAGTGAAGTTTTACTTAAAAATAAAATGGAATTTTAAGTGTAATTTTCAGAAAAAAATAATTACGTTTTATATATTTTTTTAAGTTGAAAGAAAGTACTATTTTAGGAAACTTGAATGAATATTTAACTTTTATCTGATTAAAAATACAAGTTTGGTTCAATGTAGAATTAAAAGTTGAGAAAACGTAATTTACTAGTTGTTACCAATTGAAACGTTTTTTTAAGTTGGTTCAACTAAATTCTTTTTACAGTGTATGTGCTAGCATGCTAAGACAGCACTCATGGTTTTACACTGAACCATTGCAGAGAAATAGACACAAACCAAGCAATAAATCCATTGGTGGGAAGCCTTCGAGTAAGCAGCTCCTCACCAGGTGCACCACAGGAGATGAGTGAAGAGGGCTCACCGATGTGTGCGTGTGTGTACGTGGCTGTGGGGTGGAGGTGAAGTACCAAACTGTTGTTGTGACACTCAACCCACATGAGTCTGGTGTATGTGAATGGATGATGGTGGTCGGAAGGTCCTAGGGCAGCTTTGGTAACAGTAGAAGTTTATCTCCACCCTGTATGAAGTGAATGAATAATAATACGTGAAGCGTCTCTAAGTGTAAGTAAGTAAGTAAGTAAGCTTTTATTTATATACCGCCTTTTCACTGCACATCGGAGTCTCAAAGCGGTTTACAATTGTTGGGTGGGGGTCGCCAGTACAGGAGGCACATGCCAGACCTATTGTACATATTTTTAGTGGTAGGGGAAACCGGAGCACCCGGAGGAAACCTACGCAGACACGGGGAGAACATGCAAACTCCACTCAGAAAGGCCCTGGTCCGACCGGGATTCGAACCCAGGACCTTCTTGCTGAGAGGCGAGAGTGCTATCCACTCAGCCACCGTGTCCAAAGAAGCACTGTCTAAAACCAATGCATTCATGGTTTTATGTCTCATCTGTCTCAAACGTTTGGAGGACTGGAGTTTATTGTGTTTTTTTCATTCATGTGGCTTCCCCTCAGGTTTCACACCATCCTCCAGTCTCTGCTTTCTACGTCAGCAACAGAAAAGACGGTTTCTGTGTGAGCGGCAGCATCCTCGCTAAGTCCAAGTTTTACGGTAACTCTTACCACACCAGGATGCACGAGTGCTCTGGGAAAGAAACATTACACGCTCATGTCTAGATATATTCAACTGGAACAAGCTTTATGAACTTCCCTGCTGGTCTGTATATTCTGGGTCAGAGCAAGTCCAGTACAAATCTTGTGCAGTTTCAGACCCAGATTATTTAGTCATTTCATAATGTAACCGGTTTGCATTATGAAATGATTCGACAGCTTGAAGAAGCGATTGCACCAAAGGCAAACCAACACAGACCGTATACAGCGGTATGAAAAACTTTGGGCACCACTAAATATTATTGTTGTTTGGATTTGAAATTTTGGTTAAATATATCATATACGAGACAAACACAGTGATATTTGAGAAGAGAAAAAAAGTTTATATAATTTACAGAAAGTTTGCAAGAATTATTTAAACCAAATTAGGCATGTGCACATAAATATAAATACATCCTCCTTAAAGCTGCACTAACTCACTTTGTGAAATGTTCAAATGTGAGCGCTGGCCTCGCTCTTTCTGCTCCCCCTTCCCCCACTCACGGAGCTATCGCCCCCCACTACCCCCTCCCACTCGGCCACACATGTGCTGTTTACGGAGCTCACATCTCACAATATGGATCGCACATTTGAACGTGGATGCCGTGACCATAGAATGATAGAACCCTGAAGCGCGGAGGAACGAGACTTTCTTTTGGATGTTTCTCTGAGTAAGCAGTAACCGGTATCGAAGACACGGAATATTCAGGTTAGACTCCGCCGCTTGTTTACCTCAGCTGTCTGTGCTAACAAGAGACCTGTGGCTTTTCTCAAGAAGGTGGGGGCCAGTGGTCCGCTGTGATCGGTCACAATCTGGTCCTGAAACAAATTCTCTTCCTTGTTGCACGAAAACTCAATATAAAACAAAAGGACACGCCAGCAGAAATCGGCGTTATTTATTCTTCAAAAGGACGTATATCAATGCACTGCATGGATATGGATTGAATTTTTGTAATTGATAAAAAAATAAAGTGAGGTAATGCAGCTTTAATAACAGCCTCTGAAGAGTCCAGATTCAGGTGGAAGGTTCTCTTCTGCAGATCATCTCTAGTTCAGGTTTGATGGGTTCCTGAATAATATTCAGTTCTGGGGATTGAGATGGTAATTCTAGAACGTTGTACTTGTGGTAACGCTTTATATTAAGGTGTGCTTATTAAGTATTAATAAGGTATTAATAGGGGGGCGACAGTAGCTCAGTTGGTAGAGCATCGGCCTTTGGGCCTGGACGTCGTGAGTTCGATTCCCACCATGGGACCTACTGCAACTGCTCCCACTGATGACTGCTGTCGTTGTGTCCTTGGGCAAGACACTTAACCCCACATTGCCTGAAGCCCCCCGCTGAAAGATCAAGGCTGTTTCACAATTGACGGAGCAGCCATCTTCCTGTGGACTCACCCCCTGCAGAGGATCAGAGGGACTGGTGCTATGAGCGTTGGGGGCAGCTCTCATTGCCACCCCCCTGACCCAGAAATGGACAAAGGGGTTGAAAATGAAATGAAATGAAATGAAAGGTATTAATAGGCATTATTAACATGCTTATAATTTGCTTGTATATGCTTATAAAGCTGCTCATTTCATTATTCTCTAAACAATGTTGTTCTAGTTAAATGCTTTTAAGTATTTAATAAGTAATTAGTCAGATAGTTATTACAGGAGGAATATGTTTATAAAGATATGAATAAGCTGCTTATTAAACTATTATCGATACCATGTTGATAGGCCACTAACAAGATGCCTATAAAGATATTAATAACTGCTTATTTCACTAATATCTAATCTCCGGTTCATAGGCCCTAACACTATGCTTGTAAATGTGTTAATAAACTGCTTATTACACTATTTTGCAGAACCCTAATCTAAAGTATGTGTTAATACAGAAAAAAAACACAACCATGATCTAAGATTGTTTTATTTATTCAAACAGCATAAGTATCTTAGTAATTACTTATTAAATTCTAAAAAGAATATAACTAGAACAACATTGTTTAGAGAATATTGAAATGAGCAGCTTATATGTTTATAAGCACATACAAGCAAATTATAAGCATGTTACTAATGCCTATTAATACCTTATTAATACTTAACAAGCACACCTTGATGTAAAGCGTTACCGAGCTATACCCGTTTCTGCAGGTTTGTTTAGCCCCGCCCCCAACTCGCTCACAGGCTTCTCTTCCCTTCACTCCCATCCCACGGAGCCATCTAGTTTTGTTTACGATCTGATACTGTTGTAGAATTAAAATGTTGTCTACTAATGATTTTAAAAACAGGTCCTCTGAAGAATGTGCACTAAGGAAAAGCTCCAAGGACACGAGGATTGCAAACAGGAATAAAGAGGGTCGAATGGAGAACTACAATAATATTAATATAATAAATAATAATATAATAATAATAATAAAGATACCAACCTTCAAACCGGGACGAATTATTAACTCCAGAAATAAACATTCTCGCCTCCCTCTCTGGCGAGATCAAAGTTCAAACCACCATCTGGCTAATCCCTCCCTGGCAGACTGGGGGTTCACCAACGGCGTTCTGACGCCTCCCAGTGGACACGGGACGCCAGCACACCCAAAATGAACATTCGGGAGACGCACAAAGATGACGTCATCGGACATTCTGATAAAACTGGTCTGAGTCTGAATCAGCAGATAGGGTGAGCCATAGGAGAAGAGAGCAGGCATAGTTAGGATAGGAGCTTTTTGAATTTCTGTATCTGATTGTAAAGATAAATTAAATACAGATATTTAACTTGGAAATCTTCGTCTTGTTTTCTGCATCAAACTGTGAAAACGTCAGTCAAATCTTTTTTGTCAACAATACGCATGCTAACATTAGCATTAGCGCAACTTCTTGGAAGCTGTACAACAATCACTGATGAAATGGTACAAAAGCAACGCACTGCTAACACAATATAGATTACCGCTAGCTTCACGTCCAAATGTAGTCCGAGGCGGTCCCACTCCCACAGGTCTCTCCAGAGGATACGATGTAAGCTAGCTATGTTCACCTGGGCTTGATTTCTTCTTTGATCATTTGTTCGCTTTAGTTCCCTCTTCTCTTCCTCACTGATGCGTTGTTTGGGCTACTTATGGGCCACTTATGCTAACATGCTACTGTGTTTACCTGCGCTGTAGAGCTAGCCTCTAAGGCGGATAGTGCTGCGGTGCTATTACGAATAGGCTGGCCTGTTTATAACAGGAGAACGATCACACTACGTCTCTACTCAGCACTTTTTACGCCCTTAATTCATACACAGCTGAATCAATGAGCTCAAGTTTTCAAATAAATTACGGATTATAATACAACTTGTATGTAGTAATGCGCATTTTTATGAACTCACTAGAAAATAAATCGGGTATAGCTTCTTTAAGCTGGCTTGTCCAAATATTCTTTAGCATACCTCAGGCAGCACGGTTTGTGGCACAGAGAAAAGGCTTTTCCATCCCTTGAGCATTTCCTTCCATAAAGTGTGTGAATAGTTGAACCATGGACAGTGACACCGTCTGCAGCAGCTGATGTTGAAGGTCTTGGGAGCTGGTCCGTGGGTTGACTCTGACCGTTTTCACAATGCTGCACCTGTGTTAGGAAGTCAAGAGTCAGTTCCAAAAAAACTGTGCTAAAGGTCTTGAAATTAAATAAAATAATGTAAAGGGTGCCTATAATTATGCACATTCCTAATTTGGTTTAAATTATTCTTGCACACTTTCTGTAAATGATACAAACGGCGTTTCACTTCTCAAATATATTTTTACTGAAATTTCTCATTTGTATTTTGTGAGATGAATTAAGTTTTTATCTTATCTTATCTGACTTTTATTAATCAAACATCCAATGACATACAAAGATAATCTTTTTAAATGTATCAGTTCCCTAAGCTTAACCCTAATTGGATAGGTCCTGGTTTAGAGCTGGTTCACTCCTGGAACCTGATATACCTGATATATTGATCTTAATGATCAAAAGTGTCCCGTCCAAAGTATGGACCCTGTGGCCCCCACCTCTTTGACTCTGTTGAATCTGTTCATGCAGTTGGTCTTTTTTAGGAAACTCTCTGTCAGCCATTTTGGATGGAGAGGCACGTCTCACATTCCTGAACCGAGGAGAGGATTACGTCATGAACATGCCCTACGCTCACTGCAAAGGTCAGCCCAAACCCCAGCCCACACACATGACATCTGTGTATATATGATTCACAATTTATAAAATATTGTAATAGCGGTTAAATCACATAATGATCCGTCGACAGTAGCTCAGTTGGGATGTGTCCTTGGAAAGACACTTAAGCCCCGTCCCAATTCTCACACTTGCCCTTGATTTTGCGCGTGCCAGCGGGGGTTGTAGGGTGTCCCAATAGGAGGATCTTTGTTTACACCCGTGTCTGCATGCGCCCCTCGCACGGGCGGCAAGAAGACAGAGCGGCACATACTGAAGCATGGATGCAACGACTACTTTAGAAAGACTCAGTGGGTGAATAGCACTGTATATAAGCACTTTAACAATAGCACTGTATATAAGCACTTTAACAATAGCACTGTATATAAGCACTTTAACAATAGCACTGTATATAAGCACTTTAACAATAGCACTGTATATAAGCACTTTAACAATAGCACTGTATATAAGCGCTTTAACAATAGCACTGTATATAAGTGCTTTAACAATAGCACTGTATATAAGCGCTTTAACAATAGAACTGTATATAAGCACTTTAACAATAGCACTGTATATAAGCACTTTAACAATAGCACTGTATATAAGTGCTTTAACAATAGCACTGTATATAAGCGCTTTAACAATAGCACTGTATATAAGCACTTTAACAATAGCACTGTATATAAGCGCTTTAACAATAGCACTGTATATAAGCGCTTTAACAATAGCACTGTATATAAGCACTTTAACAATAGCACTGTATATAAGCACTTTAACAATAGCACTGTATATAAGCACTTTAACAATAGCACTGTATATAAGCGCTTTAACAATAGCACTGTATATAAGCGCTTTAACAATAGCACTGTATATAAGCACTTTAACAATAGCACTGTATATAAGCGCTTTAACAATAGCACTGTATATAAGCACTTTAACAATAGCACTGTATATAAGCACTTTAACAATAGCACTGTATATAAGCACTTTAACAATAGCACTGTATATAAGCACTTTAACAATAGCACTGTATATAAGCACTTTAACAATAGCACTGTATATAAGCGCTTTAACAATAGCACTGTATATAAGTGCTTTAACAATAGCACTGTATATAAGCGCTTTAACAATAGCACTGTATATAAGTGCTTTAACAATAGCACTGTATATAAGCACTTTAACAATAGCACTGTATATAAGCACTTTAACAATAGCACTGTATATAAGCACTTTAACAATAGCACTGTATATGAGCACTTTAACAATAGCACTGTATATAAGCGCTTTAACAATAGCACTGTATATAAGCACTTTAACACTAGCACTGTATATAAGCGCTTTAACAATAGCACTGTAAATAAGCACTTTAACAATAGCACTGTATATAAGCACTTTAACAATAGCACTGTATATGAGCACTTTAACAATAGCACTGTATATAAGCGCTTTAACAATAGCACTGTATATAAGCACTTTAACAATAGCACTGTATATAAGCACTTTAACAATAGCACTGTATATAAGCACTTTAACAATAGCACTGTATATAAGCGCTTTAACAATAGCACTGTATATAAGCACTTTAACAATAGCACTGTATATAAGCACTTTAACAATAGCACTGTATATAAGCCACTTTAACAATAGCACTGTATATAAGCACTTTAACAATAGCACTGTATATAAGCGCTTTAACAATAGCACTGTATATAAGCACTTTAACAATAGCACTGTATATAAGCACTTTAACAATAGCACTGTATATAAGCGCTTTAACAATAGCACTGTATATAAGCACTTTAACAATAGCACTGTATATAAGCACTTTAACAATAGCACTGTATATAAGCGCTTTAACAATAGCACTGTATATAAGCGCTTTAACAATAGCACTGTATATAAGCACTTTAACAATAGCACTGTATATAAGCACTTTAACAATAGCACTGTATATAAGCGCTTTAACAATAGCACTGTATATAAGCACTTTAACAATAGCACTGTATATAAGCACTTTAACAATAGCACTGTATATAAGCGCTTTAACAATAGCACTGTATATAAGCACTTTAACAATAGCACTGTATATAAGCACTTTAACAATAGCACTGTATATAAGCGCTTTAACAATAGCACTGTATATAAGCACTTTAACAATAGCACTGTATATAAGCGCTTTAACAATAGCACTGTATATAAGCGCTTTAACAATAGCACTGTATATAAGCACTTTAACAATAGCACTGTATATAAGCACTTTAACAATAGCACTGTATATAAGCGCTTTAACAATAGCACTGTATATAAGCACTTTAACAATAGCACTGTATATAAGCACTTTAACAATAGCACTGTATATAAGCACTTTAACAATAGCACTGTATATAAGCACTTTAACAATAGCACTGTATATAAGCACTTTAACAATAGCACTGTATATAAGCGCTTTAACAATAGCACTGTATATAAGTGCTTTAACAATAGCACTGTATATAAGCGCTTTAACAATAGAACTGTATATAAGTGCTTTAACAATAGCACTGTATATAAGCACTTTAACAATAGCACTGTATATAAGCACTTTAACAATAGCACTGTATATAAGCACTTTAACAATAGCACTGTATATAAGCGCTTTAACAATAGCACTGTATATAAGCACTTTAACAATAGCACTGTATATAAGCACTTTAACAATAGCACTGTATATAAGCACTTTAACAATAGCACTGTATATAAGCGCTTTAACAATAGCACTGTATATAAGCGCTTTAACAATAGCACTGTATATAAGCACTTTAACAATAGCACTGTATATAAGCACTTTAACAATAGCACTGTATATAAGCACTTTAACAATAGCACTGTATATAAGCACTTTAACAATAGCACTGTATATAAGCACTTTAACAATAGCACTGTATATAAGCACTTTAACAATAGCACTGTATATAAGCGCTTTAACAATAGCACTGTATATAAGCACTTTAACAATAGCACTGTATATAAGCACTTTAACAATAGCACTGTATATAAGCGCTTTAACAATAGCACTGTATATAAGCACTTTAACAATAGCACTGTATATAAGCGCTTTAACAATAGCACTGTATATAAGCGCTTTAACAATAGCACTGTATATAAGCACTTTAACAATAGCACTGTATATAAGCGCTTTAACACTAGCACTGTATATAAGCACTTTAACAATAGCACTGTATATAAGCGCTTTAACGCAAGAAGATCAGAGGAGATATGTAGACAAGCTAAAAATAAGTATATGAGACCGAACTGAATAAATTCAAAGCCCAGATGAGACCTGGGATGACGAGAAAAACATTGGTCAGACTCACCTCTGTCTTGGCACAGATCGGCTGGGACTGGGACCCTTCACCCATCCTGGCCATGTTCGTCAATATGCATCGCTTTTCCAGCTGGACAAGGCTGTGCTTTTTGAGGAGCTACTAATCTTTTTTTACTTTTTATTTTGTGAATATTACATATACCAAAGTTTGTCCAAAAGAAAGAGTATTGTAACAGCAAAATAGTGTGAACAAATTACACCAAAAAATGCTGCGTTGATCTTAAAAGATTAAGAAAATACAATACACAGGGTGACCTGGCATGACAGTCTATGCCCGTGACACAAAATAAATAATATTTTAACACACATTTATAGCACACAGTATAGCAAACGCTACACTTCCACTTCCATACTTCTGTGAACGCAAAGCGGGGGACGTGGTCAAGGGGGCAGGGGGTCATGTCCTGCGGGGGACGTGACAGACATGGAAGAAGCCGCTGGAAATAACACAACGCTAATCGTGTTCTCTGCCACACCGGCAGCGATGATAATAATGATGACAAAGCCAATTCCTGAAATAGAGTATCATAAATAAAGAGCCTGTCGTTTATCGTGGAGAAAATCTGACATGTTCTGAGCCTGTTCACTTCATCTCTTTGTTTCTATATAATGAATCCTGTAGCCTCATTTCCAAAAAGACATGCCCTCAGGTTCTGTCATGGGGCGTTAAGAGCGGATCATTCGTTGCAGCGACTTTAAATGCAAAGTCAATGATGACGTCCGTGTTACGGCCCTGGGCCTGTAGATTGCTCCCTGTTTGGATTTTGTGTGTTTTGTGTGTGTGTGGCCACCCTTTCTGTCTCGTGATCCATGGCCTGTGATTGGACAACCACTGGCCCTCCCACCTCCCAGAAGTCCGTGACTCGGATACTGATTGGAGGAGCAGCGGTGCACCTGGTCAATCCAGCTTAAGGCCACACTCCACACCTGGTACTCCACACCTGGCACCAGGTGCTGCCAGCCACAGACCTCATGGTGTCCTCATTTGTCCTCATGGTGTCTGTCATTGTCAAGAGTGGCCATGACTTAAAAGACAAAGTCCGTATCGCTTTGATTTGGTTTGTCTCTTTTTAGTTGTCACGTTGAGATTTTGTTGTTGTGACACTTGGGTTTATATGAGACAACAGTCAGTTTAGTGTTTAGTACTGTGTGTAAAGATTTAGTGTAGGTTTTGTTTTGGTAACGGTGAGTTGCCCCGTTATATCCTGTGTGGTGTCCTTTTGATGTATGTCTACTTATCATTTACATTCCTGTTATTAAATACTTTGCCATTTAATATATTTTTGTTGTTACCTCCCTTACCCTATCTAGCTGAACTTTTTCAGTCACGGTAACTCCAGATAACATGACTGGTAATCTATAAGTAGTGCCATCTTGATCATTGAAGGTCTTTGAAAATTATACGCTAATATAATAAAATAATATTCTATATACTAAAAAAATTATATACATTGGATCAGTGATTTTATTTTCATCTCAAATTTTGTTTTACACTTAAGATTTTTAACATAGACTGTTGACAGTATTCTCTTATCTCGAACTGCTCTCAAACTACAGCTTTTTGAAATCTTTATACGAAAATGGACATTTTCCAACATGGCCACCACCTTGATGATGTCATAATATGCAAATTAGATGACAAATCAACTTCCATCCCGAATTTGTCTTCAAACTATAGATATTTCTCATTTAAAGTATGCCTTCATCTGTGATTTATTAAAGAGGTTACATTTTCTGTTTTGGTTTTAAAGTTGGGTACCCCAGAGTCAAAGCAATATTTCAGCAGTTTTTTTGTTTGCAAATTACAGTCTTTGGGATTTTTGAAGGGTACCCTAACTTTGGGATTGTGATGCGATTGTTCTTGCTGTGAGTGTAATGGCAGGTGCTCTCACAGGCATTCTGTACGGCACCATGACGCTGGAGCTGGGGGGCCAGATTACCATCACGTGTGAGAAGACGGGCTACAGCGCTCAGCTGGAATTTAAACTCAAGGTAAAGAACACAGTTGCAACGAACCAGCTTTGTGCACTTACTTAAACACACCTCTTACTTCTTCCAAATCTGTCATTTCATCAACTGTCATCATCCAGAGACAGGTATTTGTCTTCTCCACTTCCAGCATAATAGTTTAGTGATGGAGTTTTGAAGTGAAGCCTGTTTTCGGCTCATATTATAATTAGTATGACGTACTTGGGTGGACTACGTGTGTGTCTCAGAAGCCCAATAATGACCCAGGAAGTACATAAAAAGATGTTGACATTTGTCCACACTGCATTTTTGAACAAAACAACAGCAAAACAAAATTTCCAAAAAAGTCAAGTTAACTGTTTTTTCACCGCCTGTTTATGTCAAGTGTTAATACTGGGCATTATAATGGGCATGAAGCTGAATCCTCTATTCGTGCCATAGGGGGATATTTCAGATATTATATGATATATCAAATTCTTCAAAATGTGAACAAACAAATGTAATGTATAAAATAGCCTAACCTTGATGCAAACAAACATTTTCCCAAACACTGACCCATTCGCCTTTAGTTGAGAAACCAAACTTGCAAAAATGTATTGGACTTGCCATTGTCTGTCAAACTTTCAATTTGTTTTCTTGTTTGTTGGATTTAATCACAGCAAATATGTAAGTGAAAAACGTTTTATTTTTAATCAATTACATACAGTATATGTCATAAAAACACACAATGATTATTCCCTATATTTTCACCTTTACCATTTTTATTTTGGAAATCAGCTATTCCCCCTTGTTATGACATCAGCCAATCCATCCTGCCTTGTATCAAGGTCCAGGCTGATGGTCCAGGCTGATGGTCCAGGCTGATGGTCCAGGCTGACGGTCCAGGCTGACGGTCCGGGCTGACGGTCCAGGCTGACGGTCCGGGCTGATGGTCCGGGCTGACGGTCCGGGCTGACGGTCCAGGCTGACGGTCCGGGCTGACGGTCCAGGCTGATGGTCCAGGCTGACGGTCCGGGCTGATGGTCCGGGCTGATGGTCCGGGCTGACGGTCCGGGCTGATGGTCCAGGCTGACGGTCCGGGCTGATGGTGGGGGCTGATGGTCCGGGCTGATGGTCCGGGCTGATGGTGGGGGCTGATGGTCCAGGCTGACGGTCCAGGCTGATGGTCCAGGCTGACGGTCCGGGCTGACGGTCCGGGCTGACGGTCCGGGCTGACGGTCCGGGCTGACGGTCCGGGCTGACGGTCCAGGCTGACGGTCCAGGCTGACGGTCCGGGCTGACGGTCCGGGCTGACGGTCCGGGCTGACGGTCCAGGCTGACGGTCCAGGCTGACGGTCCAGGCTGACGGGCTGACGGTCCGGGCTGACGGTCCAGGTTGACGGTCCGGGCTGACGGTCCGGGCTGACGGTCCAGGCTGACGGTCCAGGCTGATGGTCCAGGCTGATGGTCCAGGCTGATGGTCCAGGCTGACGGTCCAGGCTGACGGTCCGGGCTGATGGTCCGGGCTGACGGTCCGGGCTGACGGTCCAGGCTGATGGTCCAGGCTGATGGTCCGGGCTGACGGTCCGGGCTGATGGTCCGGGCTGACGGTCCAGGCTGATGGTCCGGGCTGACGGTCCTGGCTGACGGTCCAGGCTGACGGTCCGGGCTGATGGTCCGGGCTGATGGTCCGGGCTGATGGTCCAGGTTGACGGTCCAGGTTGACGGTCCAGGCTGATGGTCCGGGCTGACGGTCCAGGCTGACGGTCCAGGCTGACGGTCCGGGCTGATGGTCCAGGCTGATGGTCCAGGCTGATGGTCCGGGCTGACGGTCCGGGCTGATGGTCCGGGCTGACGGTCCAGGCTGATGGTCCGGGCTGATGGTCCAGGCTGACGGTCCAGGCTGACGGTCCGGGCTGACGGTCCAGGCTGATGGTCCAGGCTGATGGTCCAGGCTGATGGTCCAGGCTGATGGTCCAGGCTGACGGTCCGGGCTGATGGTCCGGGCTGATGGTCCAGGCTGACGGTCCGGGCTGACGGTCCGGGCTGATGGTCCGGGCTGACGGTCCGGGCTGACGGTCCAGGCTGACGGTCCAGGCTGATGGTCCGGGCTGATGGTCCAGGCTGACGGTCCAGGTTGACGGTCCAGGTTGATGGTCCAGGCTGATGGTCCGGGCTGATGGTCCAGGCTGATGGTCCAGGCTGATGGTCCGGGCTGACGGTCCGGGCTGATGGTCCAGGCTGACGGTCCAGGTTGACGGTCCGGGCTGATGGTCCAGGCTGATGGTCCAGGTTGACGGTCCGGGCTGATGGTCCGGGCTGATGGTCCAGGTTGACGGTCCGGGCTGATGGTCCAGGCTGATGGTCCGGGCTGATGGTCCAGGCTGATGGTCCGGGCTGATGGTCCGGGCTGATGGTCCGGGCTGACGGTCCGGGCTGATGGTCCAGGCTGATGGTCCGGGCTGATGGTCCAGGCTGATGGTCCGGGCTTGATGGTCCAGGTTGACGGTCCGGGCTGATGGTCCGGGCTGACGGTCCTGGCTGACGGTCCGGGCTGATGGTCCAGGCTGATGGTCCGGGCTGATGGTCCAGGCTGATGGTCCGGGCTGATGGTCCGGGCTGACGGTCCGGGCTGACGGTCCGGGCTGATGGTCCAGGCTGATGGTCCGGGCTGTTGGTCCGGGCTGATGGTCCGGGCTGATGGTCCGGGCTGATGGTCCGGGCTGATGGTCCGGGCTGACGGTCCGGGCTGATGGTCCGGGCTGACGGTCCGGGCTGATGGTCCAGGCTGATGGTCCAGGCTGATGGTCCAGGCTGATGGTCCGGGTGATGGTCCGGGCTGACGGTCCGGGCTGATGGTCCGGGCTGATGGTCCAGGCTGATGGTCCGGGCTGATGGTCCAGGCTGATGGTCCAGGCTGATGGTCCAGGCTGATGGTCCGGGCTGATGGTCCAGGCTGATGGTCCGGGCTGATGGTCCGGGACGGGGCGACAAAACGCTACAGAACTGCCCCTCCCCCCTGCACTGCTTATGACAGTGCCAAAAAGTATTCTCTGCATCGCCGTGAGCAGCGCATCGCCGTGAGCAGCGCATCAAATGAGCGTATGTTTAGCTTCACAATCTGCTTCTTGGAGTCTAGGCAAGACTGATGGGCAATTATTGCCTTTGACAAAGTAGGTGCATTGAATAGTGTATTTAAATGTTAAAATAAAGCTTGTGTTCATAGACATACTTGACAGTGTATTGAAAGGGCAGTCGGCAAGCTGAGGATGGCAGGCTGGTTGTGTCTCAACATGAAGGACCCGCAGCTTGAGAAGGAAACCGGCCCGCGCATTACAAGAAAACAATACTCAGTCAATCACTTACAATACAATACAATACAATACAATACAATACAATACAATACATGTATTTGTGTGTACATGTATTGTATAACGCTGTGTATAACGCTGTATCTACCCCTGCAGGAACGTGAGTGCCCTGCGGTCGCGGACTGCCCCTCGCTCGGACTCTAGCGCCTCCTTCCTCCAACAGAGGGACTATGTGGTTATCATGCTACTCATCCTTCTGCAACTCTTCATCAACTTCCTTTTCAAGTAGCTAAGAAAACTGTGGACAAGGGATCCAGACACCAACCATGCTGCAAACGCTTGAGCTGAGATTACCAAAGGCGAGCGCTTTGGACTTGTTTTACAATAGGGGCACTTACTTAAGTTAAAGCTGCACTAACTCACTTTGTGAAATGTTCAAATGTGAGCGCTGGCCTCGCTCTTTCTGCTCCCCCTTCCCCCACTCACGGAGCTATCGCCCCCCACTACCCCCTCCCACTCGGCCACACATGTGCTGTTTACGGAGCTCACATCTCACAATATGGATCGCACATTTGAACGTGGATGCCGTGACCATAGAATGATAGAACCCTGAAGCGCGGAGGAACGAGACTTTCTTTTGGATGGCTGTTTCACTGAGTAAGCAGTAACCGTTAATGAAGACACGGAATATTCAGGTTAGACTCCGCCGCTTGTTTACCTCAGCTGTCTGTGCTAACAAGAGACCTGTGGCTTTTCTCAAGAAGGTGGGGGCCAGTGGTCTGCTGTGATTGGTCACAATCTGGTCCTGAAACAAATTCTCTTCCTTGTTGCACGAAAACTCAATATAAAACAAAATGACACGCCAGCAGAAATCGGCGCTATTTATTCTTCAAAAGGACGTATATCAATGCACTGCATGGATATGGATTGAATTTTTGTAATTAATGCAAAAATAAAGTGAGGTAATGCAGCTTTAAGCATATTAACATTCAATTAAACATAAATAATCTCCTTTCTCATGTTTAATGGAGGGCTCATACATAATAAACATATAAACGTATGTAAATATCTAAAACCAGTCCAAAGTGCTCAAATGAAAAGGAATTTGTTAAAGTGAAGTCACTTCAGCTCCTTTACTTTATCAGCGTTAAAACAAAGACGTTTGATTTAATAAAAACGTCAAACAACTTTCCAAAAAGGGAGAAGAAAAACTATTCCTGGAGGATTTTATTTTCCCCCAGAGAGTCAAAACAAAGACTGCCTTTTCTGTGTTTTAAGGTGAAAATGTTGTTGATTTTTAATTTTATGTTTTACAAGTTGAGTTACATTTCAATCCAACGGAACTCTAGCATTTCTCATTATTACTTGGAATTGGCGGCGGAGGCAACGGATCGGCAGAACCGTGGACCAGTGTCTTTGACTATGGCACGAAGTGTATAAAAATATACAGTGCTATTAAAAAAACATTCCACAGTTGTGTACAGGTACCATGTAGCAGTGTATTAGCCATGTCATTTTGTTTACTGATTCAAACTTAGTAACCACATCAGCACCTCATTAGTCGTGCTTTACTGTTGTTATTGACTCAATATTTAAATTAGTGAAGAATCATTGGAAGTGAGGGGGGATTACAAAACACAGGTGAAAACCAAATTTTAAGGTGGAAGAAAATTCTTTATTGGTTTCCTGGTTGCGAAGGCAGCAGTCTAAGCAGAGATGCCCGACTTCCCAATCCAAACACACCTCTAGCTCATCCGTGGGAATCCCGAGGGATTTCTCAGGCCAGCTGAGAGTTGTAGTCTTTCCAACATTTTCTGGGGTCTTCCCCTGCTCTCCTCCTGGCAGGGTTAGGGTGTCGAGGAGGCATTTGAAACAGATGCCCGAGCCAACTCAACTGGTTCATCTCGACATGGAGAAGCAGCGGCTCTACTACAAGCTCTTCATCCTGTCTCTAAGGCCGCTTTTCCACAGTAACGGTACGGCACGGCACGGCCGAGTTCGGGGGCTTTTCCATTAAAAATAGTACCTCTTCAGTGTGGGAGGGATTCTCAGACCACGTCATTTACACGCAACGCGTAACTAGTAACATTCGTGCGGTGCATGGATTTATTAATATTGGTGATAGCTGCTATTACCTCCTAGGGCAGTGGTTCCCAAAGTGGGGGTCCCGACCCCCCGGGGGGTCATGAGAACCCCTGCAAATAATACCTGCTTTAAAATGAAACAAGGTTAATATCCACAACAGAAAAACCGGGAGGGGCAGAAAAGTCACATGTGTCAGAGGTCAGGCTGATGGTGCGGAGACTGCGCAGAGAGAGGGCAGCGGAGAAAGAGACCCGGCTTTTCGGAGTCAGTGGTAAAGACGTCCGCACATTAAAAGCGGGTGGTCGCTTTATGCTGCTCCTTACGGCAACGTTGGAAAGAGAAGCCGCGGCGATGAACCACCACAATGCACTTTTTACTGAAAGTAACAGCAGAAAGCCGCCACCCGCTTTTAATGTGCGGACCTCTTTACCACCGACTCCAAAAAGCCGGGCCTCTTTACCGCTGTTGGAGAACAGTGAGGGCGAGCCGCAAGAAATGCCCTCCACCTCTGCAAAGGTGGGAGCCCACCAAGCCCATCACTTGCGTCACTACGCAAGTAAAAATACTCGCGAGTGCAGCTCGGTAGTAGCGCGAGTCTCTATAAAGCGTTACCCCGGGCTGTACAGGTGGGGGATTGCGGGGGAGCAGCGCATTTATCATGGGGGTCGCGGTCTAAAAACTTTGGGAACCCCTGTCCTAGGGGACTCTGCTCACCCTCTGCAGAACTGGCTCCTAAAACCTCTTCAGGACACCGAACGAGTGACAGACAAACAGCAAGTATTTAATAGAAAAATCAGCACAGCACGAGTGGTTGTTAAAAATGCTTTCCGCAGTCTTAAAGGAAAGACTCGGACACTGAACATGTGAAGTGGTGCTGACTTGCTGTGCTCTGCACAATTTGTGTGAAGACCACGGAGAGACCATGTGACACCTGTAGCAACAGCAGCCTTTAGCAGTGGAGCAGAGGAGGGTCTGATGCGTAACTTTGTCATATGCCTAAACATTTATTTTGCCCGTGTGTGTTCTGACCAAAAATAAAACGTTTTTGTATTTAGCAAATGTCTCCAACCTGGTTCATAAATTGACCAAGGTTATACAGATTTACTGACAAATATAATGTATGTAATGTAAATAGAAGTAAGAGTATATGGTAGGAAATTGTGACTTTTGCTTTTGAGCCCCTTTTCAGACAAAATGAATAAAACAAAGTCGTGATACAATCACATCCATCCATCCATCCATTTTCTACCCTTTAATCCATTTCTGGGTCAGGGGGGTGGCAGTCAGAGATGCCACCCAAGTCTCATAGCACCAGCCCCTCACTGACCCTCTGCAGGTGGTGAGTCCACAGGAGGACGGCTGCTCTCTGAGTGTGAGCATAGCCTTGATCTTTCAGTGGGGGCTTTGGGCAAAGTGGGGTTAAGTGTCTTGCCCAAGGACACAACGACAGCAGTCATCAGTGGGAGTCGGTTGAGAAGGTGTAGAGGTGGGAATTGAACCCACAACCTTCTGGCCTGAAGGCCAATGCTCTACCAACTGAGATACTGTCGCCCTGATACGATCACAGATTTATTAAAAACAAAAGTAAAGTGCAAAACCAACAGTTTACAAAGTCCAAAGTACGTATGTCTCTGAGACCAGGTCCAGATGAGGGGAAAGTTAAGTACTCCAGTCACTCATTGCTTGTTGGTGATCTCCTCACTTGTGGGAAGGGGTTAGTACAAGCACAAAACAGAATGGCAACACGTGAATACTGCAGATAATACGAGATAAAGCACAGTAGCACAGGGAGGACGTTAGCTTAACTTGATAAAGATAGCTATATGTAGCTCGCTCACTGTGTACAACAGACAATCAAACATGTACACAAGTAAATACATTTCAGTGAGAGCTTTGGGCCAACTCGATATGTAGCTAACAGTTATTTCCAGGATTACCACAGACCAGTCACAAATCCAGATCTGGGTGATCTCCCTGAAAACCTCGTGAAACCTCCGTGTTGAGCCTCGAGCTGCCTTTGAATTCTTTCTTTCGGCCTGAAGAGAGTAACGTGTGGACCTCGTCCACCGACCAGGACCAGGACTTTTGGGGCTTTCTGCGCGATTTCATTTCTCTGGAGTGAGGAGGACGTAATGTAGCCGAAGCAGAGCCGAGCAGAGCAGCCGCTTTTAAAGATGGCAGGGTTTTTTTTTTTACCAAAGGGTCAGATGTCACTTCCAGTGACAACACTCATTGACCAATCAGTGTAAGGCAGTCGGCCGACGTCACGTCATGATGAGGTAGTACAAAAAAAGTATGCAAACCCCGATCACAACACTAGTAGAAATGCAAAATAACCGTGCCGTGCCGTACCGTACCGTTACTGTGGAAAAGCGGCATAAGGGAGCACCCAGCCACTCTGCGGAGGAAGCTTATTTCAACAGCTTGTATCCGCAATCTCATCCTTTCGGTCATTACCCAAAGCTAATGACCATAGATGAGCAGAGGACCCCGGCCCCCATCCTGGATCCGAGATTCGACCATCGGTCAGAGTCTCCACTCCAGTACCTTGGAATAAACCTTGCCGGGAAGGCTGAGGAGTGTGCATTTTTGACTGCCAACAACCTTGGTGACTTCAGCAATGGAGATGAAAATATATATGGCCTAAGATCGTCAACCGCTGCCTCCGAGACAGAGAATGTGACTGGGGCGATTTCTACGAGCTGCCCCATTGGCGATAGAGAAGGAGAACATGGTCCACTCAGACTCAATGTTCAACTCCTCCACTGGGACCTGGGAAAAGGTCTCCGGGAGGTGTGAGTTTGAAAGTCCGTCAGACAGGGGCTTAGCGAGATGTTCCCAGCAGAAATCCAATGTGCAGCGTATGTGTGAAAATCAAATGTAAACATTCTCTATAAAGCAATTTTGTTTAAAAAGTTTGGGTAATAATGGAACATTACAAGACTTCTTTGTGTTCAAAGGTCTCTGTGAGAGACGTGTTTGGTCATTTCATCAGACCTGTTTTGTCAAATTGAGTGCGGTTATTTGACTTTTGCTTTGTGAGAGCATTGACTGTAAAAAATGGCACAGAGAAGCTTATGTTACTAACTGGATTAAGCCGTTTTCATATTACCAATAACTACAATTGTTGTGCGTAGAGTTGAGGGTACTATTATATTTATTTTTTCAAACAGTGGGTGAAACTCAACTTTAGTATTTAGATCAGGGAGAATGGGAATTTTCCGGCTGTAACAAATGCATTCCATCCCACAGCTGTAGGTCCATGTGTGTCACTGTAAGAATATGTAAGTCTTTCTTTGTGTGATCCATCCATCCATCCATCCATCCATTTTCTTCCGCTTCATCCCTTGCCGGGTCGCGGGGGCAGCAGTCTAAGCAGAGACGCCCAGACTTCCCTATCCACACACACTTCCTCCAGCTCGTCCGGGGGGACCCCAAGGCGTTCCCAGGCCAGCTGAGAGACATAGTCCCTCCAGCGTTTCCTGGGTCTTCCCCGGGGCCTCCTCCCGGTGGGACGTGCCCGGAACACCTCCCCAGGGAGGCGTCCAAGAGGCATCCGGAACAGATGCCCGAAAACTGGTTCCTCTCAACGTGGAGAAGCAGCGGCTCTACTCCGAGCTCCTCCCGTGTGACTGAGCTCCTCACCTTATCTCTAAGGGAGCAGCCACTCTGCGGAGGAAGCTCATTTCGACCGCTTGTATCCGCGATCTCGTTCTTTCGGTCATTACCCAAAGCTCATGACCATAGGTGAGGGAGGGAACGAAGATTGACCGGTAAATCGAGAGCTTTGCCTTTCGGCTCAGCTCCCTCTTTACCACAACGGTCCGATACAGCTCTGACTGCAGACGCTGCTCCCTCTTTACCACAACGGTCCGATACAGCTCTGACTGCAGACGCTGCTCCCTCTTTACCACAACGGTCCGATACAGCTCTGACTGCAGACGCTGCTCCCTCTTTACCACAACGGTCCGATACAGCTCTGACTGCAGACGCTGCTCCCTCTTTACCACAACGGTCCGATACAGCGACCGCATAACTGCGCACGCTGCACCGATCCGCCTGTCAATCTCACGCTCCATCCTTCCCTCACTCGTGAACAAGACCCCGAGATACTTGAACTCCTCCACTTGAGGAAGGACCTCTCCACCCACCTGCAGAGGGCAAGGCACCTTTTTCCGGTCGAGCACCATGGCCTCGGATTTGGAGCTGATTCTCATCCCAGCCGCTTCACACTCGGCTGCAAACCGCCCCAGTGCATGTTGTAGGTCTTTGTGTGAACAGAAATATGAACACAACTGCAGGCTGTGCTTTTTCAGTCAATGTTTGCAGATGCCGGTAAATCATGGTAAAAGATCACAGGACATCACATAACACCTTTTATGCCATAACAACTTATCTAAGTATTCATAAACAAACAAGTAATCAGCATTACGTGCGGTAATTTGGACTATTTAAACATTTCATGTTTGAGAAGGATTAATGATTCTTCATAGTTTAGAAAACAGAGCATTTGGTCCGATGGGGCGAGGGAGGATGTGATCTGTCAACACATCTCTTCTCTAAACATTGTTTGTTTCACATTAAATGTAAAGGTACATTTCAAGATTATTTGTATTTATATTTAAATGTATTTTTTATATTAGAGGACCAAATTAATACATACAATGTAGATTATTTTATGAATTAACTTATTGATTTTAGCTGCTTTATTCAGTGCTCCATAGTTAGTGTTCATGCAAAGCAATTATTATAGACCATATAACGTGGGTATTTAACACATCTGTCTGCATCTGTCTGCATCAGTCTGCATCAGTCTGCATCTGTCTGCATCAGTCTGCATCTGTCTGCATCTGTCTGCATCAGTCTGCATCAGTCTGCATCTGTCTGCATCTGTCTGCATCAGTCTGCATCTGTCTGCATCTGTCTGCATCTGTCTGCATCAGTCTGCATCTGTCTGCATCTGTCTGCATCAGTCTGCATCAGTCTGCATCTGTCTGCATCAGTCTGCATCTGTCTGCATCTGTCTGCATCAGTCTGCATCAGTCTGCATCTGTCTGCATCAGTCTGCATCTGTCTGCATCTGTCTGCATCTATCTGCATCAGTCTGCATCTGTCTGCATCAGTCTGCATCAGTCTGCATCTGTCTGCATCAGTCTGCATCTGTCTGCATCAGTCTGCATCTGTCTGCATCTGTCTGCATCTGTCTGCATCAGTCTGCATCAGTCTGCATCAGTCTCTGCGTCTGTCTGCATCAGTCTGCGTCTGTCTGCATCTGTCTGCATCAGTCTGCATCTGTCTGCATCTGTCTGCATCTATCTCCATCAGTCTGCATCAGTCTGCATCTGTCTGCATCAGTCTGCATCTGTCTGCATCTGTGCATCTGTCTGCATCTGTCTGCATCTGTCTGCATCTGTCTGCATCAGTCTGCATCAGTCTGCATCTATCTGCATCAGTCTGCATCTGTCTGCATCAGTCTGCATCTGTCTGCATCTGTCTGCATCAGTCTGCATCAGTCTGCATCAGTCTGCATCAGTCTGCATCTGTCTGCATCTGTCTGCATCTGTCTGCATCTGTCTGCATCTGTCTGCGTCTGTCTGCGTCAGTCTGCATCTGTCTGCATCTGTCTGCATCTGTCTGCATCTATCTGCATCTGTCTGCATCTGTCTGCATCAGTCTGCATCTGTCTGC
Organism: Knipowitschia caucasica; assembly: GCA_964034765.1. Classification (NCBI taxonomy): domain Eukaryota; kingdom Metazoa; phylum Chordata; class Actinopteri; order Gobiiformes; family Gobiidae; genus Knipowitschia; species Knipowitschia caucasica. The sequence goes on along the minus strand of OZ035823.1, from coordinate 59,010,858 downwards.
ATCTGTCTGCATCTATCTGCATCAGTCTGCATCTGTCTGCATCAGTCTGCATCAGTCTGCATCTGTCTGCATCAGTCTGCATCTGTCTGCATCAGTCTGCATCTGTCTGCATCTGTCTGCATCTGTCTGCATCAGTCTGCATCAGTCTGCATCAGTCTGCGTCTGTCTGCATCAGTCTGCGTCTGTCTGCATCTGTCTGCATCAGTCTGCATCTGTCTGCATCTGTCTGCATCTATCTCCATCAGTCTGCATCAGTCTGCATCTGTCTGCATCAGTCTGCATCTGTCTGCATCTGTGCATCTGTCTGCATCTGTCTGCATCTGTCTGCATCTGTCTGCATCAGTCTGCATCAGTCTGCATCTATCTGCATCAGTCTGCATCTGTCTGCATCAGTCTGCATCTGTCTGCATCTGTCTGCATCAGTCTGCATCAGTCTGCATCAGTCTGCATCAGTCTGCATCTGTCTGCATCTGTCTGCATCTGTCTGCATCTGTCTGCATCTGTCTGCGTCTGTCTGCGTCAGTCTGCATCTGTCTGCATCTGTCTGCATCTGTCTGCATCTGTCTGCATCTGTCTGCATCAGTCTGCATCTGTCTGCATCTGTCTGCATCTGTCTGCATCTGTCTGCATCTGTCTGCATCTGTCTGCGTCTGTCTGCATCAGTCTGCGTCTGTCTGCATCTGTCTGCATCTGTCTGCATCTATCTGCATCAGTCTGCACCTGTCTGCATCAGTCTGCATCAGTCTGCATCTGTCTGCATCAGTCTGCATCAGTCTGCATCTGTCTGCATCAGTCTGCATCAGTCTGCATCTGTCTGCATCTGTCTGCATCTGTCTGCATCTGTCTGCATCAGTCTGCATCTGTCTGCATCTGTCTGCATCAGTCTGCATCAGTCTGCGTCTGTCTGCATCTGTCTGCATCTGTCTGCATCTGTCTGCATCAGTCTGCATCTGTCTGCATCAGTCTGCACCTGTCTGCATCAGTCTGCATCAGTCTGCATCTGTCTGCATCAGTCTGCATCAGTCTGCGTCTGTCTGCATCTGTCTGCATCTGTCTGCATCTGTCTGCATCAGTCTGCATCTATCTGCATCAGTCTGCACCTGTCTGCATCAGTCTGCATCAGTCTGCATCTGTCTGCATCAGTCTGCATCAGTCTGCATCTGTCTGCATCTGTCTGCATCTGTCTGCATCTGTCTGCATCTGTCTGCATCTGTCTGCATCTGTCTGCATCAGTCTGCATCTGTCTGCATCTGTCTGCATCAGTCTGCATCAGTCTGCGTCTGTCTGCATCTGTCTGCATCTGTCTGCATCTGTCTGCATCAGTCTGCATCTGTCTGCATCTGTCTGCATCAGTCTGCATCAGTCTGCATCTGTCTGCATCTGTATCGGTTCTTCCCGTACAGTTTGCTTGAATGTACCATGTCTTAGGTGTGTTTCCATTGCAGCTGGTCTGTCTAGAGCACAGTGTTCAGGAAGTCATGTGAATAAGCATAAATATTAGGTTTGCAAATACATTTCAGTGCCTTCTACAGTTTCAGTGGTTTCTCTGGTCTTTCACACTGTAACAGAGCAATTTATGCATGTGTGAAACTTATTTTTACATTTTTGTCCAAAGGGAAAAAAAAACACTGATAATGAGGTTATAAGAGCGCAGACTTGTCTCTTTATCAGTGTATATTATAATCATGAACTAAAAGGTATGCTCTGTGTTTACCATTGCTTTTTGTTTGTAATTGAATGTGCCATAAAAAACGTTGAAAAAAAGGTTTGTTTTTATCAAGGCTCATCGCCAAACGTCACTCACTGTTTAACGTTTCACAGATTCCAGTATTGTCAGCTTTGTTTAAGTTTTCATGTTTTGTCCTGTAGCACTGGACAACTATTCTGATCACATGTGAGGCTTTATCCACCTGTAAATGGAACTAAGAATAAAATATCTCTACACTTTTGTGTTATTCATTATTTATTTTCTTTGTTCCCTAAACACCATCTGGTTTACTTTAGAATTGTAGTCTTTCAACTCTTGTTAATCTTGACTTACCACAACAATAGATAACTACGCAAGGACGTACTGCGTGTATGTATATGTCTCTGTGCGCGTACGTGTATGTACATGTCTCTGTGCGCGTACGTGTATGTATGTGTCTGTCTGTGCGGTACGTCTCTGTGCGCGTACGTGTATGTATATGTCTCTGTGCGCGTACGTGTATGTACATGTCTCTGTGCACGTACGTGTATGTATGTGTCTGTCTGTGCGGTACGTCTCTGTGCGCGTACGTGTATGTACATGTCTCTGTGCGCGTACATGTATGTACATGTCTCTGTGCACGTACGTGTATGTATATGTGTCTGTCTGTGTGGTACGTCTCTGTGCACGTACATGTATGTACATGTCTCTGTGCGCGTACGTGTATGTATATGTGTCTGTCTGTGTGGTACGTCTCTGTGCACGTACATGTATGTACATGTCCCTGTGCGCGTACATGTTTGTACATGTCTCTGTGCGCGTACGTGTATGTATATGTGTCTGTCTGTGTGGTACGTCTCTGTGCACGTACATGTATGTACATGTCTCTGTGCGCGTACGTGTATGTATATGTGTCTGTCTGTGTGGTACGTCTCTGTGCGCGTACGTGTATGTATGCGTCTGTCTGTGCGGTACGTCTCTGTGCGCGTACATGTATGTATATGTCTCTGTGCACGTACGTGTATGTATATGTGTCTGTCTGTGCGGTACGTCTCTGTGCGCGTACATGTATGTATATGTCTCTGTGCACGTACGTGTATGTATATGTGTCTGTCTGTGCGGTACGTCTCTGTGCGCGTACATGTATGTATATGTCTCTGTGCGCGTACGTGTATGTATGTGTCTGTCTGTGCGGTACGTCTCTGTGCGCGTACGTGTATGTATGTGTCTGTCTGTGTGGTGCGTCTCTGTGCGCGTACGTGTATGTATGTGTCTGTCTGTGCGGTACGTCTCTGTGCGCGTACGTGTATGTATGTGTCTGTCTGTGCGGTACGTCTCTGTGCGCGTACGTGTATGTACATGTCTCTGTGCACGTACGTGTATGTATATGTGTCTGTCTGTGCGGTACGTCTCTGTGCACGTACGTGTATGTATGTGTCTGTCTGTGCGGTACGTCTCTGTGCGCGTACGTGTATGTATATGTGTCTGTCTGTGCGGTACGTCTCTGTGCACGTACGTGTATGTATATGTGTCTGTCTGTGCGGTACGTCTCTGTGCGCGTACGTGTATGTATGTGTTTGTCTGTGCGGTACGTCTCTGTGCGCGTACGTGTATGTATGTGTCTGTCTGTGCGGTACGTCTCTGTGCGCGTACGTGTATGTATATGTCTCTGTGCGCGTACATGTATGTTTATGTCTCTGTGCACGTACATGTATGTATGTGTCTGTCTGTGCGGTACGTCTCTGTGCACGTACGTGTATGTATGTGTCTGTCTGTGCGGTACGTCTCTGTGCGCGTACGTGTATGTATGTGTCTGTCTGTGCGGTACGTCTCTGTGCGTGTACGTGTATGTATATGTGTCTGTCTGTGCGGTACGTCTCTGTGCGCGTACATGTATGTATGTGTCTGTCTGTGCGGTACGTCTCTGTGCGCGTACGTGTATGTATGTGTCTGTCTGTGCGGTACGTCTCTGTGCGCGTACGTGTATGTATATGTGTCTGTCTGTGCGGTACGTCTCTGTGCGCGTACATGTATGTATGTGTCTGTGCGGTACGTCTCTGTGCGCGTACGTGTATGTATGTGTCTGTCTGTGCGGTACGTCTCTGTGCGCGTACGTGTATGTACATGTCTCTGTGCGCGTACATGTATGTACATGTCTCTGTGCGCGTACATGTATGTACATGTCTCTGTGCACGTACGTGTATGTATATGTGTCTGTCTGTGTGGTACGTCTCTGTGCACGTACATGTTTGTACATGTCTCTGTGCGCGTACGTGTATGTATGTGTCTGTCTGTGCGGTACGTCTCTGTGCGCGTACATGTATGTATGTGTCTGTCTGTGCGGTACGTCTCTGTGCGCGTACGTGTATGTATGCGTCTGTCTGTGTGGTACGTCTCTGTGCGCGTACGTGTATGTATATGTGTCTGTCTGTGTGGTACGTCTCTGTGCGCGTACGTGTATGTATGTGTCTGTCTGTGCGGTACGTCTCTGTGCGCGTACGTGTATGTATGTGTCTGTCTGTGTGGTACGTCTCTGTGCACGTACATGTATGTATGTGTCTGTCTGTGCGCGTACATGTTTGTACATGTCTCTGTGCGCGTACGTGTATGTATATGTGTCTGTCTGTGCTGTACGTCTCTGTGCGCGTACGTGTATGTATGTGTCTGTCTGTGTGGTACGTCTCTGTGCGCGTACGTGTATGTATGTGTCTGTCTGTGCGGTACGTCTCTGTGCGCGTACGTGTATGTATGTGTCTGTCTGTGCGGTACGTCTCTGTGCGCGTACGTGTATGTATATGTGTCTGTGTGTGCGGTACGTCTCTGTGCGCGTACGTGTATGTATGTGTCTGTCTGTGCGGTACGTCTCTGTGCGCGTACGTGTATGTATGTGTCTGTGTGTGCGGTACGTCTCTGTGCGCGTACGTGTATGTATGTGTCTGTCTGTGCGGTACGTCTCTGTGCGCGTACGTGTATGTATGTGTCTGTCTGTGCGGTACGTCTCTGTGCGCGTACGTGTATGTATGTGTCTGTCTGTGCGGTACGTCTCTGTGCGCGTACATGTATGTATATGCGTCTGTCTGTGCCACTGCATGAAAAGTGTGATTTTCGTCTCTTTTCGGCCCTGTATATTACTGTGAAACTTCTGGGATTCGGCTGTTGACGGTAGTTTGTTGTCCCCTCCTCCCTCCTCCACAGGAGGCTTTAACATGTAAATGGCAATGCTGTGAGCTATACAAATGCTAATCAGGGTTGAGGGGGAGCACAACTTTGCGCCATGGATAAGGTCAGCACACCGTAGACCCGGATTTTGTAAATGCTCAAACACACACACACACACACACACACACACACACACACACACATATTTGATCATGATTGATTATAGCTTGTCATGTCAAAATCAATTAAATAAATCTAATAGGACAAAAGACATGTTGAAAGTGTAAGTGCTCATCTCATGTATGTACAGTACAGACCAAAAGTTTGGATTTTTTATTTTTATTCATGACATGAAAGATGTGTTCTATTCTCGGTTCAAATTATATATATATACTAGGGCTGTCAAACGATTCATTTTTTTTAGTTGATTAATCGCATAGTAATGGTGAGTTAACTCACGATTAATTGCATGTTTAACATTCTATTTCAAATCCACTCCAATTGAAGTTAAATGAGATTATCAAATATAATTACCAGTGTTGGGTAAGTTACTTTGAAAAAGTAATTAGTTATAGTTACTAGTTACTGCTACCAAAAAGTAATTGACTCACTAACTGAGTTACTCCACTATAAAAGTAACTAGTTAGCAGTAAAAATAACTATTGCGTTACTTTTTCGTTTGTCGTGGTACCGAGCTTTAGCTGGCTATAATTTAGGATAACTTCTAAGTAGATTAATTGTTGCAACAACCCCACCCTATTTTAGTATGATATGTTAGTTTAGGGAACTGTCCTGCAGGCAAACAGGTATAAGACAGGCCAAGGTGCCATTTAATTAAATTGCATTTATTTTTATCCATTGATCAAACAAACAGATTACAAAACTTGCAATTGAAAGAGACTATTTTAAAATAATTAGTTCCCAAAGACACGAGCAACACTCACGCCTGACAGTCAAGAACCAGGGAAAATACAGTGCGCAGAGCGCGCCTGACAGACAAGAACCAGGGAAAATACAGTGCGCAGAGCGCGCCTGACAGACAAGAACCAGGGAAAATACAGTGCGCAGAGCGCTGAGTATGTGAACGGAGCAATCGCTTGCTGCTGTTATTATAATAGCTAGATCCATGCTTGCAGCCCGTGCAAAGCTTGCACTCACTCACAGCCGCTAACAACAACCAGAGCGGCCACGGAGGAGGCCATCTCACAGCAGCATTCTGAGTGATATTCTTATGGATAAATGGGCAGGTATTTAAAAAAAATAACGCGTTAATAAAAAATGTAATTAACGTGAGTCAAAACGATAATTTTGACAGCCTTAATATATACACAAACGGTTGTTGGTGTTATCACACTTTACACAACCAAAACTTGGGGCTTCACAAACTGAATGCGCATTTCGCGCATGCGCAAAACGCAACGAAATACTTTGCCTGAAGTCGACGGTGGAGTCTCGTGGAACGTGAAGAGAGGACTCTTTTGAATGTACGGTAAGTGTTAAGACACGTTGTTCATTGTTATAAAGGTATAAAGCTAAAGAAGTGTGTTAAGAACGAGTATACATTCGACTATATTATCTTATAAAACTCGTGTGTTCGACCAGCTCAGCGGTGAATGCAGTGACTGTGGCCGTGTTCAGAGCCGCTCTCCCGGAGGCCTGAGAGAGCTCTGTCCGGCCTCCGGGAGTTTATTGAGGACAGCGGTGAATGTAGCTGTTAGTAGCTAACTGTAGCCATGTTCAGAGCCATATTCCCGGCCCTAACTACGCGGGCCGCCGCCGCAAGGAAGCTCGGAATCACATATATATGTGATATATATGTGATTGCTCCGTGTGTGATAACTTTCTGTAAAGCATGGAACTGCTGCAGGAGCAGGGACGAAGCGCACAGAGCAGACTGCTTCGAAAGAACCGAAGGAAAAGCAGTTTGGGCTCATGGCAGAGCCTGATGTACAGGAGACTGTGGAATATCTAACATATATCATTTATTTTGCACTGTTCCTGTCTTTGTTTGAGCGCTAAGACTTTCACTTTTATTACTGTACTTTTTCATCTCATTTGTCACTGTTGTCTTTCTGTTCATTTTTTTTGTTTTTTTTTTTATTAAGTCCATTGCTTAATAAGGTTAGAGTGAATCTAGACCTCCTTTAAACACATTTGAGCAAAAATCATGTGATATTGTTTTATATATATTGATTATTCTTTTTTTTGCTTACAGTTGCAGTCCGACAACAAGAAATAGTCAATTCTGCCCCACCTGTGGAAAATGTCAAAGCGCGCTGGCCAGCACTTTATACAGAGAGACAGGTGTGTACACATTTTTTACATCTATGCATTTAACTTGAAGTGTTTTATGTTTTTTTTGCAGGTCCTGGCAGAATTTAACCAGATCACCAGCTCCAAACTGGGCAATGATTTTGTTGAAGCATTGGATTGCCTAACGACACAGTTCATCAAGCTCTTTAAGGCCAAAAGAGGTCCTGCTGCATTTTGTATCATAAGATTTTTGGTACAATTGTAGATTGTCATTTTACATTTTCCACGTGTTTGTAGATGGTGGAACTGCAGGAAAACCCTGGTGACCGAGAGATCCTTAAAGATTATAATTCTGTGAGATCACTAAGTCACCGCTCTCGAAGACAACTTGTCGACCTTCTCGTCAGTGACATGAGTGAAACACATGGGTATGTTGTATCCCTCAGTTATTACTCAAAAGTTCCTTCTTACAAGTGGAAGGATATTTACTCAAAATAAAATGAAAATCACTTGAAAGACCTTTCACAATAATCACGTAACAATTCAGTTTCTCTCAGCACTGTTATTGATTCCCCATTGTAAGATAAATAGTACTGATCTCTTTTATAAATGACCTAGGTAGATGTTCTCCTGTAGATTATCTCTTGGTTTGGTCCCCGTGAAAATATGTACTTGTAGAAACTATTAATTTAGCCTTTTTATGTAACCATGAAGTCCCTTGACCATGACTGTTTTTTTCTCCTTAGACAAATGCCTTCCCGAAAACAAAAAAAGCTATGCTCTTAGAATTATCACACTTTTTTTCATTGAAGGATCCATTTTCTCAAAAAGGTTATGTAAGTATTGTTAATGTATCCATGGAAATTGAATTTGGTTTATCTACACGTTTTGTGTCGGTAATGGATATGTATAGATACCAATCATAACTGTACACTTTGTTTTCAGACTAATCAAGCCTCGTAATGAGACGGTGACCTCCTATTTGCTTAACACAATATCTGCAATACAATGTGAACAATAAGTCCACATTTCCACCATGTTGATAAAGACGACATTGTGTGTAAGTGTTTTACTGTTTCTCCCTTTAACCTGGTTTTAAACATTGTCAGAGAGGAGCTGTCACTTTAGCTGTGCTATAACTGAGGTATTTTATATTTATCTTTGTTAATGTACTGTGATTATTTATTTTAATGCTTTCTTATTTTGCTCAGCACTTCGAGTTGCATTGTGTATGAATTGTGCTAGACAAATAAACTTGCCTTACCATCGTACTTCCTGGTTCTGGTCAGGACTTGAGCTGCTGCATTTTGAATGTACTGCAGCTGTTGTTACAGTAGTCTAACCTACTGGAGACAAATGCATGGATAAGAATCTCCAGGTCTGCTTTAGACACTATTTTTAGATGGGAAAAAGGATTTGATTTGGCTAATAATATTTACTGATTCTTTCAGCCGCTGGAATCGAGACCGAGTGTGCTAGAAAGTGACAAAGTGGAACTCTGGAAGTCCGCCACGGTAGACCTAATGTCCAATGAAGAAGAGGGCGTTGTGGACGGTGTCTCTGGATGGATTGTGCAGTCGCAGTCTTTTCGAAAGCCGGAGTTTTCTGAACTCTGTCAAGCTGCAGTCCCGGTTAGAGGCGGCGCGGAAGTACAGAGCCACGCACATTAAGCGTCTATCTAGAACGCTGCCAAATTACAACCCCGAGGAGGCGATTGGACAGTTCAGAGTTGTAATTTTTTAATTACCTATGTGTGAGCATATGGCTGTGTGTGTGTGTGTGTTTTAATAAAGCTTTCTTTGTATGAACATATTCCTGGAAAATTTTCATTTCTTCTATAAATAATACGAATATTTATATAAATATTATTACATTAATTATGAGGCAGGGTGACCAATAGTGACAGATCTGCTAGCCAATCACGAGAGATTATACTTATTTGAAAGTAGTGATTTCATCCAATGGGGAGTAAGCTACCAATGGGGAGTAATCCCACGTGGGCTGGCCACGTGTGATTTTTCAGCCAATCACGAGTTTGAAAGTAGTGGTATTCACCAATGCTGAATAGCAGCCTGGCCAGCCGCTGCATTCATATGCTAATTAGGGCCATTAGCGCTCGGCGGCCGCAGTGTTTCGCTGCATTCATATGCAAAGTAGGGACATCAGCATGGTACGGATACGGCAGTTTGGAGGACAGGGCACCCTAACTGCGCCTTCTGAAAACTGCCTGAGATACCCGAAAAAGAGCGTGATTTCCTGCAGTTTAGGGTGACGAAAATCTAACTTTTCATGCAGTGTGCGGTACGCGCGTGTGTCTGTCTGTGGTACGTCTCTGTGCGCGTATTTGTATGTACATGTGTCTGTGTGTGTGTCTGCCTCTGTGTGTGTACATGTGTGTATGTGTGCGTGTGTGTGCGTCTGTCTATAGGTGCGTGATGTGCAGCAGTTCTGTACCTAATTATAGCAAATATTTCATATGAAATAGAATTAAAAACGTGTCATTTTAGTAAATACTATGTTTCATAAAGTCATATCTGTGTCAGGGTTTATCTGTGGTAAAATCAGACACATTGATAATGCGTGTGACGTGGAACACGTTTGCTGCGTCATTTGCATAATGTCCCATAGATCCAGGGGTGTCCTATATTCATTGGGTGCGTTCGTAAATGTAAACTGCCGCTCTGAAAATTAATAAATAAAAGTGCCCGAGCCTTGTCATCGGCTCAAAGCCAGGTCCTCGGGCTGTCAGGCACTTGGGCTCAAGTGCAGGGCTCGAGCCTAGTAGCCTTGCAAATGAACAAGCTTTCATCTATCCATCTTCTACCCTTTAATCCATTTCTGGGTCAGGGGGGTGGCAGTCAGAGATGCCACCCAAGTCTCATAGCACCAGCCCCTCGCTGACCCTCTGCAGGTGGTGAGTCCACAGGAGGACGGCTGCTCTACGAGTGTGAGCATAGCCTTGATCTTTCAGTGGGGGCTTTGGGCAAAGTGTCTTGCCCAAGGACATAACAAGCTTTATTAAAGTGAATTTTTTTGTCATTTACAGGAAGCAGTATGTCGTCTTCACAACTCAGAGACAAATTGCAGGTGCTACAAGCCGGAGCAAGGGTAAGATTTTCTGCGGGATAAGGAAATGGATGGTTTTAAACATTGTCAGAGGGGAGGCCTGTCTCACACTTTCATGAAGATTGTTCCAGATTTTAGCAGCATGAATCTGAAATGCAGCCTCCCCATGTTTAGTCCTGACTCTGGGCACCAACAGGAGGCCAGTCCCTGTGCTCCTCAGAGTCCAGGCTGGTTCATATGGTACTAACATGTCACTAAATTATTTTGGTGCGAGGCCATGGAGAGACTTGTAACAAGCAGAGCTGTTTTAAAGTCTATTCTCTGAGCCACAGGAAGCCAGTGCAGAGACCTGAGAACTGGACTAATGTGGTCGTCTCTGCAGACGACACTCAGATCTATGTCTCACTGACTGCAGGAGAACATGGACCAGTGGACTCACTCCTTCACTGTATCCAACAGATCAGCGAATGGATGCAAAATAACTTTCTCCAGCTAAACGCAGACAAAAGTGAAATGTCTTTGGTCCCCGGAAACAAAGAGAGCGTCATGTCACCTACAGTCTCTCTCCCTAAAACCTTCAAACAAGGTCAGATATCTAGGGGTAAAAATGGACTCAGACTTAAAATTTTAATAGCCACATCAAATCAGCAGATTTTTACCATCTAAAAAACATTGCCAGGATCGAAAACATAGTGTCTAAAGTAGGGATGTAACGATATTGACAATATTGCGATATCGCGGTAGTAAAAGTGGCTCGATATCGTCGTGGTCTTGTTACAATATTTAAACGGACAGTTATCCGTCAAAAACAACTAGAATAAGTCGGATCCCGCGGAAAAAACATTGTAAACTACATAGACCATGATCCTTTGCGCTGTGTCGTCACAACAAATGAGCTGTTGAGCCAATAGGAGCGCATGTTTTACGCTGTAGTGTCCACACAACAAGTGAACATGGCGGTTAGCGGCGACCAAAGTGGGGGTCCCGTGGATACTGATGAAAACGCCCCCGAAGTTGTGCCAGCCCCTGCAGCTTTTAAGTCAGACGTATGGCAGCATTTTGGTTTCGCTGTGTCAAAAAATGCTAAAGGAGAGAGGGTGGCGGACAAACAATGGACCGTGTGCAAACACTGTCACGCGAAATTACGATACACCACGGGAAACACCAGCAACATGCGGAGCCATCTGACGACCCATCACCTTGAAAAGTTTACAAAGAAAGTCACGTCAGGTCAAAAAACCTTACAGGAGGCATTTTTGACAACTATGCCACACAACAGTACAAAGGCTCAAGAAATCACGAGGTACATCGCGGAATACATAGCGTGTGATTTACGTCCCTTTTCTGCAGTAGATGGAAAAGGATTTAAAAGGTTAGTGGCTAAGCTTGAGCCAAAGTATAAGATGCCATCGCGGGCTCATTTTAGTCAAACTGTGTTCCCTGTTCTTTACCGTGAGACAAAAGAAGAAGTTATGCTGAGCCTTAAACAGTCAGAGAGCATCGCTATTACCACTGATGGATGGACCTCACGAGCGACCCAGAGTTACATTACTATTACGGCGCATGTTATAACGAATGAATGGGAGATGAAGAGTTTTGTTTTACAAACAAGGCCGCTAAGCGAATCACACACTGGCGCAAACATAGCCGAAGTGCTCAAATCTGCAGTCAAAGACGAGTGGAGGCTGGACAAGATTAGCACAAGGATCGCTGTAGTTACTGACAACGCAAGCAACATGCGAGTAGCAGTAAACGAAGCCGGGCTGTCTCCTCACATAAGATGCTTCGCGCACACATTAAACCTGGCCTCCCAAGCAGGTTTAAAAGGTAAACGCTGTGAACCGTCTCCTCGGTAGAGTCGCGTGTGGCAAGTTTTTTTCATCGCAGTCCTACAGCCACAGCCGTGCTGACCAGCAAACAAAAACTACTCAATCTCCCTGTGCACAAATTGATCATTGATGTAGCGACTAGATGGAATAGCTCACTGGATATGGTTGAGCGTTACCTAGAACAACAACAAGCTGTGGCTGCAGCCCTTCTGAGTGATGAACTGAGACAAAAGTCACGTGAAATAGACACTTTGGACACATCTGACATTGCAAATGCTGAGGACCTTGTCAAGCTTCTTTTGCCAATAAAAAAAGCCACAACTGTGCTCTGTGATGAGTCGCAACCGACAATATCTCTCATTTCACCACTAAAACAAATGATTCAAGACAGCATGGCCACAGATAACCACGACTCAAATGCCATTGCTCAGATGAAGACAGCCATACTGAAGGATCTCTCTGACTGATACCAAGGAGAGGATGAAAAGTTCTTGCAGGAGAGCAGTGCCTTGGATCCACGCTTTCGCACCTTGCAACATCTAAGCAGCAGAGTGAGGGAAGACGTCTTCGAACGAATAAAGTTGAAAGCATCACAGATGCAACAACAACAGGTGAATATTTTTAATGCTGTGCTTTAGAGAAATGTAATAAAATGTAACAAAATACTAATATAATGTCTCTTTATCATTTAAGAACCAGGGCCAAGATGTGCTGCCACAGAGTCCACACCCAGCAGATCTGGACAGCAGTGAGAGCCTCGTGAGGACCTCCTTGGGAGTTCCTTCAGCAGTAAAGGTGAACTCCAGACAGGTGGAATCCAGAGAGAGATGGACTCTTTCTTGAAAGAAACAATCGTTTCTCTATCTGCTTGTCCTCTTAAGTGGTGGAGAGACCATGCAGGGCAATATCCCACTCTTTCTTCATTAGCGAAAACCTACCTATGCATACCTGCTACCTCAGTACCTAGTGAGAGAGTGTTTTCCACTGCAGGGGATATTGTAAATGCACAAAGGTCTCTTCTTCTCCCAAGCAATGTAGATCTTTTGATCTTTCTGAAGAAGAACCTCAACATAAGCTCTTAGGTTACCCGTGTTTTTTCAGTTGGCCTTTTGTCTGACTATTTTATTTAAGTTTAGATTATTGTTTATTATTTATTTGGTTGGGGCAGTGCATGTTAATTAATAGACATGCATCTATTGTACATGTTTGTAGATGTTTTCAACAGGCGGTTTTTATTTGCCTACTACTTTTCGTTTTATGCTTTTTTACACATTTGAACCAGACTTGAGCTTTGTTTGCACTTGAAGGGAATTCCCTTTTGTTTTTTGTTTACAGTTCTACAGCTCAAAGGTATATTGATGTTAATGACTTGAGGTTGCACTTTAAAAGCATTAAGTGATGCTGCATGAATATAACAATAAATGCCCTGACTGGCAAAAGTTGCAGTTTAAATGTCAGTTTTTTGTTATCATCATCATAAACTCAATATTGAGCTATTTTACAATACTGTGAGCCTCTCCACAATATCGCAATAAATATCGTACCGTGAGCTCAATAACGATATCGTATCGTATCGTGAGATTATGATATCGTTACATCCCTAGTCTAAAGCAGACTTGGAGATTCTTATCCATGCATTTGTCTCCAGTAGGTTAGACTACTGCAATGGCCTGCTCACAGGTCTGTCCAAACAGGCTGTAAAACAGCTGCAGTACATTCAAAATGCAGCAGCTCCAGTCCTGACTAGAACCAGGAAGTACGACCACATTAGTCCTGACTAGAACCAGGAAGTACGACCACATTAGTCCTGACTAGAACCAGGAAGTACGACCACATTAGTCCAGTCCTCAGGTCTCTGCACTGGCTTCCTGTGGCTCAGAGAATAGACTTTAAAACAGCTCTGCTTGTTACAAGTCTCTCCATGGTCTAACCTACTGGAGACAAATGCATGGATAAGAATCTCCAAGTCTGCTTTAGACACTATGTTTTTGATCCTGGCAATGTTTTTAGATGGTAAAAAGCTGATGTTATGGATTTGATGTGGCTATAAAAATTTACTGATTTATTACTTTTATTTATTTTTTACAGCTGCTGGAATCGAGACGGTGTGCTAGAAGATGACGATGTGGAACTCTGGAAGACCGCCACTGTAGACCTCATGTCCAACGAAGAAGATGACGTTGTTGGCGGTGTCTCTCCGTCATTTTGCAACGGACCTCCCTCGGAAAGAACGCTTTCAGTTACCTACAACCCCCAGGAGCCCAATGGATAGATCACAGAGTTGTAGTTTTGATTACCCTCTACCTATGTGTGGGCAGATCCTCGCTTTGTATATAGTTGATATAGTGTAGTAGCCGACATAGGATAAAATATATGCAGCATAATATGAATAAATATATTTATATAAACATTATTACATTAAATATGAGGCAGGGTGACCAATAGTGACAGATCTTCATCCAATAAAGAGTAAGCCTGGCCTGGCCATGTGTGGTTTTGCTGCCAATCACTAGTGATATTTCTTGTTTGAAAGTTGTGATATTGGCCAATGCTGAAAAGTGTAATCAAGCAGACTGGCCAGCCGCTGCATTCATATGCTAATTGGGTCCATTAGCGTGGTATGATTCCAACAATTTGTGGCACAGGAAAACTACAAACGCGGGTTGTAAATTATTGTAACCTGCCGAAAATTAGGGAGATTTCCAGGTGCTTACGGGGACGGAAATCACACTTTTCATGCAGTGTATGCTTGTGGTTGGACGTCGAATCGGACACAAAACCTGAGTTCAGACTCTCCAGGCAGGCCATGCATTCGCTGCAACGTGTGATGAGGAGAGAGCAGGATCATGGTTGGGGCAATGAATATGAGGTCCTCCATCTATGTATACTGGCTTGCCCATGGTCTATCCTACCATGTTGTGTCCAGAGTGTTCAGTATTCCTAGGTCTACTGTCCACAGGATTATCCATAGGGTGGCACAGTTCATTTGGAACAATCTACACCAAGCAGTGTTGCCAACTCCTCAGTAAGGAAAGTAGCTATTGGCTGTCCCAAAAGTCGCTAGAAGTCGCTAAATGACGTCATCGCCTAATTTGCATAATTTGCCATTTGCAAATAACTGTAACGGACGCTGTAGGAGAGAGGAATAAGGTCGTGGGAGAGACAAAAGTGAGTAAAAACACCCTAAATATGTTTAGAACTACAAATATACAAAAATAATTTCAACATTAACAACATTTAATGATTTTAATGCTTTGTCTAGATCCACATTACACACATCAGTTTTGTCCTGTATTGTTAAATGTTATAACAGCAAATGTAATCAAAAGATTGTTATGTAGGGTGAAATTGCTAGCTCTACAACCAACCCTCCTCCTTTATCCGTGCTTGGGACCGGCAAAGTGACCCAAAAGACACACTCTGGCAGAGTTACTTAGGTTTATTTTTGTAAGTTTTTTTTTTTTTTCATAGTTTGGCATAACAAATGATTTAATGTGACCCACTACTGAGAGAAAACAGAGTCACGGACAGAGCTGCCGCGGATGGAGTGGGGGGTAGTGGGGGGTGGCGGTGGTAGGAGTGGCCGGGGAGCTTTGGATGTGTGGTGGTGGTGGAGCTGAAGTTCAGTCTGCAGCAGCCTGAAAACTTCCTGTGCTTTTGAGTCTCCTCTCTCTCTCTCTGCTCCGCCCATAGACTGTAGCTGGGACTGCTGCGCAAGGCTACTGTGAGACTGGCCGCCTGTAAGTGCTTTGGGACGGGGGAGGGGCTCACGTTGAGGACAGCAGAACAATACGTGCTTCACGAGTCTCCAAAACACCAGATAAGTCGCCAATAACACCAGAAAAAGTCGCTAGATTTGTCGCTAGTCGCTTTTTTGAAAAAAAGTCGCTATAGGGGTCTGAAAAGTCGCTAAATCTAGCGACAAAGTCGCTAAGTTGGCAACACTGACACCAAGCAATCTGTTTTCCAGAGATTGCTGACATAGATGCAGTGAGAAACGGCTTTACCCAGCTTGCTGGAACACCTCTACAAAGCTGTTGGTGCCATTGATGGTTGGATAAAGCCCCCATCTCGCCATACTCTGGACTATCTGAATTACAAGGGTTTCTACTCAATACATATGCAAGCCATTTGAGATCACACAGGAAAATTCCTAGACATTTTTGTGGGCTAGCCAGGTTCTGTGCACGACACAAGCATTCTAAAGAACAGCTTGTTTTACCTTGCAAGAAGGTACCCACCTACGGGGTACTTCATTCTGGGAGATGGTGGGTATTAGAGGTGCAACGGTTTGAAAAAATCAAGGTTCGGTTTGTACCTCGGTTCAGAGGCCACGGTTCGGTTCATTTTTCAAAAAAAAAGTTTTGTCTTTTTAATAAACACGGCTCATGTGGACTCGGCACCTGCTCTGATTGATAGAAGACCTTATGTTTTTATCCTTTCCCATGATCCTAACTGTGTTCTTCCTAGAACACAGTGATCTACACACACAAAAGTCAGAGTCACATATTTACTGAAAGATTTATTTTTAGAAAAACACTAATATTGTCAAATAAAATATGTACAATATGAACAAAGAGCTGTGTTCACAATAATAGCTACACGGAACCACGCTACAGCTTGTTGACCAGCCTCTCGAATATACCCAGAAAGCGCTCCATCTTCTCCGACTCTGCCTGGAGGAAGTCCAAGATCTGGGGGTAGGAGTGTTGAGGAGGCTAGAGCAGTGGTTCTCAAAGTGGGGTACACGTACCCCTCTCCCTCTAGGGATACGCCAAAGAATCACTGTAAAAATATATTTTTTTATTTTATTTTAATTTAACCAGGAAAGTACCATTGAGATTAACTCATTGTCATTGACATCAATTGACTTCAACATTGTTTTTCAATCTTTTCCTGTCCTTCTGTGTATCATACATGTCTGGGGTTTGGCTGTAGACAGTATTTTATTAAGCCAGCAGGTGGGAGCAGAGCTCTGTGGGTGTCTTGGTAAAAGATCACTGCCTGAGCACTCTGAGCAGGAGCGACAGAGGTGAAGCAGGCATGGAGTAATAGTGTCAGGGTCAGGCTACATTTGGAGGCAGTTTGAGCAGTAAATGTGTCGCCAGAGCTGACACAGACCATGTGGAACACACATACACACAAAGACACACAACAGTATTCTATTGCACTTATAGTATAAGTATATTGTCTGTTTACTTTGATTTATTGTCATTTATAGTGTTTATCATTGATATTTTGCTGATCTCTGATTTACTCTTATTGACATAAATATAGCGCCACCTAATGGATGAATAATGGCCATTCTTTCTGCCATAGTTTGTCGTGGGCTCTACTTTCAATATGTAAATTTTTATGTTTTTAGATGAGTACATTTTGAGATACTCGAGCAACACTTTGCGGATGTGAGTGTGTGTGCCATAAAACATTTTGCATCAAAAACACTTCCTCGTAACTTGTTGTTGCTGTCCCTTTTCTGCAGGTTTGTCTTTTTTCACAAACGCCTCATTTTCTCAGATTTTTGTCACACTCCTCCTGTGATCTCCAGTTGAAAAGAGAACGAAACAAGCTAAAAACAAACTTCTTTTTGCTGCTGAAAGTAGACAGTCCTGTCTTTCAGACTCTAGTTTCCTATTTTTCATAGCACACAATATTCTGTCCATCCATCCATCCATTTTCTTCCCCTTAATCCATTTCTGGGTCAGGGGGGTGGCAGTCAGAGCTGCACCCAGTACACATAGCACCAGCCCCTCACTGATCCTCCTGCAGGTGGTGAGTCCACAGGAGTTGAGCTCTTTCAGTTGGGGCTTTGGGCAAAGTATGGTTAAGTGTCTTGCCCAAGGACACAACTACAGCAGTCATCAGTGGGAGTCGTGAAGTAGGTCTTATGGTGGGCTCGAACCCACGACCTTCAGGCCGAAAGGCCAATGCTCTACCAACTGAGCTACTGTCGCCCGACAGACAATATTCTGTGAGTCTTGAAAATCAGTGAAGTCATCAAAAATGGCTGGCAGTCAATGAGAACCTCTTTTTCAAGAGAGTCCGGTACAAAAATTACATACAATTACAGATTATAGAATAGTTACATACAGTTTATAAAACAGTCACATACAATTTCATAAAATTACGGATTATAAAAACAGTTACATTTCACTGAAGATGTCTCAAGTGCTCTCAGTCTGGATCTGAAAGCATTCAATGAAATACAGTCAGATCTTTTACAGTCTTTTTGCAACACGTTCCATGTAGAAGGAGATGCTGCTCCAAAAGCTTCTTTAGGAATGAAACCTCTGCTTTGTTTTTGATGAATACTTAGGCTTATTACACTACTGCGTGGTGTTGGTCATTTGTGGTGGTATTTTCTGAGGGGGTACTTGGTGCAAAAAGTTTGAGAACCACTGGGCTAGAGGATGAAGAGGACGGGGTTGGTGAGGAGGGAGGATGATTTGAGGAGGATGGGGATGGAGAAGCAGAGCGGTGGATGGTGCAGAGGAGGCAGAGCCCAACTGAGGATCCTCATGGGGGTCTCGTGGTCAGGACTGACAGTGTCCTGTTGGAGACAAATTATTGTGATGTCATGTCATAGCAAAAAGTTATTAACTGCACGGTTACAAGCACTGACATAGTGTGTACAAATCACATTACAAATCACCACAGAAATTACACATGGCACTCAATCTACAGCACGTGGAGACAGACATATTTGCAAATAATTACCTTGTAGCGTTCTTCAGGTTCTCCCACTTCTTGCTGACCTGCTTGTGGGTAACTTTCCCCTCCAGGCCCAGCTCTTTCACTGCTTGCCTGTGAACATAAAGTGAGGTATGGGCATTTAGCTAGGTTCAATAGCATTATATTATTAAGTATAGAAGCTTCACTAACTCCCACAGACATTTTGTCTGGAACTTAGTCTTTAGAAAATTTGCCTCATTCGCAGCTCTATAATTAATAAGCGCAAATGTTTTTTCTGTGGTCCCTGGGGGAAAAAAGCATTTGTCAATTGTCCAGTTCCACCACTACCGCAAGCTGCTTGCGCTGGTTTGCAAACACACACCGAACGTTTACCTATGTTTATGAATTTAATGCACACCATGCCTCACTATCACGATTAGTTGAAGCATGCACACGTACAAAATAGCGAGCCAACACCGGCATTCTACATTGTAGATATAACCAAGCACTCTGCAGAGTACGAACGTCAAATAGCATATTTCAAAGTGGCGCTTACCAGCAAATTGCGTACCCAAATAATTCTGACACATTTCATAGCTTTTAGAGTGAATGTTTTTGTGATATTTTACTTACATTTATAGTTTTCGCTTCCGAGGGTTGGCGCCATGTTGATTCGGAAAAACGGGTTTGCGGAGTTCGCGATGCATCATGGGATCTCACTTGCCTGCGAGTGAGCTCCGGACCTCACTTGCGCTCAAGGGTGGTTTTTAAGGGTGTGAGGGCCCTCGCCTCTTCTCCCTAAGTATTGTGGACACCCTTCAACCCCCACGGCAAGCGCAAAATCTAGGGCAAGGGTGCTTTTTAAGGGCAAGGGTGAGAATTGGGACGAGGACTATGTTGCATGGCCGCATTGTTTGCTCATACAAAAACGGAATAGTTCGTAAAAAGCACATTTCCAAGTGTGTTATGGGCCTTACCTTAGTTATTAATGAACAGCACAGACCACTTCAGTTCAGTTTCATGTTTAAGTCCACATAACAGTTTGAGGGTAGATATATAATCCTCCACTTGGAAATAAATCCAATGAGTTTTAAAAGAACAAAACGGGTGCCTCCTCCATAATCTGTGTTTGGCTGCAGCCAAATCTCGGGTGCATCCGATTTCTAAAATCAACCTTCTTACCCTTCACCTCTTGGAAGCATAACATTACCCTAAATGCATTTTAAATATTCTTTAAATGTGTTGTATGTATGTTAGCCAAACCTGTTGCTGCCCTTAGCAGATGAAAAAAAGAAAGAAGCTTTCTGATGGAATTGGATATAGACGAATTCTGCACCCATTACAAGCCGTAGTTCAGCGCAATTAAGATCCATATTTGTTGTCAAAAACACAATTTATGAGCCATCCTCTCAGCTGTGGACATGTTGATTGTAAAGTAAATATGTTTGAACTTTGTACAACAATAGACGCGCAATATAATAAGAGCACACTGGATTTTTTTTTTTTTACTTTCATTTCCCGTTTCACGTCATAACATTGCCCGGGAATCGGGAAATAGTTTTGATCAGATTTCCCGGGAATCCTTTTTCCCGGGATTAAACTCTACACCCCGGGGAACATGGTCGAACGCCTTCTCCAGATCCACAAAGCACATGTGGACTGGTTGGGCAAACTCCCATGAACCCTCAAGAATCCGATGGAGAGTATAGAGCTGGTCCAGTGTTGCGCGGCCAGGACGAAAACCACACTGCTCCTCCTGAATCTGAGATTCGACCATCGGTCGAAGTCTCCTCTCCAGTACCTTGGAGTAGACCTTACCGGGGAGGCTGAGGAGTGTGATCCCCCAATAATTGGAACGCACCCTGTGATCCCCCTTCCTGTAGAGAGCGACCACCACCCTGGTCTGCCACTCCATTGGCACCGCCCCCATCGCCACGCGATGTTGCAGAGGCGTGTCAGCCAAGACAGTCCTACAACATCCAGAGACTTTAGATAGTCAGGGCGGATCTCATCCACTCCCGGCCTCCAAGGAGGCTGCCAACCACTTTGGTGACCTCAGCCAGGGAGATGGAAGTATCCGCCCCAACATCCTCAGCCTCTGCCTCCGGAACGGAGGACGTGACGGGGAGATTGAGGAGAACCTCGAAGTATTCCTTCCACCGAGGTCAGCAGCTCTCCACCCGCATCGTACACGGTGTTGGCAAAGCCTAAAAAGACTTGATATAGAAACGCATGAGGCATAGTGGATTTTTAAACTGCAAATGTTGTATTTAGTAGTCATGGTCAGTAGGGGTGGGAACCTAAGGGTACCTCACGATACGATACGATACAAAGCTCACGATAACAATAATATCACGATAACAATATCACGATAACGATTTTATCACGATATGACAATTATTGATATATTGGTCAGAAAGATACAATATGCCAATTTATGGCATAAATAAAAGAAAAATTACTCTTTATTTCATGATAAATAGAATGGAGATGCGTAATGTAGCCATATATAAAGAATTGATACCAATTCAAAAAAAAATAATTGTAAAAATAAAATAAAACATTTTTTTTTTTCTTTTTCAAAATCGATATTGATACTTGGCAAATGCGTATCGATAATCGAATCGCGGGAGAAAGTATCGCGATATATTGAAAAATCGATATATCGTCACACCCCTAATGGTCAGTGGAGTCAGATGTTTGGCATTAGAATTTTGCAATGTGATATAATCCTTAGTTACAGTATTGAAAGTCAAATAGTGATGGCTATGTAAAGATTCTCTGCTGTTCAGACTGACCAAAGTTTTGTTGGGCTCGTGATGGGACTCTGAGGACGACTCCATTGCCTCAAACAGCCTGTCTTAGCGCTGCTCTGGACACTGCATTTCTGGAACAATCAAGAGAGATAAATATTAGACATTATACACAATCTTCATTGTATTAGACCAGTGGTTCTCAAAGTGGGGTACGCGGGGCTCCCTCTAGGGCAGGGGTGTCAAATTCATTTTGGTCCGGGGGTCAAATACAACCTAATTGGATCTCAACTGGGCCGGACCAGAAGATGCTCTAAGAAATACCCAAAAAACAGTACAAAGTCCAACTTTTTGTGTACATAAACACATTTATTTAAAACTTCCTTTAAAACACTGTCCTTTAAAGTAGCAGTATGTAATATTTGCATGTCAAGTCATCATTATATGGCCCCAATGTTTCAAAAGGCATTATTAAATTATGCTCTTTTCGAATACATCTTTAACTGATAATAGTAGATCAGCCGAGATATTTTAAAATCAAAATTAGTTTTACGACCCGTAAAATATGTTATTGTTTTG
Source organism: Knipowitschia caucasica (assembly GCA_964034765.1). Classification (NCBI taxonomy): domain Eukaryota; kingdom Metazoa; phylum Chordata; class Actinopteri; order Gobiiformes; family Gobiidae; genus Knipowitschia; species Knipowitschia caucasica. Next base: position 58,988,860 of record OZ035823.1, on the reverse strand, counting down.
ATTTCGATGTCCCACCCGCCGCTGTTGCGCCAATAAGGAAGTGCGGGGTCCGGGTTGCCAGAACTCCTCACGGCTAATCTCACTGGTAAAATAACATGTGGCCGCAGAACTAAAAAGGTCTTGTTATCTCTCTAAAATCATTAATGACAAAACAAAGACTAAAAAGAGGATTTATATCGGGACGCCTTTGAAAAATTGATTGGTGGCCTAATGGTTAAAACATAGGTCTTTGATGTCAGCGATTCGGGTTCGAATCCGTGTGGAGTCAAGTTACGTAACATTAAGTTTTGTGACAGATTGCTAAAAATCTGGTAAAAGACAATAATCAAGACGTTTTTTGCAGATTAAAGCTTAATTGTAGAAAGGATCATTTGAGAGCACATGTACCCAATTAAAATAATGTTTGTCTCTGTTTGATGTGGGACTTGTACATGTACAGTGCCTTGCGAAAGTATTCGGCCCCCTTGAACCTTTCGCCACATTTCAGGCTTCAAACATAAAGATATAAAAATGAAATTTTTTGTCAAGAATCAACAACAAGTGGGACACAATCGTGAAGTGGAACGAAATGTATTGGATAATTTAAACCTTTTTAACAAATAAAAAACTGAAAAGTGGGGCGTGCAATATTATTGGGCCCCTTTACTTTCAGTGCAGCAAACTCAGTCCAGAAGTTCAGTGAGGATCTTTGAATGATCCAATGTTGTCCTAAATGACTGATGATGATAAATATAATGCACCTGTGTGTAATCAAGTCTCCGTATAAATGCACCTGCTCTTTGATAGTCTCATGGTTCTGTTTAAAGCACAGAGAGAACCATGAAGACAAAGGAACACACCAGGCAGGTCCGAGATACTGTTGTGGAGAAGTTTAAAGCCGGATTTGGATACAAAAAGATTTCCCAAGCTTTAAACATCTCAAGGAGCACTGTGCAAGCAATTATATTGAAATGGAAGGAGTATCAGACCACTGCAAATCTACCAAGACCCGGCCGTCCCTCCAAACTTTCATCTCAAACAAGGAGAAGACTGATCAGAGATGCAGCCAAGAGGCCCATGATCACTCTGGATGAACTGCAGATAACTACAGCTGAGGTGGGAGAGTCTGTCCATAGGACAACAATCAGTCGTGCACTGCACAAATCTGGCCTTTATGGAAGAGTGGCAAGAAGAAAGCCATTTCTCAAAGATATCCATAAAAAAATTAAATTTTATATCTTTATGTTTGAAGCGTGAAATGTGGCGAAATGTTGAAAGGTTCAAGGAGGCCGAATACTTTCGCAAGGCACTGTAATTTGTCTTAACATGTCAAAATGAGCACCCGAAATATTATAAACCCATATTTTAGTTAAATATTCTGGCTAGCAGCATGGTAAATTCTAGTACTACTTCAAGTTTCAAAGTACTTAGCTATCTGCTGCCACCTACTGATATGAAAAAGTATCACGTGGTTACTCCAGAGTTCAAAACAAGTCAGCGGAGGATGCAGTTATTTTTAGACAAAGTAGGTGAATTTCTCACAGCACACCAGACAATTTCATACAGCACACTAGTGTGCCACGGCACAGTGGTTGAAATACACTGGGGTATAGTGTGGACTAGGGGTGCAACGGTTTGAAAAAATCACGGTAAGGTTCGTACCTCGGTTCAGAGGCCACGGTTCGGTTCATTTTTCAAATAGAAGTTTAGTCTTTTTAATAAACACAGCTCATGTGGACTCGGCAGCTGCTCTGACTGCCCCCCTGACCTAGAAATAGATAAGAGGAAGGAAATGGATGGATGGAAGGCATATTCCATCCATCCAATTATGTCTATTTAACATAATTAATGAAAAACAACACAAAGTGCAACATAAGAAGGCACTTTATGAGGGTAAATACCCTCATATATTAAACCACCTTCCTGATTCTCCCGAGGAGGCGCTCCATTCTGGGCCGAGTCCAGCCTCATTCACTGCCTTTATTTAATTTTTGGCATTATCAGTTGTGACTGGAATATTAGTACTGGGCCTTTGTCTTCCATTCCTCCCTAGCCATGGCCCAAGGGGGGGATATCCCCCCCTCAATTTTCTTACACATGCATGTATACAATTCTCACATCATAAAGTGCAAAAACATTATTTTCATTGGGATATATCTGATCTGGCTCACTGTCTAATCTAAAACATGATGATAGTAAAAAAATTACATACAAACACCAAAACAGACACTTCCGTACAGGAAAAATGTGTTATTCTTTGTTCTGAATTGGAGTCTCCTCAGCTGAATAGCGATTCTCTTTTCGCGGTCTTGCAGATTTATTTGTAGCATTATTTTCACTGTATATGAACTTGCAATGTTCATCCTGATTGGCTAAGGAAGAACCAGCGTATTGTGTTCTGTGTCCTGATTGTGCCGTGTTTCCTGTATCACAGCATTCACACTGACAAATGTAAATCCATGTCTGCTTGCTAGCAGTGTGACTGTAAGTGCTGTCTGCTAATTTTCTCCTTGACAAAACCATGGACTAAACCCACAACATGGTTAGTGCTAAAAAGTTGAACTTCTGGACATGTTGCAACGATGACAGCAAAGAGGAGCACGGTGCGGAGCCCAGGCCTTTGACAAGGGATTTTCATACAGCACTAAGCCCATTTCTTTCAAGAAAATTTACAATTTTGATTTCAAAAGGCTATAACTTTAAAGTAGTTTGAGATGAAGGCATATTGTAAATGAGAAATATCCTCAGTATGAACCAAACTTTGGGATGGATGTTGATTCGTCATCTAATTTGCATATTGTGACGTCATCAAGGTGGTGGCCATTTTGGAAAATGTTTATTGTATAAAGATTTCAAAAAGCTGTAGTTTGAGAGTGTATTTTGAGATCTGGGAATACTGTCAACAGTCAACGTGAAATATCTTTAGTATGAAAACACAATGTGGGATAGGAATAAATTCACTGATCCAATTTATATAGAATATTTTAGCACTGGTCAGCAGCCATATGGAATTGTATCATGTATTAGACCTTCAAGGCAAGGCAAGGCAAGTTTATTTATATAGCACAATTCATACACAAGGCAATTCAATGATCAAGATGGCACTGCTTATAGTTTACCAGTCATGAAATCTGCAGTTTGGTTTCAATATTACCCTTTCAAAAGACCTGGTGGCATACAGTTTGTCTCAGTGGAAATGAGGCTCCAGAATACATCGTTTAGAAACAGAGCGATTAAATGAATGGGCTCAGAACTTGTCAGATTGTCTCAACAATAAACAACAGGCTCTTCAACATTTCTGATCCACTTTTATGGATTTTCTTCCTCTCTGCCTTCATCATCATCATCTCTGTCCGTAAAGGCAGATTAGCGGTGCGTTTTCTTCCGCGGCTTCTGCCATGTCTCCCGCGTTCCCCGCGGTTGTTTATCCCTGCTGCATTCACCCACATGCCCGGTGTTATGACCCCCCTGTCCCCTTCACCGCGTCCCCTGCCTGGCGTTCGCAGAATGTTTCCACTGCGGTCACACACCGCGGTAAAGAGGTCCGGGTTTTCAGAGTCAGCGGTAAAGAGGTCCGCACATTAAAAGCGGGTGGCCGCTTTATGTTAAAAAGTGCATTGTGGCGGCTCATCCCCGCATCTTCTCTTTCCAATGTTACTGTAATTAACAGCATAAAGAGGCTATCCGCTTACAATGTGCGGACCGCTTTACCACTGACTCCGAAAAGCCGGGCCTCTTTACCACGGGGCCACACGGAGGACGTAAACTGTGTCTGACTGTGGACTATTATGACGCGGACTCCTGTCACTAATAATGTCTGTATCTGCTTCACTGGAGACCTGCGTGTCTCTGAATCTGAATCTGAGTGAGCCAGTACCAAATACTTCTGTGATCTCTGGAGACCTCTGGCTCTGCTCTGGCTCCTGCTTCAGAACTACGGCTCCTGCTTCGCGTCGCTGCGCCGCAGGTGTTTTACAAACTCATTTTACTATAATACTTTGAATATAACCATTCCCAAAAAGGCCGCTCATATTAAAGGCACACATGTCCACTAACTCCTCGTGAAAAATATTAACAAAAATTATTGCAATAAACGTGTGAATTTTTTTTCTGGGGTACCTCGACGTTGAACCGAACGAATCACGGATCAGTGATGAACCGTTGCACCTCTAGTGTGGACATTCGGATAAAGCCAAAGTCTTTTGGCCTAACCCTAACCATAATAAACTACTAATAAACAAGAGCAGGTTATCCTAGGCTAAAGCTAAGTTACAGCATTAGCCCCCTGCTCAACTTACTTCAACAGCATTTAGCCAGTAGCTTTTTCAGTGGATAGATTTTGTACTTGTGTAAACGACTGGCTATAGGAGGATCTTGTAGTGACGTAGTTTTTCCGCTCCGGTCACGTGGCACTTTAGCATTGAAAGCTACCTGGATGCTACATAGTTAGCTATTTTTAGACGTTTGTAGAGAGGTTTTACTAAATCAAATGGTCCGTTCTTGGTGTGGTTGTACGGCCCGCTGGGGACAGATTAAGTTTTTTTTCTAATTATTTTGGAATAGAACAGCGAAAAACGGCCGCGGTAAAGTGGTTGCCCTTTTATGCTGTTACCTACGGTAAATGTAGAACGGGATGCCGGGAGGATGAGGGGATAAAAATTCATAAACAAATTTAAGTTTTGCAACTACTTTCAAGATAAGATAAGATGTGCTTTATTTATCTCACAGAAGAGAAATTTACGTGTCACATTTGGCATGGATAGAACACTCAGATTGTGCAAAAGGAGGAAATGTGCAAACATGTTACATGCAGGATATATATGTACAATAAAAGTGACAATAATTATGTACAACAAAAGTGACAAGTGTCACTTGGAAACAGTGTCAATTGCTGCGCACTTGTTCACTCATTCATTCATTCATGAATGGTGATTAATTTTAAACATTGCATTTTGGTTGCTCATCCCCGCAGCTTCCTGTTCCACCTTTACCGTAAGTAACTGAGCACAAACGCAGCCTCTTCCACAGACTGTATAGTTCCAAATCAGCTCCCGTTAGAATACAATTATGTGACGTGTTACACTACAAAGTATAGTAACTTTGATCCGGTCTGAACGCGGCATTACACATGTCATTCCATTTTCACTCTGCATCAATTTAAGTTTGGGTTTTGAAAACTACAATACACCTGCTATCGCCAGCAGAAAACGGATAAACACGAAACGGCCTGCTGGAGTGGTGGTAAGGGGTTATTATCAAACAGTAAAGTGCTTAATAAATTTATATAATCAGGTAATGTGGAAAAAGTACCATGTACAGTGGCTGAAATGAAATGGAGCTCTTTAAGGCAGACGCTCTCTTTCCCTGTCGGCATCGGCAAACAGCTGCCGCAGACACCATTGGACGTGACCAACTCGGCTGTCCTCACTCATATGAGCTTCATTCTCATCTCCACTGTCATTGCTCTCGCCCGTTTCACTTTCTTGGTGTGTTTGATTGCGCTCTGGTTCAAATTGAAAATGTTCAACAGAGGAGCTCATGTTGCCGCTACTGTTTTTAGGCGACAGTAGCTCAGTTGGTAGAGCATTGGCCTTTGAGCCTGAAGGTCGTGGGTTTGAGCCCGACTTTCACCATCGACTCCCACTGTCTGCTGTCGTTGTGTCCTTGGCAAGACACTTAACCTCTGGGAACACCAGCCACAGTGGGGCGGCTGCGGCTGTAAAGTGTCAAACTGCCGTTGTGTCCTTAGGCAAGACACTTCACCCCCATTGCCTAGAATGAGTCTGGTGTGTGTATGAATGGTTGGTGGTGGTCGGAGGGGCCGATGGCACAGACTGGTTGCCTCGCTTCTGTCAGTGTGCCCCAGGGCAGCTGTGGCTACAGTAGTAGTTTATCACCACCGTGTATGGAGTGAATGAATAATGACACATGTGAAGCGTCTTTGAGTGTTCAGAAAAGCGCTGTATAAAAACGATGCATTATTATTATTAAAAACATCCGCAACCTTATGACGTCACTACCCAGAATGCATTGCGACGTAAACAACAATGGCGGCCTACGGTAAAATAAAGATTATAAAATATATTTAATTAATAACTATTTTCTAAAAAAATGATGTCATAATAATGTTACTAACAGCAAAATAAAGCATATGGAGTAAACATGTTATTGTAGTCGGAGTTCCTTTAAAAAAAAAAAACTTCACTTGTGTTTTATTATTTGTGTTGTCATTTCACTGAACATGTGTTTCTGTTTGGACAGAGGTGTATCACGTCTGCATCTGAACAGTGCTGATCTCCTCTCTCCTGCTTATGGTTTCAAATATCTTTCTTGCAATAAAAAGACATTGAACATCCAAATTTTTCGTTATTTTTGGATTAATGCAATACGTTACAAAATGTATAAAACATAAGGTAATAAATATGTTAGTAATTAAGTAATTAAATGATTATAATCAATGTCAGTTTGGTGATGATCGCATAACATTCTGAGTAATGCTGTGCTAAAGCTAAATAAACTGGTAATCATTACTTGAGTTCATCAGTGGTTGTTCTGCAATAACTAAAGATTCTGCGTTAACACGACAGCTTAACATAAAGCTTTAAGGTTTTGATTTTGTAAAAACGTATAATCTTTGTTGCAATCAGTCACTTTAGTAATGTTAACTAGTGGTTACAGCGTACCATTTCTACAGCACAAATACAAGCAAACGACGCCATCGGCACAGGCTTTCACGATTTGGAACAGAATGTAAACAAACACACTTTCTCAAAACCTCCCAACGCTATAACAATTATAAGAACGGATTCGCGCTGTTTTTAAAACTCCAGTAACGAGTAAGCATCCATCATGAGCAAACTACACGGACATGTTCAATATAGAACAATATAGAACAATATATAGGCAGACAGCAGCTGAAAGTGGAAAGGTGTCGCAGCCACTTCTGTGTCATTAGCTAAATAAACCTTTTGAAATCGAGCACAAACATAGCCTAAAGGTGCCGTGGACTTTTGTCTCACCTTGTTAATATCTGCCGTAGGGAGACTGTCTGAACACAGGCAGAGGCGGCAGAGGCGGCAGAGGCGGCAGAGGCGGCAGAGGCGGCAGAGGCGGCAGAGGCGGCAGAGGCGGCAGAGGCGGCAGAGGCGGCAGAGGCGGCAGAGGCGGCAGAGGCGGCAGAGGCGGCAGAGGCGGCAGAGGCGGCAGAGGCGGCAGAGGCGGCGCTTGTTGTTGTTGTTGTTGCTAGTTAGCCGTTAGCATCCAGCCTTTATTGTCCCGTTTCGCATTTCTTCTCAGTTAAAAAGATGATAAAGTGTGCATAGGGTTCGGTTTTAAAAGTCGCACTGAGCAGGAGACTATTGGCCAGTACTTGTTCCGGTGACGTGTGGCGGCCGTTAGGGTGAGCAGACCTGTCTGCATTGACCGGACGCGGGGGAAGTGGATGATCTGCTAACGCTGTGGTCCCAGTGCAGATTTTCAGAGTAAAATCCAAACTGGTTGTCTTTTCAAATGTGTCAAAGATAAGATGACAGAAGCTTTATTCGTCCCTTTCTCGGGGAATTGCAGTGTTGCCGTGAAAATGTATATTTCAAGGACTGGAGGAATATAAGAAGCATTAAAAACAGATAATTACATAAAACATGTTTAACCCTTTAAGGGCTAAGCAAGTTATTGATGATCATGATTCGCCTGGAGATTTTTAATTTTTTAGCCATTTAAAAACATGTTTCAAGAGATATCCACATGAAATTTTGACCCTTTTCTCATAACTAACTCTTCTTCACATAGGTAGCTTTGCTTTTTCAGTACTTCATAATATAAAAGGTGTAATATCAATTAGAAGAGAAAACAAAAAACGGAAATGCTTTTTAGTTTACTTTACTCCAGAAAACACAAAATGGGCGGCACGGTGGCTGAGTGGATAGCACTCTCGCCTTTCAGCCAGAAGGTCCTGGGTTCGAATCCCGGTTGGACCAGGGCCTTTCTGAGTGGAGTTTGCATGTTCTCCCCGTGTCTGCGTAGGTTTCCTCCGGGTGCTCCGGTTTCCCCTACCACTAAAAATATGTACAATAGGTATGGCATGTGCCTCCTGTACTGGCACCCCCACCCAACAATTGTAAACCGCTTTGAGACTCCGATGTGCAGTGAAAAGGCGGTATATAAATAAAAGCTTACTTACTTACTTACACAAAAAACATCCTGATTAGCTCAAGAGCACAATAATGTTTTGTTTGAACCACAATGAACATCTGTACAAAAGATGACAATTTTGAACACTATGAACAGCTTTTTACAATCTTATTTATGAGGAAAATGTTAGGCGTTTTTTAGGTAAAAAGACACCCTATGCAACTATGTACAAAATCAAAGTCATAAAAGGTAAGATGAAAGATATTACATAACAAAGTAATTCATAAAAAGGATTCTTTCAATAAAAAGACTGAAAAAATAACAAATTTACATTGAAGGCCTGCTTATGGCTTTATATATACATATTTACATCCATTTCATTCTTGGCACCCTCAACTGGGTAGCAAAACAACAAAGCAGACTTGCCACTTATTTGTTGGTATAAAAACTACATTATGTTGTCATGCTATGACATCACATCACACTGGAATGAGTTGATTGACTAAAGATGAGGATGTTTCACTTCTATCTACAAAAGCTTTGTCTTAGCTCTTGTGGTCAGAAAGTCACACGTTCTGTGTGATTTACTGACCACAAGAGCTAACCTTCTCCTTAGCTCTTGTGGTCAGAAAGTCACACGTTCTGTGTGATTTTCTGACCACAAGAGCTAGGAAGAAGCTTCTGCAGATAGAAGTGAAACATCCTCACCCAATCAACTCAGTCCAGTCGACAATTCAAACCATATGATTTCCTGGACGACAATTCACAAACTATTGCTCAGCTTCTTCAGACATGTGATACATGCGAAAACAGTTCCTGTCCAGCTGCAGGCAAAGCCCAACATCGCAGTCCTCACACTTCCAGGGAGTGCTGCGCTTACAGAGCACACACTGACGTCGACCCATGCTGGCTCTTTGATTTTTGGACTGTGTTGAGCTGGTGGGGACAGCAAAGTGGTTGGTCAAGAGCAAAACATTTTCTGTATATAAATATGTTGTCCACTGGCCATGATGTCTTATGAGGATTTTATAGAAGTTAGGAAAGACATGTACTTTTATTAATTTGGTTGTAACCAATGTATAAATACCTAAACAGGCATATCCATTTACTCTGAAACACACACCACAGTAATCAGCCTTCATTTTGGAGGTAACCTGAGGCTGCAATCCCCATCTCTTTAAAGCATAAACTGATACAGAACTGCTTTGAAGATGCTTTGTGTGAATCATTTATAAAAACAAAAAACATTCTCAAACATTTGACTCGTTAAAATAAAAAACTAAATAAACAAGGTAAGAAAAGAATTACGCACGTTGACCTCCAGTGGTCTGAAAGGGCTGCACTGTACATTCTGGAACATCATGAAAGTGCAGAGGTGGAACGGGCCCTTCTGCAAATTATATATTATTATATTAACATAACTATATTATACATTTTGACTCAAGTGTATTGAATGGTTAGAGTTTCTTTCACAGCTCCTCAATTAAGTGATTAAGAGATCCTTTAAGGTGCGTTCAGACCAAACGCGTCTTGAGCGTCCAAAGCGTCGGGTTTACATTGACATAACGTAGGGGACGCGCGTCTAGGAGCGTCAAGAGATCACCCGGCGCGTCACGCGCCTCCCAAGCAGCGCGTCTTTGAGCGTTTCACGCGTTTGGCGCGGCGCGTTTTGAGATTTCGAGCGGACGCGCGTGACGCGCGGCTGACGCTCGAGTTGAACAATGTTGAACTTTTCGGGAGAAGACGCGAGCGTCTACCAATCAGGAGCCTCCTCCAACAGTGACGTGGTAAAGCCTAGTTTATACTCGCGCGGTGCGGAGCTTACGGAGGTGACGTGACGTCACTTGCGCAACGCTTTGGTCACCGCAAGGCCCTTAAGCCTAGTGTATACTTGCGCGGCGTGGCTTACGTTAGCGGTTGCGGTGGACCTACGTAAGCACAATTGATGTTATACTGGCGCGTTCCCCTTACAAAGTTTTGAGGAGAATGTTGTAATCCCACAACAAACCACATGAGGGCGATCACACAGGAGCGGTCCCATTTACGCTGCTACTTTGTCCTCTTCAGAACAACAATAACAAACAAAGCTGTTTGAGCTCATTACACGTGTTTCTACTGTAGGTTTATGTGATAGTTTTATGGATTCATTATTTTATAAGTCATTTCAACTGTGATGCTGTGAATAAAGACACAGTTCTTGTTGGAAACATAGTTATTATTAAATAGTTTTCAGCACAAACAGCAAAACAATAATAGTGGTAAATATCTGAGACAAACATGAACGATTTACGAGTGGCAAGGCAAGGCAAGGCAAGTTTATTTGTATAGCACAATTCATACACAAGGCAACTCAAAGTGCTGAACAAGATAGCATTAAAATCATAAATAATTACAGAACATTAAAACGAAAGATAAAAATATAAAATCCCTCAGTTGTATGCACAGCTAAACAGCACCGTTTTTAACCTGGTTTTAAACATTGTCAGAGAGGAGGCCTGTCTCACATCTTCAGGAAGATTGTTCCAGATTTTAGCAGCATGAATCTGAAAAGCAGCCTCCCCATGTTTAGTTCTGACTCTGGGCACTAACAGGAGTCCAGTCCCTGTGCTCCTCAGAGTCCGGGCTGGTTCATATGGGACTAACATGTCACTAATATATTTTGGTGCGAGGCCATGGAGAGATTTGTACACAAGCAAAGCTGTTTTAAAGTCTATTCTCTGAGCCACAGGAAGCCAGTGCAGAGACCTGAGGACCGGACTAATATGGTCGTACTTCCTGGTTCTAGTCAGGACTAATGTGGTCGTACTTCCTGGTTCTAGTCAGGACTGGAGCTGCTGCATTTTGAATGTACTGCAGCTGTTTTACAGCCTGTTTGGACAGACCTGTGAGCAGGCCATTGCAGTAGTCTAACCTACTGGAGACAAATGCATGGATAAGAATCTCCAAGTCTGCTTTAGACACTATGTTTTTGATCCTGGCAATGTTTTTTAGATGGTAAAAAGCTGCTGATGTTACTGATTTGATGTGGCTATTAAAATTTAAGTCTGAGTCCAGTATTACCCCTAGATTTCTGACCTTGTTTGAAGGTTTTAGGGAGAGAGACTGTAGGTGACAGATGACGCTCTCTCTTTGTTTCTGGGGACCAAAGACAATCATTTCAGTTTTGTCTGCGTTTAGCTGAAGGAAGTTGTTTTGCATCCACTCACTGATCTGTTGGATACAGTGAAGGAGTGAGTCCACTGGTCCATGTTCTCCTGCAGTCAGTGAGACATAGATCTGAGTGTCGTCTGCATAGTTATGATAGGAAACTTTGTTTCTGCGTATTAACTGACCTAACGGCAGCATGTAGAGATTGAACAGAAGAGGTCCCAGGATCGACCCCTGTGGTACTCCACAGGTCAGGGCCATATGATCTGAGACACAGTTTCCAATCTCCACAAAGTACTTCCTGTCTTCAAGGTAAGACCTAAACCAACTTAGGGCGGTGCCAGCGACGCCAACCCAGTCCTCTAGTCTCTGTAAGAGGATCTCATGGTCGACAGTATCAAAGGCAGCACTTAGATCTAACAGGATTAGGATTGAGACTTTGCCTGCGTCAGTGTTCAGCCGGATATCGTTTGTAACCTTAACGAGAGCAGTCTCAGTGCTGTGGTCTAAAGCCGGACTGAAACATATCAAATGAGTTGTTGATTATAAGAAATCTAGTAAGCTGTAGGTAGACAACTTTCTCAAGGACTTTCCCCATAAATGGCAGATTTGAGATGGGACGATAGTTGTTAAGTACCGTAGCATCCAGACTGCTCTTTTTTAGCAGGGGCCTGATGACTGCAGTTTTCAGGGCCTTTGGGAATATTCCAGAATCAAGGGACATGTTTACTATCTGTGTGAGTGAAGGTAACAGACTGCTCAGAACAGACTTTAGAAATCTAGTGGGTAGTACATCCAGGCTGCATGTGGAGGAGCTCAAACTGGAGATTATGTCTTGGACAGTTTGATCATTTACAGGTGCAAAGTAAGTTAGCTCAAAGAGCCTTTCTGGCTGTTGGATTGTTATCTGTGGATTGGAGACAATGGCGTTTTTGATGCCTTGAACCTTGTCATTGAAAAAATGTGCAAACTCATTACATTTACGTTTGGAAGTTAGCTCTAATGGCATTTGAACAGGGGGGTTTGTTAATCTATTAACTGTTGAAAACAGAACACGCAGATTGTTGCTGCAGCCTTCAATCATTTCAGAAAAATACCTTTCTCTTGTACTACGTAGCACCTGGTTAAACTCGCACAACTTATCTTTGAAGATCTCGTAATCAACCTGGAGGTTGGACTTGCGCCACTTCCGCTCGGCCCTCCGGCACTCTCTCTTTTGTGCTCTGACCGAGTCTGCTTTAGCCCACGGCGCCTTCTGCTTATTTTTCACTATTTTAACCTTCACAGGAGCGATGGTGTCCAGAACTTTCAAAACACTAGAGGTGACAGAGTTAAACAGTTCATCTACAGTAGAATACGATGCATTCTCAAAGTTTATCATTCCCATAAATAGTTCACCCGTATTTTCATTTATGTGTCTTCTTCGTACAGTTGCAGAGTCCACTGGTGGTTTGTTAGTGAAACACATGTCAAAAAATATACAAAAATGATCCGAAAGCGCAACATCGACCACGTTTACATTATAAATGTTCGCCCCCTTTGTAACTAACAGGTCTAGAGTGTGCCCTCTGCTGTGGGTGGGGCCACTCACATGCTGAGTGAGACCAAAAGATTCAAGAACAGAACTCAGCTCTTTAGCATTTCTGTCATCAACATTATCCACATGAATATTAAAATCACCTGTAATAACTAAACTATCAAAATCTGTGCATACAATTGAAAGCAACTCTGTAAAATTATCAATAAAACTGTGACATGACTGCGGTGGCTTGTATAGGACAACGAAAAGTATTGGAGGAGATTGTTTTTGTTGTATTTTAAAAGACACATATTCAAAAGACGGAAACTTCCCAAGAGACATTCTATGGGAGACAAAGTGGTCTCTAAAAATGGCAGCTAAGCCTCCTCCTTTTTTGTTTTCCCGTATTTCAGATTCAAATTTGAAATTTGGTGGTGATGCTTCTATTAAAACTGCATTTTCTGTATTTTGGTCAAGCCATGTTTCAGCCATGAACATAAGATCTAGATTATAAGAACAAATAAAATTATTGATTAAAAAAGACTTGTTACAAAGAGATCTGACATTTAGCATAGCAAGTTTCAAAGTTTCAGGATCAGCGGTTGTGGTCGGCTGATTCTTACACGGAACAAGAATTAGATTTTCCTGATTAGACTGATTAACTCCAGATGTTTTTCTGTTATGTACTCTTTGTGTTATCACTAAGGGAATGGCACAGGTGGCTTCATGACAGGGCCCCAGCCGGGTCTCTCCTCTAACTAGACTGCCAGTGGCTGCGAAGCAGAGACCCTGTGCATCCTAGTGTTTAGAGAAAAGAGGGGTAGGGGAAGGCGGGGGAGGAGGATGGAGAGGCGGGTGGTTCTTGGGAGTTGGACGGGGAGGGGTTGAAGGTGGATGGGTTTTTGGTGATGGGTTAGGGGAGGGGCAGGCTGAGTTGGGTGGTGGACGAGGGGGGAGTGGAGGTGGAGGGTTTCTTGGTGCTGAGTTAGGGGGGGGGGAGGGGGGCTAAATGAGCAGGAGGGGGGGGTGGAATACTTATGGGGTTAGAGGAGGGACGGGTGGATTTTGTGGGAGAATTTGAGTTGGACGCCCTGGTGGCTTTGGAGGTACGTATGGGGAGTAGTTTTGAATGTTAGATAGGACTCTTGATCTGGCTACAGTGGGTGTGAGAGGAATAGTCTTCATCGCCGATCTTATCATGCCTGCAGAGTGTTCCGGTAAATCCAGTAGTGAAGGCGGGGATAGAAAACAAAGGGAAAGGTCGTCCTCATTTTCCCTAGATGGAGTGGATGTAGCGGGGGGGACCCAAGCCGGGTCCATGGAAGGTGATGAGGGAGTCTTTGGTGGAGACAGAGGTGGTTGAGGAACCCCCAGTACAGGCCTGACTGTAGCCTGGAGTAATGGGGGAAGCTTCACGGGAGCTGTAGGTGGGGAAGGTGCTGCTGAAGATGATGGAGCAGCCACTGCTGCTGCTGTATCCACTGCTGCTGCTGAAGATGATGGAGCAGCCACTGCTGCTGCTGAAGATGATGGAGCAGCCACTGCTGCTGCTGTATCCACTGCTGCTGCTGAAGATGATGGAGCAGCCACTGCTGCTGCTGAAGATGATGGAGCAGCCACTGCTGCGGCTGTATCCACTGCTGCTGCTGAAGATGATGGAGCAGCCACTGCTGCTGCTGTATCCACTGCTGCTGCTGAAGATGATGGAGCAGCCACTGCTGCTGCTGAAGATGATGGAGCAGCCACTGCTGCGGCTGTATCCACTGCTGCTGGTGGTGCTGTATATGCTGATGGCGCTGATGAAGATGTTGGGGGTGGAGGCGTTGAGCTCTTTCGAAGCCGTGGAGGTGTTGAGTTCTTTCGGAGCCGTGGAGGTGTTGAGTTCTTTTGGAACCTTGGAGGTGTTGAGTTCTTCTTGAATCGTGGAGGTGTGGAGTTCTTTTGAGGCGGTGGGGGTGCAGAGACCTCGGGAGTCGGTGGAGATGGTCGTGATGTCTGTGCCCTTTGCTTCTTCTTTCTCCCTTTCAACGGCTGCACGCGCTGCGCAGGCTGAGGTCTTAGGGCAGATGCAAAGTTATCCATCAGCACTTTTACTCCGTAGTTGTTCAGATGTGGGCCTTTTTCTTCAAAAAGCTCGTGCCTATTCCAGAACAGATTAAAGTTTTCAATGAAGCCAAGTCCTCTGCGTGAACACTCATTGAGTAGAAATGTATTTAGCTGATACAGACGGCTAAACTTCTCCATTTTTCCATCTATATTTGGCAGTGGGCCACTAAGAAAAATTGTTATGTCCATTTTCTTGAGGTCATCCAGTAACAGCGTTAAATCCATTCGTAACTTCTCGCTTGCCTTCTCATAGATATCTACCGCCCCCGTGTGGATCAATAATGTACGCACACCACTGTTCTCAGATAACACTCTAGGCAGAAGAGTTCTTATCTCAGCAACTTTAGCAGAGTGAACTGAGACAGTGAGCATGGACTCCATGTTTACATTTTTCACCGAGCCATCTCCGATAAGGATACAGTTTGTCCTTGGTGGAGGCGCTGCAGTTTTTAGCAGCTTTGTTGTTTCAGAAAGGGGTAAAAAGCGGTTTGAAGTCTTCAGAACATTTAGTTGTGGCCTTATTTCACTCCTATTGTCATTCTTAGCTTTGTCAACTTTGGGTTTGGCTCCACAATTGTTCCAATAATTCTCATTGTTGATTTTGGGAAAAGAAATGACGTCATAACTTACATTTCCAGTCTGTCCATTCATCCCATTTTCACTCATTGGAAGAGTCGGGTTAAGTCCCATTTCTGTTTCCACAATAGATATCCGTGTTTGAAGAGATTTAAGCTGATTTTCCAAAGCACAACAGCCACCGCAGACGCTTCTCCGTCTCTTCCGTCCCGACATGACTAATGTTGATAAATTCCACAAAGCTGAAGTGTGTAGAAGGAGTAATCCTCGTTTTGTAAATAAAATGATTAAAGGAGAAACAAAAAATGTAAATAAAATGATTCAGGGAGATTAAAAGGCGAAGCAAAAGCAGAGCAGAGAGACACGACCGCTCTCTCGAGAAGCAGGAAGCAGGAAGCCGGAGTGCAGGAGGAAAGCAACAAACACAGCTACGATTCAAACAAAGACAGGAACAGTTTATAAGTTATATATATGTTAGATATAAGTTATATATATGTTAGATATAAGTTATATATATGTTAGATAGTCCACAGTCTCCTGTATATCAGGCTCTGAGCCCAAACTGCTTTTCCTTCGAAGCACAAAGCTCTCTGCTCCATAGTGCCTCCTCCATGCTCCTGCTGCAGCCGCTTCGTGCTTCCTTCAAATACACACACACGGACCAATCACAGCGGAGATTCCTTGCGGCGACCCTTACGTAGTTAGAAAATGTCGATGCTGCGCGGCAGGCAACGTAAAGCCTAGTTTATACTCGCGCGGTGCGGAGCTTACGCAGGTGACGTGACGTCACTTGCGCAACGCGTTGGTCACCGCAAAAAATGCTAATAAAAATAACTTTAATTAAATAAATATTTTACTTTTATGAACAAAAAGCTGCAGAAGTTGAAAACATAGACTACATGTGATGCAATCATTGATAAAAATGCTAATTAAACCGTTAATAGGTGTTAGCATTTATGGATATTACAATGTACATTGTGGTAAATAAATCTAAGGCAAAGTGAGACTGGCATAATGTAAAAACGAATATTAGCCTTGTTAGCATGTTTTATGATATCAAGTAGAGTTAGCTAACTTGCCCAACACTAATTAGCTTGAATCTCACAAATAAGGCTAAAAGGTTAAAAGAGTTGCACACTATTATGTACAAAACTGATGTTAATATGTTTATACGTTGTTCAGATGACAGTGAAACCTCCTACAGATTCAGCCCAGACTGCTGCTGTGAGAGGTCCTTCTCCTACGTCATCGCCGCCATTTTGGCGCCCCCTAGCGTTTCTATGCGGAAGTGAAAAGGTGCCGCTTCAAAGCAGTTTTTTTAACATAATTCATCTGAACATGTCAAAATGAACACCCGAAATATTATAAACACATATTGTAGTTATATATTCTGAATAGCAGCATATTAAATTCTAGTACTACTTTAACCCTTGTATTATGTTGAAAAAAAATGACATTGATTATGTTGCGGGTCATTTTGACCCGTACTGTGTAAATACACTCAAAACTGTCAAGAAAACAGGTTAAACCAATAACAACTTTATTTTAGGTTATATAAATATTTAGAAAAGTGACATACAATACATTTTTAATTCCAATGCTATATTTAAGAAATATTTAGTCTAATCCTCTTGTCCTCCTCTCGGGTCAAAATGACAATTCTTTCCTCCTGCCATGCCTTTTTCTCATCCTGTTTTCCTTCTCTCTGTTCATCCTCATCTATTCCCTTCTTTTCTCTTCCTTCTTTCCTTCCTACCTTCCTTCCTTCCTTTTTCCTTGACCAAAGATTCGTCCTCCGAATCCTCCTTATCGTAGAAAAAATTGACAATCTGGATCAGCAATAACATTGTCCTGTGTCTCTGAAAAATCCTCTGTTTCTGAAATCTCTTCCTCTACATCACTATCCCAGTTAAAAATCTGTGATAAAGCCTCCTCAGATGTCATCCTTCTGGAGCTCATTTTTGGTGAGTTTGTATAAAGCCTAGCGCACATCGACAGAGTAACTGGAGACAACTAGTTGCAAGGTGGCTTTTGGCAACTGAGAGTAGATGATGGAGATGATCAGATGAAATCGGTCGATGTGAGCGCTCTTACAACTGGAGATAAACAGTCGATCTCGGATTCAGTCAGTTGCCCGTGTTCTACTTTTCGGCAACTAGTTGTCCTCAGATCCGGAGATATCACCCGTTGTGCGCGCTCCAACAACATGTGTGTATTGCGCGCCCTCTACAGTTTATGTCAGAAAACACACCGTAGTTGAGGCCAGTTGCTGTCGATGTACACGCTGTTATTCCCGAGACTGGCCTGCTACTAGGAGTTGCCTGTTTTCGCCAGATTGTCGATGTGTGCGGGGCAGGAACTCATAGGCGACAGATACAGTATAATCAGTTGCCAGTCCGATGTACGCTAGGCAAAAGAGATGACATGAGAACAGTGACAAGGACAAGTGTGAGAAAGTTCCCTCTCTTCACACACCTGGCTCTGGGTCTCAGAGGCAATCAAAATACAATGTCAATGAGACATGTTTTTTTGGATCTGAACAACTATTTACCCACATTAAAGCGTTTGGGTCAAAATGATTCGCAACATCATCTTTGTATACAAACTCTGCAGACATTCCACTTCACATCAAAGTGTCCAGATTTTACACACCAGTTCATGACCCTAAATGAGGAAAAGTCACCAAATTTCAGTAAGAAAAAGAGAGGATAACCAGTACTTTTATCAACTCAAAAACTGAAATGGGTCAAATTGACCCTTAACATAATACAAGGGTTAAGTTAATTTTGATAAGATATCATGAAGCCAATGAAACGTACCATTTAGCAAGTTTCACCGATTTGTTTAATCATTCAGCTAGTTACCTCATTTGTTTCAAAACTTTATGTACAGGTTATGGACTGACAGATTCATTGCTAGCTAGCATAGGCTCATTAGGTAAGCCGCTATAATTATGTAAATAATAAGCAAACAAAAAATCAAAGACATAGTTTTATTCACCTTTGATAGCAGTAGATAATCCTGACATGACAAAGCATTCAGTGTGAACAACGTACAGTGGTGATGAAGGTCCCAAGATGTAGCTTAGCCGGCTAGCCTTGGTGTAACATAGGCATATGACGTTATTACGAGAGCATATTTCACACGATCTAAACATGACCTGGTGTAATTAGGGTGTCCACAAGAGTGCACATACAACGTGAAAGCCTACAATAGCCAGCCCAGTTGAAAAAATGTGATCAATCATACGCTGTAGAAAGTTCGAACGAGACTTAAATTTTGAATGGTGTGTGTTTTGATTTTGTGATGACGTAACATCCGGTCTCTCCAGCCAATGGGCGCGCTGAGCCCGCCCCTCCAAGAAGGGGTCGGATGAAAAATGTATCGTAACCGTAAGTTTTGACCCGTGAGCGTAGCTAGTGAATCGTAAACATAATTTTTGAATCGTAAACGTAACTTTTGAAGCGAAACATGAAAAATCAGAACCTCAAATGTAAGTTAAATGTTTTCATTTACAATATATTTTTAATGTTTACAATACTTAGAACCTACGATTACAATTCCTGATTTACAGTTACGTTTAAGCAGACCCTATTTTGACGCCATAATTGTGCGCTCTCAGGGAAGAGCAGAGGCGGAGGGCTGTGTTTCTACGTCAATACAAACTGGTGTAACGATGTGACAGTGATCTCCAAGCACTGCTCTCCTGGTCTGGAATATCTTTTCATTCATTGTAAACCATTTTACTCCCCTTGTGAAATTGTTTCATTCATTCTTGCCTCTGTTTACATACCGCCATGCGCGGACGCAGAGCAAGTACTGTGTATGGAACGTTTATACCCGGACTCTCTGATTATTATCCTGGGGGATTTTAACAAGGGAAACTTGAGCCAGGAATGACCCAAATACAGACAGTTTATCAAATGCCCGACCAGAGAGGAGAACACTCTGGATCACTGTTACACCACCGTGCGCGGAGCTTTTCGCGCTGTTCCCAAAGCAGCCCTCGGCTTCTCAGATCACTCCATGATACATCTGGTTCCTGCTTACAGACAGAGACTAAAGCTCTCGAAACCTGCAGTGAGGAGCTCCAAAGTGTGGTCTGATGAAGCTGTGGAAGAGCTGCATGCATGGAATCTACAGACTGGGACCTTTTCAGAGCTGCCACAGATAGTTTGGATGAATATACGGACACTGTGACGTCATACATTCACTTCTGCGAGGATAGCATCATTCCAACAATGACCAGGGTCATTTATAACAACGACAAACCCTGGTTCACTGCTAAACTCCGGCAGCTCAGGAAAGCAAAGGAGTCTGCTTTCAGGGAGGGGGACCGCAGCGGCTACAAAGCAGCTACAGTGCCTTGCAAAAGTATTCGGCCCCCTTGAACCTTTCAACATTTTGCCACATTTCAGTCTTCAAACATAAAGATATAACATTTTAATTTTTTGTCATGAATCAACAACAAGTGGAACACAATCGTGAAGTGGAACGAAATTTATTGGATAATTTAAACGTTAAAAAAAAACAAAAAACCTGAACAGTGGGGCGTGCAATTGTAACCCCTATCCCATATATATACAGTGGAATGGTAGTAACAAAAGAGTCTGTAGGCTAGGACTGAAGATCTAGAGTTTGCTCTGGGAGGTGAGTCAGTAATCAATAAACAGTGGCTCTAGTTAGCAAGTTTGTGTATTGTTAACCTCTTCCGCTGACTGGACACACGGCCTGGATTGGGCGGATTTCCACACTGTGGCCGAGTGTGGCCATCCTCGCCACATCGAAAGCAATACCCTGGCTTAGGTGTAGATGAAGCTCCGTTGGTTGATTGTTTTGTAAATGTACTTTTATTCAATTTCTGATTAGTGTACCCAGATTGATACCGGAATGACGGACTATTTGATGCTTGACCAGTAATAGCGGATAGTTGCTTCTGCATATCAGCCACTTGCTTGGCTAATTGCTGTGTGAGTGTGGTCAGTGCTGCAACTGGATCCACGCTGTTATCAGAACTGATCGCTTGATAATTCACTGCAGCTTTTTGTTTAGCTCCCCCTAGATGTTGTTTCATTCGTGCCACTTTTGCCGATTTCCGATCTTCTTCAGTTCGTAAGAGCAGAAGCAACTCTGCAAACGACGGCGGCTGGGATTTCTTTTGGGTCAATTGTAACTCAGAAATAAGCAAATTGTCCCAACACCCTCTACAGAATTGATTTAATAGGTGCTTATTGGCTTCTGTCTCTAAAGCACCCCCCCTCTTGACTGCCAGATTCAATGAGACCTGTAATCTCTGCAGATATAGCGAAGGCAGCTCCCCTGAATCTTGGAAAGTATCCATAAACTTTGCGAATAACTCGTCTCCATCCTGTACTGTTCCAAAGCCACTGTCCAGCTGCTGTAAGTAGACAGTGGGCAGGGTATCTGTCCTCAAATGCTTAATCATATCTGCGGCAGGGGGCAAGAGGCTTTCTAAGATTTTTCGGGAACGTTGCAAATCTGATATGGCAGGGTCTTTCAAGATTAAATCAACACTAGAACGCCATGTGTCGTAGTCGGCCTCATGGGGGGATCTGGGTACTTTACCCGAGAACACTCGTAACTTTTGCGACGACATTGAATGAGCTAAATGATCATCACTCTTGACAATATGTTCGACAACATATCTTTGAACATCAGGAGGATTTATGTCAGCAGCCGAGAGGCTGGAGAGAGAAGGTCTTACTGATGACTTTGTGGTTGGACAAGGGAACTCTGTGTTATCTGCAGCGCTGTAATCATGAGGGGCACGATCAGACATCAATTCGGACTCAGGGGACTCTTTCAAACTTTGAGTGGTTGGCTTTAGCCCTGCAACTGTGCCTCCGATTTGGACCATCATGTCTTTCCAGTTGCTTTAGCCAATTGCTTTAAGTCGGACAAGTAAGTCTGAGTCTTTGTAGCTCCTACGTCACTAGCATAAATGTCAGAGAGTGCAGATATCTTGTATTGAATATCTTTAGTAACTGCAGTAAACGTGTACGGTAATTTTGGGTAGAGAGCTGCAACCGCAGTTTTTGCCCGAAATTGAACGACAAAATGTTGATAATAATCTGAATTAATATCTTCTATTTTTGACGTTTGAGCAATCGACCCATACTTTTTAAGGAACTCAAATAACTCCTCATCAGCTTCAGTGTTGGTGACACTGTCCACCAACACTGCCCGTGTAATGTCTACCTGCAGGCCTTCAAACTCCTCCATAACAGATTACTGTAATAATATTTTTCAACCAGTGAAATGAAACAATAAAAGTAATATTTATTGATTACTGTAACACCTCCTGGCTAGCTTGCCACAAATTATGTAACCCCTATCCCATATATATACAGTGGAATGGTAGTAACAAAAGAGTCTGTAGGCTAGGACTGAAGATCTAGAGTTCGCTCTGGGAGGTGAGTCAGTAATCAATAAACAGTGGCTCTAGTTAGCAAGTTTGTGTATTGTTACATATTTACATATTTACAGTCATGACATCTCAAATTCTCAAATACAACGCTGCGCAGATTAGAATTCTTCATTTCATTCGCTCACAAGTCCGAAGAAAAAAACCCCAAAAACAACTCAACTTCCCAAAGTCCAAACAATAGCCAGGGCTACTGTAAAAGTGTGTCCATTGAGCTCGTATTGCTCAAGAGTTCATATGAACCAGAGTGCATGGGGGTAAAGGGCCGATCTCCTACCGCATTGGTGGGGTACTTGCAGCAGTAGTTCTTGTCTGGGCTCAGCTTGCCATCAAAAGTGATTCGATTCGACTCGATATCACAGCACAGAAAAAGACCCGGCCTGCTGCAGCCCTAAACGCAGCCTCCCCCATGCCTCCCTGTACAAGCGACCCGCCATCTTTAAAACCCCAAGTCACATGACCCACGTGATCCCAAACTCCCTGGAGCCGGCGCCAGACCCAATGGAAATTTGGGACCATTTAGTTTTAATAATAATAATAAATGATAAAAATACATTATATTTGATATGTGATAATATTTATATTATATTTAATGGGTTACACAATGTTATTCGGCCCCTTTACTTTCAGTGCAGCAAACTCAGTCCAGAAGTTCAGTGAGGATCTTTGAATGATCCAATGTTGTCCTAAATGACTGATGATGATAAATAGAATGCACCTGTGTGTAATCAAGTCTCCGTATAAATGCACCTGCTCTTTGATAGTCTCAGGGTTCTGTTTAAAGCACAGAGAGAACCATGAAGACAAAGAAACACACCAGGCAGGTCCGAGATACTGCTGTGGAGAAGTTTAAAGCCGGATTTGGATACAAAAAGATTTCCCAAGCTTTACACATCTCAAGGAGCACTGTGCAAGCAATTATATTGAAATGGAAGGAGTATCAGACCACTGCAAATCTACCAAGACCCGGCCGTCCCTCCAAACTTTCATCTCAAACAAGGAGAAGACTGATCAGAGATGCAGCCAAGAGGCCCATGATCACTCTGGATGAACTGCAGATAACTACAGCTAATATTGCACGCCCCACTTTTCCGTTTTTTTTTTGTTAAAAAAGTTTAAATTATCCAACAAATTCCGTTCCACTTCACGATTGTGTCCCACTTGTTGTTGATTCATGACAAAAAATTAACATTTTATATCTTTATGTTTGAAGCCTCAAATATGGCAAAATGTTGAAAGGTTCAAGGGAGCCGAAAACTTTCGCAAGGCACTGTAAATATCAGTTCAGGAGAGAACTGAAAGCAGCCAAGTCCCGGCACAGAGAACGACTACAGGAGCAGTTTGGTAACAACGTTACTGCTTCTGTCTGGAGGGGCCTACGGGAGATCACCAACTACAAGCCCAAAGCCCCCCCCTGTGCTGACGACCACAAGCTAGCTGACGAACTGAACTTATTTTTCAGTCGCTTTGATGCTGCCCCTGACACCTCCCCCACCCCCCACTACTTTAACGACCCACCCATCAGCCCTGCCCCCACCCTGACAATAGCCTCTAAAGATATCAAAGAACTCTTCTTGAGGCTGCACCCCCGCAAAGCTCCTGGCCCGGAATACGTGTCTCCGGCCACTCTGAGACACTGCGCCAGTGAGCTTACTCCTGTGTTCACGGACATTTTCAACTCCTCTCTGCAGTCCTGCCATGTCCCGGCCTGCTTCAAATCCTCCATCATTGTCCCCGTCCCGAAGAAGCCCAGGATCACAGGACTCGATGACTACAGACCTGTAGCACTTACGTCTGTCGTCATGAAGTCATTTGAACGCCTGGTTCTCTCCCATCTCAAGTCCCTCACCTCCCCCCTCCTGGACCCCCTGCAGTTCGCCTACAGAGCCAACAGATCTGTAGACGACGCCATTAACCTGGCCCTCCACCACATCCTACAGCACCTGGACTCCCCGGGGACCTACGCCAGGGTCCTGTTCGTGGACAGCTCTGCCTTCAACACGATCCTGCCATCCCTGCTCCAGGACAAGCTCTCCCAGCTCAACGTGCCCGATTCCACCTGCATTTAACCCAACAGATTCTGTACCCTGTATAATGCACCAAATTGTAAATTGTTATCCGTTTTTCAAGTCTGTATATGGTCTCTAGCCATCAGAACTTGTTGTTCAGTGTCATATAAGCCCATGTGGGCTGGGCACTTTTGTGCATGACACTTAAATAAACTCAAACTCCACATGCAGGTGGATCACTGACTTCCTGACAGACAGGAAGCAGCGAGTGCTGAATGTCTCGGACTCTCGGATTATAAATACAGGAGTCCCACAGTGCTGTGTTCTTTCTCCCCTGCTCTTCTCCCTGTACACCAACCACTGCACCTCCAGCCACAACTCCGTGAAGCTGATCAAGTTCGCGGACGACACCACCCTCATTGGACTCATCTCCAACAACGATGAGTCCGCCTACAGGAGGGAGGTGGACCGGCTGGTGTCCTGGTGCAGTGGTAACAACCTGGAGCTGAATGCCCAGAAGACAGTGGAGATGACTGTGGACTTCAGGAAGAGCACTGTCCCCCCGCCCCCACCCTCCGTGATCGACTCCTCCATCACCTGTGTGGAGTCCTTCCGTGTCCTGGGCACCACCATCACCCAGGACCTCAAGTGGGAGCCGACCATCAGCTCCTCATCAAGAAGGCCCAGCAGAGGATGTACTTCCTGCGGCAGCTCAGGAAAGCCAAGCTGCCTGCACAGATGTTGGTGCAGTTCTACACGGCCATCATCGAGTCCATCCTCACCTCCTCCATCGCCTCCTCCATCACCTCCTCCATCACCTCCTCCATCACCTCCTCCATCACCTCCTCCATCACCTCCTCCATCACCTCCTCCTTCACCTCCTCCATCACCTCCTCCATCACCTCCTCCTTCACCTCCTTCATCACCTCCTCCATCACCGTGTGGTTCGCTGGAGCCACAGTCAGGGACAAACAGAGACTACAGTGGATTGTGCGCTCTGCAGAGGAAGTGATCGGCCGCAGCCTTCCATCGCTGCAGGACCTGTACGTCGCCCGAGCTCGAGGCCGGGCTGGTCGTATCACAGCCGACCCCTCTCACCCTGCACATGAACTATTCCAACCACTCCCCTCTCACCTGCACATGGACTATTCCAACCACTCCCCTCTCACCCTGCACATGGACTATTCCAACCACTCCCCTCAGGCAGGAGGCTGCGGTCCATCAGGACTAGAACCTCCCGCCACAAGAACAGTTTCTTCCCCTCTGCTGTTGGACTCTTGAACACTTCTTAACCTGTCCCCCCGCCCTTTATAAAGTCACTTTACTGCCCATCATACGTCACTTTACTTCACTGTACTGCTGTCACCTTACATTGTGTGCACCATGTGCACTTGGATATTGTAAATAGTAACTGTAACTAAGGGGCGACAGTAGCTCAGTTGGTAGAGCATTGGCCTTCAGGCCTGAAGGTCGTGGGTTCAATTCCCACCTCTACACCTTCTCCACCGACTCCCACTGATGACTACTGTCGTTGTGTCCTTGGGCAAGACACTTAACCCCACTTTGCCCAAAGCCCCCACTGAAAGATCAAGGCTATGCTCACAGTCAGAGAGCAGCCGTCCTCCTGTGGACTCACCACCTGCAGAGGGTCAGTGAGGGGCTGGTGCTATGAGACTTGGGTGGCATCTCTGACTGCCACCCCCCTGACCCAGAAATGGATTAAAGGGTAGAAAATGGATGGATGGATAACTAACTATTTTAAATGTATTCCTTAGAAGTGTTTTTTTTATTCTTTATTTTTTATCATCTCTTTCTGACTGTTGCACTGAGCCAAAGAAATTTCCAAGTCTGTGACTTCCTGTTACTTACGTGGCAATAAAAATGATTCTGATTCTACAGACCGATCTCAAACCTTACTTTCATATCCAAAATCCTGGAAAAGCTTTTTTTTTTATTTTTTTTTTTTTTATTGGCGTATACAATATATTACAGCAGACATTATAGACCCATTTGTACATTTAGACATGAAACCTACATAAACATATAAGCATTTACATAGGGTCAGGAGGGGGGACAGGGGGGGGGGGATTCAGCGTGTGCGAGGTGTGTGTGTGTGTGTGTGTGTATGTGCGTGTTCACTTTTGTGTATTGAATAGGTATCTGAGGGTGTTGAAAATTTTCTGTTATTGACCGGTAGTTAGAGAGGGGAGAAAGAAAAGAGACCAATAATAATAGTAATACTAATAATAATAATAGTAAAAAACATAGGACGAGTTGAGGTGCTATAATCCAAGGGAGGGGGGATTATGGAGGGGGTGGTTATAGAGGGGGTGGTCGTAATGTTGATGAAGAGGGCCCCATTAGGAGATAGGAGCGAGTTGGTAGGAGATTGGTGTTGCTCTTCCAGCAGCATCTCTGATTGTGTGGTGCATTAAAAACAGGTTTGGGATGTTGTGCATTAAAAGTGTGTCCTTGAGATGCATGTGGGAAGAGGACTTATTTTTTGTTATTTATTTATTATTTTTGTTATTTGTTCTTTATTTATATATTTTTATTAATTATTAATTATTAATTCCTTTATTAATTTATTCTTATTCCCTCCTCATCAACATATCACTGTAGAATGTATGTATATCTATATATATAAGAACAGGGGTACAGTGGTGTAGCAGCAGGGAGAGAGAGAGAGGTGCGCAAAATACACGATGACATAAATATTGGAAATAGGTAAAGTATATAAGGTTAGCTTATGACTGGGGTCTGGGATGCGTGGGGTGTATTGTTTGAGGTGTGGTTGGGGGGTATGTCTTGAAGTGAAATATAATCTGAAATTAAGTTTTCCCATGTGGAGGTGTGTATGTTGGTTTTGGATTTCCAGTTTATGAGTATTGTTTTTTTGGCGCTAGCTAGCGACATTAAAAGATACTTTGAATTACCCTGGTTGATGGGGAGTGTGGATATGTCTCCTAAAAGACAGAGGGATGGGGACATTGGGATGTTGCAGCCAAGTGAAGTGGTGAGTGATTGAGTGACGGCTTTCCAGAATGCTTGGACCGGAGTGCAGTGCCAAAGAGCGTGAATGTAATTGTCCCTACAACCCTGTGTGCAGTGTGGGCAGATGTCTGAAGTGGATCCCATTTTTGATCATTTGTAACCGGTGTAGTGATATCTGTGTAGGATTTTGAATTGTATGAGTTGGAGGTTGGAGTTGGTGGTCATTGAATACATATTTTTGCAGATTTGGGTCCAGAAGTTGGCACTGGGAGTAAATGCTAAATCTTGTTGCCACTTTGCAGTTGGAAGAGATTGTGTATTATCTGATTTGGTGATGATATTTTGTATATTTTGGTGTTCAGTTTTTTGGGGGGAATATTTATGAAATCCGCAATTGTATCATGTAGGCCGAAATGTATTGTTTGGATGTTGATTTTTTTTTGGATTGCTGATTTTAGTTGTAAGTATTCGAGGAAGCATTTACTCCCAATGCCATACTCCTGGGCCAACTGTGTCAGTGGTTTTAAACTGTTATTTGTGAGAATGTGATTGAGGTGAGTTATACCTTTATCTGCCCATGAATGGAAGTACAGAGGTTTATTATTGCTTGTGAATTCTGGGTTGTGCCAAATTGGGGAGCGGATGGATGGGGCAAAGGGGGTGTTTGTTAAATCGTGGAGTTTCCACCAGGCTGTCAGAGCTGCCGATATCGTTGGTGTTTTGAAAAGTGGGTATTTCTTTATTGATTGATTAAGGAAGGGTAGGTCTGAGAGATTGATGTTATTGCAAAGTGATTGTTCAGTGTCCATCCAGATTGAGTCAGAAGTGTTTGAGTGGATCCATTTGTATATGTACTGTAAATGATTAGCTAATGAATAGTGGTAAAAATTTGGGGCATTGAGGCCTCCCTGTAGTTTTGGTTTCTGTAGTGTTGCGAGTTTGATACGGGGTGGTTTGTTTTTCCAGTAGAATTTGTTAATGGCAGAGTTGAGTGATTTAAACCAGGTTTGAGTGGGTTGAACAGGGGTCATTGAGTGTATGTAGTTGATTTTGGGGAGTATTGACATTTTAACCAGAGAGATTCTGCCTGTGATTGAAATGGGGAGATTCATCCAGCGTTGTAAATCTTCTTCTAATTGTTTGAGTAAGGGGGAGAAGTTGAGAGAAAACAGCTCTGAAAGCCTGGAGGAAACCTTAATTCCCAGGTAAGTGATGTGGTTTGAAGAGAGTAGGACAGGAGGTGTGATGGCTGCAACATCCCAACTGTTTGACTGTAGGGGGAGAATTGAGGATTTACTCCAGTTGATTGAATATTGTGAGAGTTTGGAAAATGATTCGATGAGGTTTATTGTGTGGTGTAATGATGAAGGTGGGTTTTGTAAAAAGAGGAGGATATCATCTGCATACAGGCTGATTTTGTGTTCGATTGATTGTGGTTGGAATCCTTTGATTTGGTTATTTTGGCGAATTGCTGCTGCAAGTGGTTCTAAGAAGATTAGAAATAAAGATGGAGAGAGTGGGCATCCTTGGCGGTTTCCGCGGTGAAGAATGAAGGGACGTGAAGTTCTACCGTTGGTGATGACAGTAGCAGTAGGTGAGGTGTAAAGCATTTTTATCCAGTTGACAAACGACCCCCCGAAGCCAAATCTCTCCAGTGTGGCAAACAGGAAGGCCAAGTCGACCCTGTCGAAAGCCTTTTCTGCGTCCAAGGATGCAATTATGGTTTTTTCCTGTTGTAGAGTTGACCAGTGGATTAAATTGAACAGCCTACGAGTATTGTCTGATGAGTGTCGTCCTTTAATGAAACCAGTTTGGTCGGGATGAATGATCGTTGGGATTACTTTTTCTATTCGGAGGGCAAGGGTTTTTGATATGATTTTTGTATCGACATTGATAAGTGAGATGGGCCTGTAACTGGAGGGCAGTGTAGGGTCTTTGTTGGGTTTGAGGATGAGGGAGATTGTGGCAGAGTTCATGTGGGTTGGCAGCTTACTGATCTGTTCTGATTCCTGTAGCATACGCATGAATAGCGGGGAGAGTGTGGGCCAAAAATGTTTGTAGAACTCAGCAGGGAAGCCGTCGGGTCCAGGGGATTTATTGTTGGGCATAGCTTTAAGTGCTGTGCAGAGATCAAATTCTGTAATTGGTGAGTTTAAACCTGATATCTGGTTAGCTGAGAGAATGGGTAGGTTGATATTGTTTAGAAATGTGTGGATATTGTTTATATCTGGGTCAGAGTCAGAGGAATACAGTTTTCTGTAGTAATTTTCGAAGGTTTCATTTATTCCTTTGTGTGACGTTATATGCTCCCCTGCTGAGTTCTTAATGATGGGGATTGATGTTTTTTCTTTATTCAATTTGATCTGGTTGGCCAAGTATTTTCCTGATTTATTGTTGTGTTGAACATTTTGTTGTCGGAGTCTGTGGATAAGAAATTGAGTTCGTTTATTTATTATTTCATTTAATTTTAGTTTCAATACTTTTATCTCTTTTTCCTGGTTCTCTGTTGGGTTGATCATGTTCGTTTGTTCCAGTGTGTTTATATCATGTTCTAACTTGTTTTCTAATTCTTTTTCTTTTCTAGCTTTGTGGACAGAGAACGAAATAATTCGGCCTGTTAGAACTGCCTTTCCTGTTTGCCACAGGAGTGAGGATGAAGTTCCCGGGGAGTCGTTGGTCTCTGTAAACGATGCCCACTCTCTTTTGAAAAAATTGTCAAAGTTTGCGTCTGCTAAGAGGGATGTGTTGAAACGCCATCTTGTTGGCTGTTTGGGGTGAGGTGAGAAGTTCCAGGAAATTGCTAGTGGGGCATGGTCACTAATGGTTATTGGGTGGATATGTTGTTCTGAGATTTCTGCCATAATTGAGTTACTGTTTAGGATGAAGTCAATGCGTGAATATGAGTGATGGACTGGTGAGAAGAAAGTGTATTGTTTTTTTGTGGGGTTTTTTAGTCGCCAGCTATCGCCAAGGCCGAAATCTTTCATGAATTGTTTGATGGTTTCTGTAGATTGCCAGGGCCTTTTGACTGTATTGTTTGATTTGTCCATGGAGGGATCGAGAACTGTGTTGAAATCACCAGCTAGTATGATTGGGCAGTTTGAGAAGTGTTGGATTTGTGTGAAAAGGGTTTGAAAAAATATTGGGTCATCTGTGTTTGGACCGTATACGTTACCGATTGTGAGGTGTGTATTGTTGATGGAGATGTTTATTATTATGTAGCGCCCCTCTGGATCTGCTATGGTACCGTGATGGGTAAATGATATTTTTTTATGGATTAGTATACAGACCCCTCTCTGTTTGCTATTGAGATGAGCTGAGAATAATTGGTTATACTGTGGGGATTTTATATTGTTGAACGTTGAGTTTGTAGCATGTGTTTCTTGTAATAGGCAAATGTCCGCTTTGAGCTTGGATAAATGGTCTAAAATATTTGTTTTTTTCCTCTGATTACCTAAACCTCTAATGTTCCATGACACTAATTTGACAGTTCCCATTCTACATTCTGTTATAATTATGTGGTTGGTATGTGGGGTTTGTGTGGGCGTATGTGTGAGTGTGTGTGTTTGTAAGTGTGTTGACTTTGATGGGGAGCCTCATGTTTGGGTGTGGTGGGGGGCAGAGAGAGAGAGGATGTGTGAGTCATTGCGAGCGTTTGTAGTGAGAGGGAGAGAGAAGTGGGGGGGGGGGGATAAAAAGTAATAATAATAATAATAACAATAGTAACAATAAAGAAAGTAAATAACCAGGGTAATAAACTGGGGACCAAAATAGGGAGATTTTACAAATACAAAATCAAATAACAATTCGTATTCGGTAGCTCGGGATTTGCGTCCAAAATCACACTTGAAGGCAGTTGGGAGGCTTACCCTCCCCCCGTGGCCGCAAAAGAGAAAATATTAAGAGATAATAACAGTGGGGAGAATACTAAATAATAATAGCATTGATATCATTATTATTCATAACATTATTAATAATAGGGTTAGGGTTAGAGGTAATAATAATAATAATAATAACAACAACAATACTTAAAAACCGATATGGCTAAGGAGTCATATTGTGGAGGGAAGACAGGAAAGTGAATAATCGCGTAACAAAGGAATAATTCGATCATTACAAAAATACAACTACTGGAGTCGTTCTGATGACGTCGTCTTTGTGGGACAGTGTTTACAATGGTCAGCTCTGGAGCGTTGGTGCAGCGTGCGCGCTGTTGCCACCGGTGAGCCAATAAGTTATTTGAGAGTTACGATAAAGTGTACCTTCGATGTAGAGTTTATCCATCGATAGCCTGACCTTCTTTCCCGCGGATCTTGCCTCAAAGAAAGCCGGCTGGAGCAGCTTGCGCCTCCGCATGACCTCCGGGGGAAACTGGTCGCTTAGGGCAAGCTTCGACCCTTTGAGCTGTTTGGCATTCCCCATGATCATGGATTTATGCCTGGGGTCCAGGAGTTTGGCCACGATGGGACGACTTCGGGATGCCCCCTCGCGCTGGGGTCCTAGGCGGTGTGCTCTTGCAAACTGGATAGGTCGAATCGCGCTATCCTCCAGCTTGAGGTTGGATTTGAGGAAGGATTTCACAATGTTTTCTGTCGTTTGGTAAGTTTCTTTTGGTTCTTCGGGTAAACCATGTATAATAATATTGTCTCGCATGCTTCTGCATTGTAGATCGAGGATGTTGTTTTGAATGGATCTTGATTCATGTTGTAAATTTGCTGTCAAACTCTTGAGATTGATCACTTCACCGCGCAGTGAAGCATTTTCTTGTTGGAGCACATCGACTAATGCAACGTGGTAGTCCAGGGATTTTTTAAGTTCATCGACATCATCTTTTAGTTTTTGTAGGAGATCTAGTTTTTTGAGTTGTAGATGCATAGATTCCATAGATTGTCTTATTTGTCTTATTTCCAAGGAAAGTGATGTGTCTGTGTCGGCGTCGCTGGAGCCGAGCTCACTCCTTCCGCGTTTCTGATCTGGTTTCCCTGTCATCTTGTACACTGTGTCGATATATGACTCTAGCTCTTCTAGTGTCTCGTTCCCGGGGGATTCCAGTTTTAATATCTTTGTCTGGAAAAGCTTATTGCTGAAGAGCTTTGCTGCCACCTGCAGGAAAATATCTTTGAAAACTTTCAATCAGGATTCAGAGCTCATCATAGCACTTAAACGGCACTAGTAAAAGTCAAATTACTTACAACTAGCTGCTGATAATGGACAAGTGTCAGTGTTGGTCCAACTGGACCTCAGCGCTGCATTTAACACAATAGACCACAGTAATCTACTGTGGTCTATTGCTGGTTTAAATCCTCTTAATTGGATCGGTATCACTTTGTCAATGTGAATCATAACTCGTCGCCTTATTCTGGAGTGGAATTCGGTGCGCCACAGGGTTTGGTACTCGGACCGATTCGTTTCACTCTCTACATGCTGGCGTTAGGAAACATAATTAAAAAGCATGGAATTAACTTCCACTGCTATGCAGATGACACACTGCTTTACCAGTCGATGAAACCAAATCAGACAGATCCGTTGAAAAGGCTTAGTGTCAGCATAAATGATCTAAAAACGTGGATGACTCTCGACTTTCTACTTCTTAACCCGGAGAAGGCAGAAGTGATCCTCTTCGGTCCAAAGCGTCTTCGACGAAGAACTCTCCTTCAAGGCTTACATATGCCAAGGAACTAAAACAGCGTATTTCCACTTGCAGAACATCACTAAAATCAGGAATATCCTTCCTAAAAGTCTAGTGGAAAAACTGATTCACGCTCTTGTCTCCTCAAGGCTTGACTACTGTAACGCTTTTCTGGCTGCGTGCCCTAAAACCAAAAGGAGGGAACACATAACTCCGGTCTTAAAATCACTTAATTGGCTTCCCGTGGAGTACAGAATAAAGTTTAAAATCCTTCTTTTAACATATAAAGACATGAATTATCTTCAAGACATGTTAGTGTCATATCAACCAAACCGAGCACTGCGCTCTCAAAACGCCAAACGTCTGGTGGTTCCTAAGGCCTCAAGAATCACTGTTGGCGGCAGTGAATTTAGCTCTGCACCGGACCCGTCTACATTCTGCGGCCGCTGCGTGGCCCTCGTCCTCTATCTGTAGCTTAGGTCCTGGATCTATAGCCCGTCTGTCCATGTGGAGCAGATCCCCCTCTCAATGTGGATCTTCAAGGTTTCTCACTTTTCTCCAACAGGGTTTTAGACTGTTTTCTTGCCGATGCTGGATGGTCTGTTGGACAGTGTCTAACAAGAAGGACTGTGGTGATGATCCAGGTCACTTTAACATTCTACAACATGTATGGACATTTATCAACATTCATGGACATTGGTCTCTCCATAAGGACCAATACATATGCGTATTTTCCGTGTCTTAACTGTTGATTCTCTGATCTGTGTTGGTGATTTCATTGGTTTTGTTAAGTCCTCTGAGATGACTACTGTTGTGAGTTAGGGGTACACAAGAATAAATTGTATTGTAATGTATTTGGTTGGTCCCTAGACCACCTGGCGTTGTTGGAATTAGGGTTAACAAACTTCCTTTCTCAACACCCTTACGTCACACAAGCTGTACGCCATTCCCTGCTACCAGGAAGTCAACTTAAATTTGACTGTTATTAATGTTGACTGGAACTTTGGTTTCACCCAGCACCGGAATGTCACCAGGTCCCACCCCAATCAAAGTCTCTACAGTAGATTCACAAATTGTGAATGTGTCCCCAGCCATTACAGTAATGACAGCGGACGTCAGTCTTTGGTGTGGGTGGAACCAGGGTCTGGTGCTGGTGTAGCAGGAGCCGGAACAGTCTCAGTCTCCCGAACAACAGCGGTGCGGGGCCGCTGGTAGTCTCGTTTGGACGAGCATAGATTTCAGTGGGGACCCTCTCCTCACGCTGCTGATGATGATGCTGGTGGAGGTGTTGAGTTCTTTCAAGCGGGTGGAGGTGCAGAGACCTCTGGAGTCGGTGGAGATGGTCGTGATGTCTGTGCAGAAGAAGCCTTTTGCTTCTTCCTCCCTCTTGATGGCTGCACGTGCTGCGCAGGCTGTCTTAAGGCAGATGCAAAGTTATCCATAAACACTTTGACTCTGTATTTGTTCAAATGTGGGCCTTTTCCTTCAAAAAGCTCGTGCCTATTCCAGAACAGATTAAAGTTCGCAATAAAGCCAAGTCCTCTGCGTGAACACTCGTTGAGTAGAAATATATTTAGCTTGTACAGACGACTAAACTTCTCGATGGGGGGAGAGCGTAGTGGAAATGAGAAATTAAATATATATATGAATATATTTTTCCTGATAGTAACATCAGGAAAAAAGAACACAAAGCTTGAGAAATACCAAGGGCTCAGAGAGGAGCTGGAGAGGGCCTGGAGGGTAAAGGTCACAGTAGTGCCCGTGGTGATCGGTGCACTCGGGGGAGTGACCCCGAAGCTAGAAGTGTGGTTACAGCGGCTTCCTGGAACAACCTCGGAAATCTTGGACAAGAAATGTGCAGTGCTAGGAACAGCAAAGATACTGCGCAGAAACCTCAAGCTCCCTGGCCTCTGGTAGAGGACCCGAGCTTAGAGAGGGATAACCGCCCGCGGAGGGCGAAAGGTGTGTGTGTGTGTATATATATATATTTAATTTATTAATAGTATGCCCACATTTTTTGCACAAATTACATTCCTAAATCACGCTGAACTTAAATATTTGTTTCTCAGAATGTAATATTATTCAAATGGAATGTTATTAATTCCATTACCTTCTCACAGTGCTCCAAGGGGCCACTCAGGGAGTTCGGGTTTCAACTTCGACTCATGTAAAATTAGCAGGAATAATTCAGTTTCCAGGCTTTTGTGTAGCTCTAACAGATGACAGCTTGAACTTTTATACATTTTGCAATGTTTAGAACCATTAAGATTTTACCTCAAAGTTTCACATACAGCTAATAGACAACTGTGAAGTGAAAGCATTATATTTTTTTTTTATGTTTTAAAAATAGAAAAGTGAAGTGTGGTGCACAAGTATTCATACAGATGTTCTGTGAGGGTCACAGAGCTATAGTCTGTGTCACTAAACAGCATTAATAAGGCCTGAAGTGCACTGGAGAGGTCACTCCAAGGACTCAAAACAAACACTGCTCATCTCCCTCAGCGCACCATCCCGTGGGGGGAAGCAGAATCATGTTATGGGGCTGTTGATGGGAAGGAGGATGGAGTAAAATACAGGATATTAATTGATGAAAAGCATGGCATTTACGTTTTTTTTTGTTGTTGAACAAAATCATGTATTATTTTCCTTTCACTTCACAGTTACTTCGTTATGGTCTTTCAGTAAAATATAGAAATATATAATAACGTCTACAACATAACAAAATGTGCAAGAGATCAAGCTGCATAAATACTTTTAAAAGGCACTGTACACTCACCGGCCACTTTATTAGGTACACCAATCCAGCTCCACTTCAAAGGGCCCATATTACGCTTTTTGACTTTTCTTTGCTTTAAACATGATTACAGTGCTTTTTGGCCTTCATACACATGCCCAGTGTAGTTTTTTCATTGATTCTGTCAAGCTTTAGTTGGAGAGCGATCCTTCTCCTTCTCCCTCGAGGTGAAACGCTCGGGTCCACTTCCATGACAATTACCACTCTGATGACGAATATGACGCGCACAAGCCCATCTGCTTTGTGTTTAAAATGGTGTTTAAATACTTTTGTCAAAACAGGGTAAACAATACACAATAAGTATGCAGTTTGTTGTCAAAAATAATAAAAATAAAAATAATAGTAAAAGCCGGCGGGAGGTGATTGACAGATCGAAACTGCGAATCAGAGCGCACAGCTAGTTCCTGAGTCCGGCGTATCTGTGGTTTGGTCCCGCGGACACTACATGGAGCTGCTGTTTTTTCTGCTTTTGTCAGCAACTAATTAATTAAGTGTTAGGATCACGTCAACTTGGATAAAATGTGTTTTGGGTGTAAATATGGGACGCTCTATTTGGCCCGAAGAGGAAGAAAGCGGCTCTACTTTTTTCATCTGTTCATCTCATGGATCTATTATAACTATGGTTCATCTGCGACACTTCACTGAGACTGTTCCAGAACTAAAGGGACAATGGAACTGGACTTACTCAAAAACTGATCTGGAAACCAGTGTTGTTCCCACGATAAAAGACGTAACACTGACCCCCCAATCTGTGAGTAGTGACGCTAACTCGCCGTATACTTCTGTAAACTAAATAATTAGGGTCTAATTGTGCATGGAGGACATAGGGCTGTGTGTGACGGATTGTCATTGTTGGAAAAAGTTTATTCTCATGTCTGAAATGAAGTACCGGTTGGAGCGTGATGCTACATCACCATGCGGGCAGGGGAAGGTGGACTCACAGAGGAGCAGACTCTTCCCCCTGGACTGCCACCTTAACGTGGTGGGGGAGTTTGAGTACTCGGGTGATCCTGGGAGCTATGCTGTCTGGGGCTTCATGCCCCTGGTAGGGTCTCCCATGGCAGACAGGTCTCGGGTGACAGGTCAGACGAAGAGCAGTCCGAAGCCATCATGTAAGTAAGTGAGTAAGTAAGTAAGTCAGTAAGCTTTATTTAAATACCGCCTTTCACAGACCAGAGTCTCAAAGCGGTTTACAATTGTTATTTTTTGGGCACTTGTCCTCTCACTCCACACAGAGATGGGAGCGGGGTCGCCGAACAGGAGGCGCATGCCAGACCTATTGTACATATTTTTAGTGGTAGGGGAAACCGGAGTACCCGGAGGAAACCTATGCAGACACGGGGAGAACATGTAAAATCCACTCAGAAAGGCCCTGGTCCGGCCGGGATTCGAACCCAGGACCTTCTTGCTGACAGCAACAGCACAATCAAAACAACCATGACGTCGCCCGACATGGCGCAGCCGGGGCCCCAACCTGGAGCCAGGCCTGGGGTCGGGGCTCGCAAGCGAGCGCCTGGTGGCCGGGCCTTAGCCCACGGGGCCCGGCCGGGCTCTGAAGGAATGACGTGGGCAGTCCCTCCTGTGGGTCCACCACCCGCAGATAGGTCCGTGGTGGTCAGGTGCAGAGAGGACTGGGCAGCAGTCGAAGGCGGAGACCTCGGCAAACCAGTCCACACACCCAACATC
Organism: Knipowitschia caucasica; assembly: GCA_964034765.1. Taxonomy (NCBI): domain Eukaryota; kingdom Metazoa; phylum Chordata; class Actinopteri; order Gobiiformes; family Gobiidae; genus Knipowitschia; species Knipowitschia caucasica. Next base: position 58,951,846 of record OZ035823.1, on the reverse strand, counting down.
TGGCTCGAGACGTGGAACGTCACCTCACTGGGCGGGAAGGAGCCCAAGCTCGTGGGGGAGGTCGAGCGATACCGACTAGAGATAGTCGGCCTCACCTCCACATACAGCTTGGGCTCTGACACCCAACTCCTCGAGAGGGGTTGGACGCTCCACTTTTCTGGTGTTTCTCGCGGGGAGAGGCGGCAAGCTGGGGTGGCCATACTCATTGCCCCCCATCTCAGCCGCCACGTGTTAGAGTTCTCCCCGGTGAATGAGAGGGTCGCGTCCCTCCACCTTCGGGTGGGGGAAAAGTCTCATTGTTGTGACGGCCTACGGGCCTAACAACAGTGCAGAGTACTCTGCCTTCTTGGAGTCCTTGGGGGGTGTACTGGATGGTGCACCTACCGGGGACTCCGTTATTCTCCTGGGGGACTTCAACGCCCATGTGGAAAATGCCAGTGACACTTGGAGAGGGGTGATTGGGAAGAACGGCCCCCCTGATCTGAACCTTAGCGGTGTTCAGTTGTTGGACTTCTGTGCTAGTCACAGTTTGTCCATCACGAACACCATGTTCGAGCACAAGGGTGTCCACCAGTGCACGTGGCACCAGGACACCCTAGGCCGGAGGTCGATGATCGACTTTGTTGTCGTATCATCTGTCCTTCAACCGCGTGTCTAGAACACTCGTAGATGTGGTCGCAGGGTCTCTGGTGCTGGTCCCGGCAGCAACACCCGAACCCGGTGGTGGACACCGGCAGTAAGGGATGCTGTCAGGCTGAAGAAGGAGTCCTATCGAGCAATGATGGTTCGGGGGGACTCCTGAGGCAGCTGTCCAGTACCGGCAGGCCAAGAGTGCCGCGGCCCGGGCTGCTGCAGAGGCAAAAACCCGGGACTGGGAGGAGTTCGGAGAGTCCATGGAGCATGACTATCGGTCGGCCTCGAAGAGATTCTGGCAAACCGTCCGGTGCCTCAGGAGGGGGAAGCAGTTCTTTGCTAACACTGTGCACGGGGCGGCTGGAGAGCTGCTGACTTCGACTGGAGATATTGTCGGGCGGTGGAAGGAATACTTCGAGGTTCTCCTGAATCCCCCCCGTTACGTCCTCCATCCTGGAGGCAGAGACTGAGGATGTTGGGGTGGATACTTCCATCTCCCTGGCAGAGGTCACCAAGATTGGTTGGCAGACTGCTTTCTTGAACAATACAATAAGTTCTGTAATGGCCTCCACAGTCACCAGATCTCAATCCAATAGAGCAACTTTGGGATGTGGTGGAATAAGAGATTCGCATCATGGATGTGCAGCCGACAAATCTGCAGAAACTGCATGTTGCCATCAAATATGGACCAAACTCTGAGAAATGTGTCCAGTACCTTGTTGAATCTATGCCAAAAAGGATTAAGACAGTTTTGAAGGCAAAAGGGGTACTAGCAAGGTGTACCTAATAAAGTGCCCGGCGAGTGTATATTGGCAATTACATTTTTAACAATTCAGCATTTGCATAAAATTAAAACTTTATTATCAAAATGTTTTGTTTTTAATTTAAACAGGCTTTTGTTTTACTTTTACTTATACACACACACACACACACACACTTTCAGGGCTAAATTTTCTCAATTGTATAAACATTACCCGGGTCAATACAAAATTCCCATGTAATCCAAGACTTATATTACCATTTTTGACCAGGTTTTCCATTGTCCCGATTAGGATACAAAGATTAGATTGAACTTAAAAACCAACATAAATATACAATACAATTAAAGTTTAAGGACTTGTTTTTATACAATTGCCGAAAGAGCCGGTCGGGTCTTATTTCAATAGAATTAATGTTTTGTATTATTTAAATGAAGTTTTTTTTATTTGCAAATGCTATTATAGATTTATATGCTCAAAAATAATGTGTTTTTTTCAGGAATTTTCATACATTTGTTTGCACTGAGGACATTGGCATGCCTGATACTGGCTGCTTCTTCAAACTTTGAAAGAAAAACATTTCCTACATGAGTCAAATAACCTACACTGCAAAGTATTTTTCAGAACAAAATATATTCGTATCGCTTTCAAAGATGAACACAGAGCCCACAAATGAACAACATTCAAATATATTACACACTTGCACAGATTGAAGCAGCCCTCCACTCGAGAAGAACCAGGATTACACGCTGGAGTGAAGGAAAGGAACCTAACAATGAAAAACAATGATTATGTAATCCCAGAAAGTGGGGAACACATTCAGTATATACAGATGTGGTGTGGCTGCAGTATAGTCCTGGTCCCAAAATTCACATGCAGAGAAGGAGAGAAGGCTGTGTGGACAACAGCGATAGCCGGACACTCACTGGGCCTGGACTCTCACATACAGGAACTTGGCATTCAAATTGTCATTTTAATGGCATCCGTCTCTCTTCATATTTTTTCACCTAACAAGCACATTTGCATGTAATTTATTTATCTGCGTATTTAATTATTTCTCTTATAATACAGAGGCTCAAATATCTATCTATATATATATATATATATATATATATATATATATATATATATATATATATATATAACATACACAGTACAGACCAAAGGTTTGGACACACCTTCTCATTCAAAAACAACTGAATATGTCTTATATTCTAGGTTCTTCACAGTAGCACCTTTTGCTCTGATTACTGCTTCGCACACTCTTGGCATTCTCTTAATGAGCTTCAAGACTTGAAATGGTCTTCCAATAGTCTTGAAGGAGTTCCCAGAGATGCTTAGCACTTGTTGGCCCTTTTGCCTTCACTCTGTGGTCCAGCTCACCCCAAAACCATCTGCATTGGCTTCAGATCCGGTACCTGTGGAGGCCAGGTCATCTGGCCCAGCATCCATCACTCTCCTTATTGGTCAAATAGCCCTTACACAGCCTGGGTGTGAATCTACAGTCAATAGTCATGAAAAGAAAGGAAACTCATTGAATGAGAAAGTGTGTCCAAACCTTTGTTCTGTACTGTATGTGTGTAATTATAATTACAGTGAGGCCCACAAGTATTTGCACACCCTGCACATTCTCCCACTTAGATTACTTAACATTTAAGACCCTTCCCTAATTTCTAAGTAAGTAATTTGTGTCCTACTCCACACAGAGAGCGGGGTCGCCAGTACAGGACGCGTATGTCAGACCTATTGTAAATGTTTTTAGCGGTAGGGGAAACTGGAGCACCGGGAGGAAACCTATGCAGACACGGGGAGAACATGCAAACTCCAGGCCCTGTTCCGACCGGGATTTGAACCCAGGACCTTCTTGCTGAGAAGTGAGAGTGCCATCTACTCAGCCATTGTGTTCATCATATATGTATCTCCACTGTTAGAGATATAATCTAAAAAGAAAAAATCGGAAATCACTGTTTTAAAAAAAATTACTTATTAGTATGTTACTGTAAATACCTATGTATTTGCACAGATGAGCATGTCAGTGTTAAGTGGACAAAAAGCCAGTAAGAACACACCATTGCCAGGTGTTGCAGAGACTACATTTTCTTAGTTTTGATAATTTTATTAAATTCTGTAATTGTAAATTATTGTACAAATGTTTGCACAGTCGAGCCCCTGCTGTCCTGAGTGTGTCATAGTTCCTCTGAGATCACACGGGGCTCCTCTAACGGGAATGTGAAAGTGCCCCTCAGGAGAACCACATTAAGACAGTCAGTCTTCTCGATCCAGGGGGCAAAGCTCTGGAACTCTTTAAGCCCTCAGCTAAAACTGAACTCTGACTGGGCTGGTTTTAAACATGAACTAAAGCGATTTTTTAAAACAAACCAGGTGTGTGAGCATTAATGAGTTGGAGAACATCTGCTTTTCTATAATGTGAATTTTATAATGTATAATGTGTTTTAATTGTGTTAAAAGCCCTCCTAGGGACGGACATTGCAAACTAGCCTTGGCTATAAATGTTGTAGTGTTTCACATGTTGATTGTGTACACTTGTCCCTATCAAATAAATCAATAAATAAATAAAATAATATCTTGTGCAGAAGCCTTTTTTAGGCCCAAGCCCCGACTGGGGTAAGGGCCTATTGCTTTCACAATGGTGCCAGTCACTCACCAAAACATAACGTTTGCGTGTGAAAAGTCAAACGCTTTAAAATGATGCATCAGGTGCCATTTAGACCTATAATGTTTTTGCTCAAAGACTTTTGAAAAAAAAAACGTCTTTCTTTTTTCTTCTGCGATTTGACCCCCTGAACATGCATGAAAACTTGCTAATTTTTGCCCAAAAATCTTTTTTTTTGGCGTTCATTTTTTTCAAAAAAATGCCAGAACAGTGCCCCCTACAACAGCCAATTTATTACGCCTATGGGAGTTGAGCCACATAATTTGGAACACATGTTTTTCAGGTCATGACATGAAAAAAAATGTTATGGCCACGCCCCCTGACAAACAGGAAGGCCATAAATTTCATTGCAAAATGGAAACGGATCCTTTTCACACGTCGAGTTGGAAAGCAACTCCTCCTCGGCCGTTTCACCGATTTGCCTCAAAATCGCTCCACATCGTCTAAACACATGTACCATCAAAATGCGACCTTTTTTTGCCATTTTTGACAAGCAAATTTGCTCCCGTTTGCACATACAAAGTCTACTTGCACAAAACTTTAATCCATTGTTCAACTCCAGGGTCTAGGTCATGTGAAAGTGAAATAATTGAAATTGGCCCATTAGCACCCCCTACAGACTATGTCAACGTTTTACAAGGGGTTAATCACATTTAGTTTTTTCAAAATGTTTGAAATTTGGCACATAATTTTGTTTTGCCCCCTTGATTCAAAAAGGCAATGACACCCAAGACTTTTTTTTAACCCTGTTGCCGTGGCAACGACAAACGCTCCCCATTCTTTGTCAACGGGAAATGTACACCTCGTAAGAACATCAAACCAGTCTTGGCCGTTTCACCTATTTGGCTGAAAATCGCTCCACATCATCTCAACACATGTACCGTCAATAGTTGTTAGTAGAATTTTGATTAGTCACATGGTCATCCAATGGACTGTATACAAAATATGGACACACTCACAGATTATACATGTGCTCTGGTTTACACATACAAAGTCTGATTTGTGCTAAACTTGACTCGGTTGTTAAACTCCTGGGACTAGGTCACCTGAAGGTGTGAAAAATTACATTGGCTCTCTGAGCCAAAGTTTTACATGGGGAGCCAAACCAACTGATCATGTTCATTACAATTTTACGAACGTTGTTCTAGGGCTACGGGAGCAAATAATGGCGCAGCGGCGCCCCCAACTTTGCACGGTGCGGCTAGAGCAGTTTAATTTGCAATTACTTTTTTTATCCTGAGTGATGCCCCACGAGAAGAGATCTTTCATGGAACGCCAGTCCGAGGTAGATCAGCAGTCATGTTTAGCCTCTTCCATTTTTTAACCAACTGCTGCAATAGTTGATCTAACCATCTACCATGGAAGCAGTTAGACCTAGATAGACTGTGGGCTGCACAGGCGACTTTAATGAGCTCAAAAGGGTGGTGGGTGGGTGATTAATTGTCGGGCAAAGGTGGACTTTTTTTTTTTAAGGTGAACCGTCAGCTCTTTGATGGTTATAATTCTGGCTGATTCTCACGTGTGCAAATACTTGTGAACCCGAGCAACATACAAATATATAATAAAAATACATAGAATATGATTTCCAAATTTTTCTTTTTAGACAATGTCTCTATCAGTGGAAATACATCTATGATGAACATTTCAGACCTGTCCCTAATTTATAATAATATTTTCAAGGCAAGACATTACATTAGTACTTAGAAATATATGTATAAAGAAATCATTATTGTGGCTGTCATTAATAATATAATTTTTTAGAACTTAAAAACCAATAAAAACAAAATAGTACAGCCATTGATATTGACAGCAAAAATGGAGAACTATTAATTGACATAATTTTGACTCGTTTTGGAGCACATTCAGGGGCTGGGGGCCATTTTGACCTATAAATGAATTAATATCTCAAAACTTAAGTGGCACAAACTGAGCGAAAACAATTTATATAGTTTTTTGTGAGGATGCACAAATCATGAGGGGTCGGGGCATGAAAGAAACATTTTTACATTTTGCAGCGGGGCTGTGGACTTCACAAAAATATTCTGTCAATGATTTTCAGCCTGTAGGTTAGTAAAATAATGTATAGGCGAGACCCGATTGATGGACTGAACATCTCAACAGAACACGGTCTAGAGGGAGCGAGCGGCCCCTGTCTTTGCTTTGCACTGAGCCTCTCAGTGAAAATAAATATATGCGCACAGTTACATGATTGAATCTGTGTTTTTACTTTTGACTAAATATTGAAAATTTACCATGGTAAAGCCTTTTGAAATATCGTTTGTTAGTGTGTCCCAATACTATGCATAATTAGGTACTGTTTTAACTTAACCATCCTTTTATTTTCTTCGACTTTGTCCGTATCTGGGTCAGGGGGGTGGCAATCAGCTGCCACCCAATGCACTAAGCACCAGCCCCTCACTGATCCTCCTGCAGGTGGTGAGTCCACAGGAGGACGGCTGCTGTGTCACAGCCTTGATCTTTTATCGGGAGCTTCAGGCAAAGTGGGGTTAAGTGTCTTGCCCAAGGACACAGACAGCTGACATCAGTGGGAGTCAGTGGAGAAGGTCTTGTGCTGGGCTTGAACCCACAACCTTCAGGCTCAAAGGCCAATGCTCTACTAACTGAGCTCCAACTTAACCTTGTTGTTTTAACTTAACCTTCCTCTTGAAACAACTAGATTGGTGCATCCCTACTTGTAAACAACAAAAACATTTAGCCAACCAAACATACGGACATGTGGTATTAGCACAACTTTCAAGAATATGATCAAAAGTCTGTGCTCATTGGCGCATGCCTACACCATGAACGTCCCAAAGATGCAGGTTCCCTGTCAGAAGAAGTCTAGCAGTTTTATTTAACATTGGGGTCTATGAACATTTTCTAAACAGCCCATGTCAATTTAAGCTGCAGAATGCAGGTGGCCCATTGCCCATGCTGAAGACGGATTAAAGCTAGCTCAAAGTTTCTGTGTGCGTGAATCCAGGACAGTTGTTGAGCCACCCTTTGACAAACAAACCCAGGGAGCCCAAATAAAGTCACTTAGATATTATTTATAGATTGTTCCTATGTACAAATCCAACATTCAGTAAAGTCTAAAACCGAGACTCAAGTCGGCCGCGAGTGTCCGACCCTCAGTGACTTCCCATTTGGGGAGGAGCTCGGCCGGTCCTTTGATTTTAGCAACAGGCAAGAAAGAAAAAAAAACAATTCAGTGCAAGACAAATTATGTGGAATGAACTGCAAGTGTAAACCTCTTTACATCTGAAAGCGTCTCTGGATGCTGTTAAGAAAATGCGTCAAATGTGGTAAAAAAGCATGTCCTATCTATTGTACAATAACTATATGTATAAATAGTTCAAATAAATATGCTTGTCACATTGTCTAAAGGGGAATTTGAGTCATATCTACGAATGTACCGAGTTAATACTGCATAAAATGGGCCGCGTTTTACCATTCCAATGCTGTGAAATGAAAAAGACAGGCTTCTCATAACGTACATATGCAATATGCTCACTCCTAAAAACTTGCAGGAAAATCCTTCTGCCAAAACGCCATCCTTTCAAAACACATTACCAGGGACATCATAAATACCACCAATATTATCAATTTTAAAATTAAGATATCAGATTCTTTCTGTACAGCTTATTTAGTCATCCGTTGGTAATTTCTCCTCCAAAAACATGGCAGCGAGCACCGTCCAATGTTCTCCAGGGTAGTGGGATGGTTCAGAGTGGGTGTCAAAGCATGCAATCCGGGCTCGTCCCCCTCCTCTCTGCTCACAGTACGTGAAAAGGTCTCTGTGTGGGCCCTACACCAGCTGATAGCCCGAGCCAGACGTCTGCTCGTACTCTATGGAAAACTGCGAGGTCCAGTCCACGGGCACAGGCCGCAACAGGCCACAGCAGCGCAGCTCTAAGAAGTCTACCAGGTTCCTCCAGCAGCCATGACTGAGGACAGAAAGAGCAGAGGGGTGAGAAGGACAGAGGGAGCAGAGAGGTGAGTGGGGTAAAGAGGGGTGAGGACGGGCAATGAGAGGTGATAAGGGGGGAGGAGGAGGGGCAGCATTCATATGTCATTCACAAAGCAGTTTCCTCATAGTGATCCAATTCCAATATTCAAACCTGAGTTTAACATCAGACAGAGATTTAAATCTGCCTCTGATAATAAATACTCTGTGTGACCAATTCGACAGGACAAATGTCTCTTATACAGTAGTTAGTTGAGGAGCTTCTCAAAGCCTAGATTAACCTACACATGCAGTATACAAGGAGCCTCTCAAAGCTCCGTGGAGACTAATGTACACATATGTGATGCTATCTGGGAAAACCCGTCGGATGTCGCGCTGGCACATTTCAAGAAAATAGTAAAAATAGGACGATTGTCATTTATTTGGCAAAATTGTGTTTTCATTAAATAATTATTATATAACATCTTGTCTTTACATTTTGAAAATATCTAGGTGAAATTCATTAGTTTTATGTATTAAAAATTGTGATATGTTTTGATAAACCGAACGTTAACGTTACATCCTCCGCTCTGACCCCGGGAGCAGCTGCGGCCGCTTTGATAACAGCTGCTTTGGTAACAGCTGCTTTGGTAACAGCCGCTTTGGTAACAGCCGCTTTGGTAACAGCCGCTTTGTAACAGCTGCTTTGGTAACAGCCGCTTTGGTAACAGCCGCTTTGGTAACAGCCGCTTTGGTAACAGCCGCTTTGGTAACAGCCGCTTTGGTAACAGCCGCTTTGGTAACAGCCGCTTTGGTAACAGCCGCTTTGTAACAGCTGCTTTGGTAACAGCCGCTTTGGTAACAGCCGCTTTGGTAACAGCCGCTTTGGTAACAGCCGCTTTGGTAACAGCCGCTTTGGTAACAGCCGCTTTGGTAACAGCCGCTTTGGTAACAGCCGCTTTGGTAACAGCCGCTTTGGTAACAGCCGCTTTGGTAACAGCCGCTTTGGTAACAGCCGCTTTGGTAACAGCCCGCTTTGTAACAGCTGCTTTGGTAACAGCCGCTTTGGTAACAGCCGCTTTGTAACAGCTGCTTTGGTAACAGCCGCTTTGGTAACAGCCGCTTTGGTAACAGCCGCTTTGGTAACAGCCGCTTTGGTAACAGCCGCTTTGGTAACAGCCGCTTTGGTAACAGCCGCTTTGGTAACAGCCGCTTTGGTAACAGCCGCTTTGGTAACAGCCGCTTTGGTAACAGCCGCTTTGGTAACAGCTCAGTGAACAGCTGTAACAAGCCTCTGAGCGCGGACCATAAACACGCGGACAGGACCATAAACACGTGGACAGGACCATAGACACACGCGGACAGAACCATTGACACGCGTTCAGGTCCATCCCCAGCTTGTTGCAAGTCCAGGTCTCCCCCGTGTCTCCCATCTAGGGGTGGGAACCTCAGGGTACCTCACGAAACGATAATATCACAATAACAATTATATCACGATTTATTGGTCAAAAATATACCATATGCCAATTTGTGGCATAAATAAAAGAAAAAATTTAAGTGAAAAAATTAGGGCTGTCAAACGATAAATTTTTTTTAGTTGATTAATCGCATAGTAATGATGAGTTAACTCACGATTAATCACATTTTTAACATTCTATTTCAAATCCACTCCAATTGAAGTTAAATGAGATTTTCAAATGTAATAACACATTGTTATTCATACCAAATGTACTTAAATCTGTTTGACTTGCTCACAACCTTCTACTTTTGGGTACAACCAACAAGAGCTGTTAACTCATTGACTGCCAGCCCATTTCAAAACAGGTACTCCCATATTGCCAGCCGTTTCTGGTGGTTTTTACTGATTTTTCAAGACCCACAGAATATTGTGTACTTTGACTATCTGAAATCTAAAACTAGATTCTGAAAGAATGGGCTGTCTACTCTCACCAGCAAAAAGAATTTTGTTTCTATCTTGTTTAGTTCTTCTGTAATCCCCAGTTGAGTAGAGGGAAGTTTTATTGAAATCACCAGAAAGCTGAGAAAAAAGGGCCACAAACAGTGCATCTAGCTGTGTTCAAACCATTCATAGCGCAATGCTGCCATCTGCTGGCTCCATAAAGTATTGCCTCAAGCCAATCTCCACATATTAGATTCAATGGACAGCTGGGAACGTAAAAATAGCGGGAAACGCAATTGACGTGTTAACACGTCATTGGCAGACAACGTTACTATTTAGTTTGACGTGTTAACAATGGCAGGCATTTCAGCGTGTCTCCTCCTCTCCTCCATCATCAGAGAACATCAGAGAATGGCCCCTGTGCGTGTATATATATGACCACGTTACCGCTGTCACCATCACACACGCACGTGTCCGCGGCATTCTGAGTGATATTATTATAAATGGGCGGGTCATTCGGACATGCGATTGACTGCCAGCCTATTTCAGAACAGGTACCCACAGAATATTGTGTACAATGACTATCTGAAATCCAAAACCAGATTCTGAAAGAATGGACTGTCTACTTTCATCAGCAAAAATAATTTTGTTTCTAGCTTGTTTCGTTCCCCTGTAATCCCCAGTCGAGTAGAGGTAAGTTTTATTGAAATCACCAGAAAGTGCATCTAGCTGTTTTCAACCCATTCATAGAGCAATGCTGCCATCTGCTGGCTCGATAAAATATTGCCTCAAGCCTTACATATTTGATACAACAGACATCTGGGAACGTGAAAATAGCGGGAAACGAATGGCAGTTAATGCGTTAATTATTTTTTTACGCGTTAATGAAAACGGTAATTAACGTGAATTAACACGATAATTTTGACAGCCGTAGAAAAAATACAACTTATTTCATGATAAATGGAATGGAGATGTGTAATGTAGTCATACATTAAGTATTGATACTAATTGAAAAAATAAATAAATTGGTAAATGCATATCGATAATCGATCGCGGGAGAAAGTATCACGATATATTGTCACACTCCTACTCCTACCTATGCGCAACCAAAACTCACGAAATTAAAGCTCGGGAATCTAATTTTCCCGTTGCAATAAAAATACATGTTGGTTGTTTGTGGATATTTATACTGCGTGATTTGATAATATAATGCATAATTATAGAATAAGATAAGATAAACCTTTATTTTATTTATTAAAACTGGCATTGTCTAATACATCTATAATGTACAGTAACTTTTAAAGAGAAAAACACAAAAAAAGGAGGAAAAGTTACGTAAAACAAATTCAATTAATTGAATGTTGAATGAATAAATACATTCTTGATTTTCATCTAAGAGTGTTGTGTGTTTGCACATTTAAAAAAAATCTTTTACAACATAGTGACTAAAATAAGTGTGTGCCATAATAGAGTAATTCAAATTTAACATGTTATATTTGATTGTGGTGATTCTATTTAGAATGTATCTAAAGGTATCTTTAAACCGGTTTTTCTCAAAATTCCGTTTCTTAAAACCATGTTGATAAGCTGAACTCAGATAATGATAAAACATTTTACAGACATGCTATGAAAAAAAGGAAAACCGATTTGAAAAGAGATTGAAAGCAGCTTTAAGATGGTATCAGAATCTTAAGTTGGTCAAATTTCACCATATGATGGGTTTTCACATGAGACTCAGCAGTTCACTCACTTGAACGGACTCTCGATGGACGTGGCTGTAACTTTAAAGTGCTTGTATCGTCGAGCATTCATTCTCTCGTTGGTTGTGATTCCCAGAGCTGCAATCTGAGTGGAACACCAAAAATCAACACCTTATAATGTACTCAAGTCCAGCTATATAGCTCTGCACACTGCCACGTTCCACAATCTTAACCCATGACTGTGCGTTATTTAAAAAACATATGAAACTTTATTAATATAAAAGGAGAGTTATGATTCACACCTGGTAGAGCTGACACATGATCAGAACAGCAACCCACATGAAGTGAAAGAGGCTGTTGAGGAACATCCAGAACATCCAGGGCGAGCAGGAGGCAATCTGGGTCAGGTAGAGCCAGAAGCCGTCTTTGGAGTATGTGGTGCCGCAGTGGACCCGCCAGTCTGTGTTTCAAACTTTGTATTTCAGTATTTCAAAAGCACATAGTGAAATCACAGTGTTTAGGACTCACAGCAAATGCAGCCATAAATCATCCAGCAGATCATACAGAGCAGGAAGAACAGGTAGCCCATGAAGTAGCGATGGTTCCCACTCCCTGAAATAACATTGCAGCAGTGTTTGTGTTCAGCCTCTGCCTTAAACATCACCTTTCCAATTTTCACTTTACATTTAATGATTTAGAATGTGAAAAGACATCTTAACTGAATTAGGTATAAAAACCCTAGTAAAACATATTGCTCACTTTAGAATCACACCCAAAAACCTTAAGTTTTCCTTAAATTCAACGTCTATAAACATCAATCCCAAAAAATTGAGAGCTGACATCTGTGACTTTCAATTGTAAGCCTTTAGTGGAATAATATGTTTTTTCTGTGGCTTTTTATGGGGTGCAGCGCTGGTCTGCTGCCTTGACCCTCCACATGTTTCCTGTCAGCTCTAGAGACAGCTTTACTGCTAAAACCGCATCCAAATAAAGCCTTTCCCTGGCTGTATTCCTCCGCGCCTCGCATCGCCTCTCCCACCTACACCCAGCGCTCAGACAATTACCTTGGACCAGTCACCCCCGGAGCGCTGCTGCCACCTGCTGGCTCAATAAAACACTGTCTATAGCATGGATCTATAATAATATCTAGATAAGGTATTAATAGCTTATGTGGTAAGCGGGTACCCCCTGTGCCCAATGCGCCTGCGGTACTGCACACAAAATTAACATGGGCTACCCAGAAAAATTTCCCATAGAAGTCAATGTAAAATAAAACAGCTCAACCTCAGCTGACAGAGAACCTAAGGCCAGATTTTGTGGGGATTTTAGTGTCCCTTGTTATGCTGAACTTTTTCTCCTGTTAAATCGTTCGGGTTTCTATAAATCCACACTTTAATGGAACAATCTCTGCTCGTCCACTGCGCAGAACCGGGAGGACCAGACAATGCCCAAATATGGACGAGTTCTGCTAATCTTTCGGTCCCAATGTCCCATGCGCTTATGAGAAAAATATAGTGTTTTTTTTTTTCAATTTACGTATTAATTATTTGTCTTACTCAGTATAAGATATGAGAAATATTATATCAAACAAGAGCTTTTTGAGGTCGTTTTTGGTTTTTCACTGACCCACACAGTTGCCGACCCAGGGACAGTGGTGGTCGAACTTGGCGATACAGCGATTACAAACTGCACAGTGTTTGGATCTGATGGGCTTCCGTATCTGACGGAAAAAAAAGCAATTAAATACAGTTGAAATTAAATCTGAAAGAAACTTTAAAAAAAGGGAATATTACCAAGCAGGTGCTGCAGAATATACTGAGGTCCAAGCTTCCTGTCTCTGCCAACTCCACAATGGTCTGAAATGAAGAATAACACGGTAACACATATGGCTATAGTAGATTGTACAGTGGGACAGAGTCTAATATATTTTCTACCATTATTTCAGGTAAGTAGACTGCCTGAGATTCAACGATGGTATCACTGACAGGTCTTTAAACTTCTGGTATGTATAACTGATCAGGTAGCGATACAGTCTCAAGTTTTGTCAGTGGCAAAGGACAATTCAGGAGCAACAGTGGGTGTTTATAGCTCTTTGACCAGTGTGTGACAGAAAGCAGCTTTTTGTCTTAGACAAAACGCTGAGAAAATGAGGTGTTTGTAAAAACAGACACACCATGCAGAAGTGATTGTAACCCTATTAAGCTTAACTTTAGTCTCATACATGTCCAGTATCTTACATGCTAGAAAAATGTAGGAGAAAGTATTTTTGATGCAAAATAGTAAGTATTACGCACACACACACATCAAAAAAGTACTACTTCAAAAAACGTAAAAATGTAGAGCCCATGAAAAACTATGGCAGAAAGAACGGCCAGTATTCTTTCATTAGGTGGCGCTATATTTATGTCAATAACAGTAAGTCACAGAATAACAAAATTACAATGATAAACAATATCAATGACAAACCAATGTGAACAGACTATATACCTAGTATAAGTGCAATAGAATACTGTTGTGTGTCTTTGTGTGTTTATGCAAGCATGGATGTGCGTTTATTTGCGCTTTGTATGTGTGTATTTGTGTGGTCTGGTCTGCTGCCCCGACCCTCCACATGGTCTCTGTCAGCTCTAGAAACACCTTTATTGCTTAAACGGCCTCCAAATGAAGCCTGTCCCTGGCCCTATACCTCCTGCCTCCGTCACCTCTGTCTCTCCTGCTCACAGCACTCAGACTCTAACAATTGACCAAGACATCCACCGAACCCTCACTTTATATTATTACAGTGCCTTGTGAAGGTATTCGGCCCCCTTGAACCTTTCAACATTTCGCCACATTTCAGGCTTCATACATAAAGATATAAAAATCAATTTTTTTGTCAAGAATCAGCAACAAGTGGGACACAATCGTGAAGTGGAACGAAATTTATTGGATAATTTAAACTTTAACAAATAAAAAACTGAAAAGTGGGGCGTGCAATATTATTCGGCCCCCTTGCGCTAATACTTTGTAGCGCCACCTTTTGCTGCAATTACAGCTGCAAGTCGCTTGGGGTATGTCTCTATCAGTTTTGCACATCGAGAGACTGGAATTCTTTCCCATTCTTCTTTGCAAAACAGCTTGAGCTCAGTGAGGTTGGATGGAGAGCGTTTGTGAACAGCAGTCTTCAGCTCTTTCCACAGATTCTCGATTGGATTCAGGTCTGGACTTTGACTTGGCCATTCTAACACCTGGATACGTCTATTTGTGAACCATTCCATTGTAGATTTGGCTTTATGCTTTGGATCATTGTCCTGTTGGAAGATAAATCTCCGTCCCAGTCTCAGGTCTTTTGCAGACTCCAACAGGTTTTCTTCCAGAATGGTCCTGTATTTGGCTCCATACATCTTCATCAATTTTAGCCATCTTCCCTGTCCCTGCTGAAGAAAAGCAGGCCCAAAGCATGATGCTGCCACCACCATGTTTGACAGTGGGGATGGTGTGTTCAGGGTGATGAGCTGTGTTGCTCTTACGCCAAACATATCGTTTTGCATTGTGGCCAAAAAGTTCGATTTTGGTTTCATCTGACCAGAGCACCTTCTTCCACATGTTTGGTGTGTCTCCCAGGTGGCTTGTGGCAAACTTTAAACAAGACTTTTTATGGATATCTTTGAGAAATGGCTTTCTTCTTGCCACTCTTCCATAAAGGCCAGATTTGTGCAGTGCACGACTGATTGTTGTCCTATGGACAAACTCTCCCACCTCAGCTGTAGTTATCTGCAGTTCATCCAGAGTGATCATGGGCCTCTTGGCTGCATCTCTGATCAGTCTTCTCCTTGTTTGAGATGAAAGTTTGGAGGGACGGCCGGGTCTTGGTAGATTTGCAGTGGTCTGATACTCCTTCCATTTCAATATAATTGCTTGCACAGTGCTCCTTGAGATGTTTAAAGCTTGGGAAATCTTTTTGTATCCAAATCCGGCTTTAAACTTCTCCACAACAGTATCTCGGACCTGCCTGGTGTGTTCCTTTGTCTTCATGGTTCTCTCTGCGCTTTAAACAGAACCCTGAGACTATCAAAGAGCAGGTGCATTTATACGGAGACTTGATTACCCACAGGTCCATTCTATTTATCATCATCAGTCATTTAGGACAACATTGGATCATTCAAAGATTCTCACTGAACTTCTGGAGTGAGTTTGCTGCACTGAAAGTAAAGGGGCCGAATAATATTGCACGCCCCACTTTTCAGTTTTTTATTTGTTAAAAAAGTTTAAATTATCCAATAAATTTCGTTCCACTTCACGATTGTGTCCCACTTGTTGTTGATTCATGACAAAATTAAAATGTTATATCTTTATGTTTGAAGACTGAAATGTGGTGAAATGTTGAAAGGTTCAAGGGGGCCGAATACTTTCGCAAGGCACTGTATATATTGTGTTAGCAGTGCGTTGCTTTAGTGCCATTTCATCAGTGATGAACAAGAAGTTGTGCTAATGCTAATGTTAGCATACATGTCAGAATGCAAATTGAACTAGATGGCTCTGTTATGAGAGCGTAGGGGAAATGAGAAGCCATTGAGCGAGTTGGGGGGCGGTGCTAAACATTCAAACCTTGCAGAAACGGGTATAGCGCCTTTAACAAAACCATTGAAATCACCAACACAGATCAGAGAACATAGAACATATGTTGATAAATGTCACACATGTTGTAAAATGTTAGAGTGTCCTGGATCATCACCACAGTCCTTCTAGTTGGACACTAACTGCCCAACAGACCCCCCTGCATCGGCAAGGAAAACTCAAAAAAACAAAAACAGTGGGAAAAAGTAAGAAACCTCAGGAAGACCCATATTGAGAAAGAGATCCGCTCCCACGGACGACAGGCTATAGATCCAGGACCTAAACTACAGAACATGGACAGGTCCGGTACAGGACTGAAGCACTCCCAGGCGGGTCGGGCAGGACAGTCCGCAGGTGTAGATGGAGGCCAGGCTCAGAGGTCCTGCCATTGTACCACGAAACAGACAATGGACAACGGGTGAATAGAAATGAACAGACTACAGTCAAAATCATAATAATGCTAAACAGATAAAGTAGGAAGGAGGAGAGGATAGTGCTCAAGTTACCATACTTCGCCAGCAGGGGGCTCCCTATGCAGCTTGACTGAGTCTTACCTTCCTGACCATTTGCTAAACTAATAGGACTGTTTTAGCCTAGCCTAGAGCGTAGGGTTGAAGATGCAGCGGACCGGGTTCCATATACCCAGACTCCAAGACCGGACGAGACCTGACCGGACGAACAACCTAGCCAAATGCTAAGTTGAAGAAGAGTGTTTTTAGCCTGGCCTTAAACGTAGAGACAGTGGGCCTCATTCACGCTGGCGTTATGAAGTTCAATAAAACACAACATTACAGTGATATGTCCGTCATATTGATGTATGTATTTATTTATTTAATTGTTAATGGTAATTTAGCCCATTTTTTTATTCATTTTGAAATGAAATGTGCCAAAGCTTTATCAAATAAATTGGAAATCTTGCCGTGTATTAGTGACACCTTCCTATTTATAGGGGGCATTTCTTTATCCACGCGCCACAGAACAACGGCATATATACTGCTGCTGCAGGAGGCTGCGGGGTCCGCGCTGAGTCTCTCCCATGGATCTAGACGGGTCTGCGCTGGTCTCTCCCATGGATCTATACGGGTCTGTGCTGGTCTCTCCCATGGATCTAGACGGGTCTGCGCTGGTCTCTCCCATGGATCTAGACGGTCTGCACTGGTCTCTCCCATGGATCTACGGGTCTGCGCTGGTCTCTCCCATGGATCTATACGGGTCTGCACTGGTCTCTCCCATGGATCTACGGGTCTGCGCTGGTCTCTCCCATGGATCTAGACGGTCTGCACTGGTCTCTCCCATGGATCTAGACGGTCTGCACTGGTCTCTCCCATGGATCTAGACGGTCTGCACTGGTCTCTCCCATGGATCTAGACGGTCTGCGCTGGTCTCTCCCATGGATCTAGACGGTCTGCGCTGGTCTCTCCCATGGATCTACGGGTCTGCGCTGGTCTCTCCCATGGATCTATACGGGTCTGCACTGGTCTCTCCCATGGATCTAGACGGTCTGCACTGGTCTCTCCCATGGATCTACGGGTCTGCGCTGGTCTCTCCCATGGATCTATACGGGTCTGCGCTGGTCTCTCCCATGGATCTAGACGGTCTGCGCTGGTCTCTCCCATGGATCTATACGGGTCTGCGCTGGTCTCTCCCATGGATCTATACGGGTCTGCACTGGTCTCTCCCATGGATCTAGACGGTCTGCGCTGGTCTCTCCCATGGATCTATACGGGTCTGCGCTGGTCTCTCCCATGGATCTAGACGGTCTGCGCTGGTCTCTCCCATGGATCTAGACGGTCTGCGCTGGTCTCTCCCATGGATCTATACGGGTCTGCACTGGTCTCTCCATACGGGTCCGTGCTGCACGCTCCTGGATCCATACGGGTCCGCGCTGGTCTCTCCAGTCTGGTCCATGCAGTCTCTCTTTGGTCCGCGCTGGTCTCTGCGCACCTGTCTTTCCAGTCAGGTCTCAAGTCTACGGTCTCTCCTCGGTCCGCGCTGGCTCCAGTCTGGTCTATGCGGTCTCTCCTTTAGGTCCGCGCTGGTTTCTGTGTGCTGGTCACTCCAGTCTCTCCTCGGGTCTACATTGGTCTCAGCGTTGGTCCGCGCTGGATCTCCTCCCAGGGTCCAAAATATTTTGAGATACATTTTTTAATTAAGATAAGATTTTTGAGATTAATCTCATAATTTTGCTAGTTTGACTTTATTCTCATAATATTTCGATATTTAAGTCAACATTTTATAACTTTATTCCTAGTCTGGCAAAAGAAGTAAAAAAATAATAATTAAAAAAAAGACTTTAAACAATGAAATGTGGATCCTCTGAATACTATAATTATGCATACTTTTGTGTACCACCAAAAACATGCACAATAGGCCAGGATGAATGATGTGTGTGAATGTATGGAGGTGGTCAGTCTCCCCCAGGGGAAACTGAAGCTACTAACGTAGTTTACCACCACCGAGTATGGAGTGAATGTAAAATGCTCTCATGTAAAGCGCTTTGTGACCATGTCTGTTGTAACCCAGGTAGAAAACCCTGTGAGTTTATTCCCTTCTTAGATCAAATAAAAAAAAAGTATTATATTGATAATTGTATTGAGCATTGTAATAATTAGTATTATATTGAATTGAATGCATCTCCGCGTCACGTGACTGTGCGCTATACTCTCATTGGCTTATATGCCGGCAGTAGCACACACACCGGTAACGCGAGGTTGAAGCTGGGAGGGTGAATTGCTGCAGGTAGGTTTTGTAGAATTCTTTCTAAAATTATTTTAAAACGCTGGATTGGTTTAACATGTGTGGCAATCGGATGCTTAGGAGCCGAGGACGGGGTCCGTGCTACTTCTCAGAGCGAGTAAGGCAGAAGTTCGGGACTAGGTGAGTGCTTGTTGTTAGCATGTTAGCACCATACAAACCAATGGAGGCTAAGCGCTAGCGCTAATGCTAATCGGGGGAGATCTCTTTTAGAGTCGATCCTATTACTTTTCTCACATATTGGACCATGTCATGCGGTTCTGTTCATGTGTAGTGTGTTGTGTATATGTAACCCCTAACGGGCTATTCTGTGGGTGCACTTTGGTGGCGGTTTTTAGCCAGTTATACCAACATTTGTACTGCACTTCTCTGCATTGTAAGCACCAGCACTGCTCTTGTGTTTATCAATCAATAGACACTATTTTAAGAATTTTTATATCAATGTATTTGACAAATGATAATTGGAAGCACTGATTATTTATTTTGTGTGATATAGATGCTGATTATTTAAAGATTATGTCCTTGAATTATTGGACTAGATACTTTGATGTGCACATGATTTATGGTTGGTCCTGTTGTATACACAGGCCTTGTCAGATGGCGAGCTAGAGACCTGAACTATTGGAGTCATCATCTCGCTTAACTCCACTGGGCTCTCCACAAGGGGTCCACATTGTCCTCTTGGGACTCAGGAGTCAGCAGAACTTCATCTGCTCTGAGCAGGACGGGTAGGAGGCTCCTGCAGCCGCCTTCTTTAATTTTCATAACCTCAACTCTTCCTCGGGTGCCTCGGTCCGTGGCGACCGCGTCCAACCGTGTTCCGCGCTGTGTGGAATATTTTTGCTCTCAGGGAAATAAGCACTGAATGGACTATTGGAATACCGCTTGAACTTTTGTTGCATTTGTGACTTTTGTTGCATTGGAACTGGACTTTGTATATATCGTATGGCCATTCACTGGGGTTGGGTTGTGGGGTAAATGTTCTCTCTGTGTCCTTGTCTTATGTGTGTGCAATATATGGTACCAACAAAACCCAAAAGACTGTCTTGTGTATGTTTCACTCACTCCCAGAGCCGATACCTAGCTCTTCTGATCTAGCCAATTGATGTTCTCTCTTGTTGAAAAAAAGTCTAGTTAACCCAGAGACAGGTTACACTCTGAAATACGCTGTATAAATAAAGATCTTCTTCTTAATAGTACTTAGTTTGGGCCCCATTTGCTTCAGTTACTGCCGTAATGCGGTGTGGCGGTGCTGTGGAAGAGCAGGATGCTTCAACAAGAGGAATATGACCTTTGAAGCTCATGTTCAGGAAATTAGATATGATTTGAACACATGTACTCAACTAATGGGCGGCACGGTAGCGCAGCGGTTAGTGCTCTTGCTTCACAGCTAGAAGGTCCCAGGTTCGATTCCCACCTGGACGGGGCCTTTCTGTGTGGAGTTTGCATGTTCTCCCCGTGCGTAGGTTTCCTCTGGGTACTCCGGTTTCCCCTACCACCAAAAAACATGTGCAATAGGCCAGGAAATTAGCACAAGTGCTACAACCTGGTACAATGCATCTCTCCTTTCTGAGGTTAATGTAAATAAAAATATAATAGTTCATGACTTAGAAATGACTTTAAATATAGCCTGTTCTGTCTCTCCACCTGCCTCCCTCTACTGGCTGAAACGTGAAATGCTCATATGCAAATGAGGGCCATTCCCAGAGGGCCATCTTGAGTTTCTTCGCTATACCTAACCCTAACCCTAACCCTAACCCTAACCCTAAAGTCTAGCCTAGCTCCTGGCCCTAACCTTAACCATAGAGGGGAACAGCCCTAAACTTAACCAGTCACAGGAAGACATAAATTGGAAACTAAATTAGTTCATTGGTTACTCAACAAGAGTGGGGGGGCGGAGCCTGTACACCATATAAAAGAGGACACCGAACAGAGTGCCTCCAGTCAGTGTAGAACTCGCCTGAAGAAGACACAAGAAGCTGTCGAAACGTAGCGCATACAATTTTTCTACACATACACTCTACTATAGAGCAATTTTTTGAACCCCCTGGACACAAGATGGCGGCCATCATGGTGGTTGCCAGTGCCCAGAACACCCGCTTGGTCCAGAGTCAGGGAGAGGGCCCGTGCATTTTGTTGTACCCTTCGGGGGACAATGACTTTGTATACCCTAACCCTAACCCTAACCCAGAAAGACGCATGTGAGACAGGAAACATCCCCGCCAGCACCACGGAGAGCGACTCCACTTGTCACTCTCCCACCGCCACAAAACAGGGCTCTCGGTGCTCAAACTCGACAGTCAATTCAACGACCACAACCTCCACTCAGAAACATCATAAATTCACAAACACAAACAATGGGAACAAATACAGGAGATATAAATGAGGAACAAGGAACAGACACCCCTACACCAAAACCACAGCGAATCAGATCAATAAGGAGACACTTTCAGCCAGCAGTATGCCCAATGGAGGAACTAGATCAGGGGTGCCCAAACCTTTTGCTTCCAAGGGCCAAAGTAAAAATTTGCCAGTGGGCCGCGGGCCAAATACACCGATATTATGCATGAAACACAAATAAATGTAGATTTGATCAAGTTCTTTTAAATGCATTAATTATTGTCTATCAGTGCAAATCACAGCTGAATGAATGAAATCAACACAGTCTCAGTGAAGTGGAGGCTCCAGGGAAATATGCAGGTTTGAGGAGACTACAGTACGGAAAGATTCCGGCCGGGTAATCAGGGTCCAGAGGAGGGAGATTTTCTGTCATGGCTTATTTACAAGTTAAAATCATATAAAAAACCTCAAAAAGAGAACAGAAACATACATTTTGTGTGCACCATGTGCACTTGTATATTGTAAATAGTAACTGTAACTCTATTTTAAATGTAAATGTATTCCTTAGAAGTGTTTTTTATTCTTTATTTTTATTATCTCTGTTGCACTGAGCCAAAGCAATTTCCAAGTCTGTGACTTCCTGTTACTTACGTGGCAATAAAAATGATTTTGATTTTCTATGTAAATAAACTGTTTTTTAAAACGCTACTAAACAAATAATGTTCCTGCTAGTAAATGAAAGTACTAATTTATATTAAAAAATATCATACTCCCAAATTAAATAATCTATATTTTTAACCTGTCTTGTCAGTAAACTGTTTGTTGAAGACCTTTTTCTAAAGTTTTGCATTACTATAGTACAGTGATTTATAATGTATAGGTTTATTGTACTAATGACATTTACTTTACAAAAGTAATCATATTACTTTATCTTAGCTTTTATCAAAAAGGGGAGACATCACAGATCAGTAGATCTGGTTTTAGCACACTTTTAAACAATACATTTTAACATGTAGTAATACATTTGGGAACATAATTGCTAACTGCATTTTCTAAACATGATCAAGTTTTAACTCTGTTTTAACTTAATATTTTTAACATACGGCAAGTATTCTCAATTAGTAGTGAACTGAATATTAAATTAACGAAATCAGACTAGTTAACCTTGATTTGTTCCTGGAGTTTTGTTTTGTTTTGCCTTAACACAGTACAACATTTATAAACAATCAAAACAAAGTAACTGTTAAAGAGTCCGTGTTTCCGCTCCTCGAAAGGGCTCTTGAACGCATCATAAAACGCCGCGTAAGTTCTGACATTCAGTGATCGCGAGTGATGACGGCGCTTACCAGCTTCTTTCATGGGGTTGTAGAAGGGTTTGTTTTGCACAGTATTTGTTGCTTCTACTTGCGTGGATTGTGCGCTGCGATCCCTGCTTGTCCTGCTTGAACTCACTCTGAAGTGTGTGTGTCCGTCTTTTTTAACACACCGGGTGGGTGCGGATTGCGCAGGTGAATAGTTCCACTCGCCATTTCCCTCCGGTGAGGAGGGGGAGTGGCAGTTCGGCAGCACAATCCTCTCAATTTGATAAAACATTAAATTGCTCCAAAAAATAATAATAGTAGGCTGAAAACAAAGAACATAAAGGGGCCTTGCACCCAATTGTTTTAAAAGATGTGTTTGATTTTAAAAAACATTTTAGTGCAAGTAGATGTGAACCATGAGTGAGGAGTGTATCTCGATACAACAGTAAAGTACTGGACAGTCGCAGTGCAGAGGGTGTTGATGCGCCCGCGCGACCTCAGACATTTCACTGTTTGTTCAGCGAGGCTGAGGGACGCACATAGCAACTTATAGCAGAGGTGGGCAATGTTTGGCGGGCCAACTGAAATGGTCTGGCGGGCCAACTTTGGGCACCCCTGAACTAGATGAAGCTATTACAAGCCACTATGAGGAACCCCCTACACCTCCCCCCTACAGGGAGGAGAGGTCCTCCCCCACCACCCTATTGAGCCTGCTGGACGAGGACGAATCCCAGGAAATGGACAAAACCCCAATCCTCCAACACCCACATCGACCAGAAGCCTAGCCCAAAATGCAGGGACCCTCACCCACCGGGCCCTCACCCACCAATCCACACCCATGGACCCACCCACACCCACCAACCAAGACCGTTACTACCCAAGAGTACATATCAGAACACAACGGAAAATAAAAAACTGGACACTCACCATTGAAAAAAAGTGGGTTATAATAGGAGATTCCAACATACGCAGATTCCCTCGCCACTCAATTCCTGACCTCCAAATTGAATGTTACCCCGGGGGAAACTTCAGGCACATTGCTGCCACCTTAAACTCTGCCATACAAAATAAAAGAATGGAAAAACTAGTCCTAGCCTTTGGCATCAATCACAGGGACCAGGCAGGCAGAGAAACAGCAATAAAACAAATGCAAACAGCCATCAGGACCGCCAAAAGACGCTTCCCTGGCTCAGAAATCTGGATCCCCGCAATAAACTGCTCCAGGAATCTCCCACATCATCAACAAGCCACCATCCAAAGAATGAATGACTACACATTAGAAAACATAGGACACATCCCAGCCCTGCCTGCTGACCTCTTTCAAACCGAAGACGATGATGTACATTGGACAAAACCTACAGCAAATATAATATTCAAACATTGGACCAGCTTTTTAAACTTCACAGCCCCCAGAGCTCTGACCTAAGGGGGCAAACTCCAACAATAAAATCAAATGTAATGGTCTTATCCAAACACATGCAACCCACCCATACCCAATTACAAATCTTAACAAAAGGACTGACTTTCATACCCACCCTGGACTTTCGCAAAAATCAAAAACAACAATTACAAATAGACATTCAACAATACCACAGGAAAATTAAATTACTTACCTTTTTCACCCACCAGAGGGAGCCATCACACAAGAAAAGACTCTTCAGACCACCGTCCACTTGGAGCCCGCCACTGTCTATGCTACCCCCAGAGATACCATACCTTATTAAAGCAGACCTCAAAGCCCTGGAGGAACAACACAAACCAAGAAGAGAAGAACAAAATTTCACTACAGAAGAGGAACAAGCCCTAAAAGATTTAATTAAACGGAAAGACATAGTGATTAAACCTGCCGACAAAGGAAACACCACAGTTATCATGGACAGAGAACAATACACACAAGAAGCTCTAAGACAACTAAACAACACTCAATATTATAGGAAATTGGATTCACCCATATACCCGGATACAATACAACACATAAGACACATTTTTGACACACTCCACAAACTAAAATACATAGACTCAAAACAGAATGAATACTTAAAGGGGGACCACGAACCCAGACCCAGACTATTTTACATGCTTCCAAAAATACATAAAGACCCACAGACATGGACCATACCCTACGAAATCCCACCAGGTAGACCTATCATCTCAGACTGCTCCAGCGAAACATATCGATCAGCGGAATACCTGGAACATTATCTCCACCCACTCTCTATCAAACACCCAGCATATCTCAAAGACACATATCACTTTATCAACATCATCAAAAACCTAAAAATAACCTCTACTCCCTTTTTCCTTTTCACCATTGACATTGACTCCCTCTATACTAACATTGACACCCCCGCAGGCTTGGCTGCAGTACGAAATATTATGAATAAACACCCTGACCCTACCAGACCGGACACACAAATACTTCAACTCCTTGAAATAAACCTGAACCGGAATGATTTTGAGTTCGATGAAGAATATTATTTACAGATTAAAGGCACAGCCATGGGCAAGAAATTCGCTCCATCATACGCAAACATATTTATGGCAGACTGGGAGACAAAAGCACTGGAACAATGCTCCATCAAACCCATAACATATCACAGATACCTGGACGATATTTTCGGAATTTGGACTTCAACAGAAACGGACTTGACACACTTCATACAAACCCTGGACTCCTTCGACCCCTCCATCAAACTAAAATATGTATACAACCCACAAAAAGTGGACTTCTTAGACACAACAGTGTACCTAGGCCCTTCATTTGAACACACTCAAACCCTGGACATAAAAGTATTTTTCAAAGATACGGACACACATTCACTCCTCCACAAAACAAGCTTCCACCCAAAACATACATTCAAGGGCCTGATAAAATCACAGCTCACCCGATTCAAACGTATATGTACACAACACTCAGACTTTCTGCAAGCAGTTCAGACCCTATTTGGAGCCCTAAGACACCGAGGCTATTCCCGCTCATTCTTAAGGCAGTGCCTAGCCACATTCGATAACAACAACAATAAAACAACAAAAGACGACACCGAATTAATTGCATTTATTTCCACGTACTCCACACCAGCATTAAAAATAGCCCCCCATATCAAAACAAACTATTTACATTTTATTTCTAACCAAGGACTTTTACCCAGACACAGGATGATAGCAGCATCCAGAAGGAACCCGAATCTAAAGGACTATTTAGTCAGAGCCAAACTTGGATCACTACAGAACGTTAAGAAGCCCAACCCAATAAAAGACATTTTCATAAATCTGAAATATATCAAAAACCATTCCAACAACCTGTACCATAAAATCACACAAACCTTCCACCCAGAAACCCGGAACTGCATCTACTCCATCTTCTGCACTAAATGTGAGAAACAATATATAGGGGAAACTAAAGATTCCATCTTACAACAAATGATTCAATACAAATACATCCTGATAAGGAGAAAAGGCTTCCTCACCCCACTACAAATACACAGTAATTTACATGGATTAGAAGCATTCAGAATCACAGGACTAGAATACAACTCCACTTGGACAGACAAAGAAAGACAAAAGAAACAGAAACATTGGATTCAGTTGCTCAACACCAGAGACCCACACGGATTAAACAGGAAACATCAATGATTCACAAAACACAAACACGCACGCACACACACACACACACACACACACACACACACACACACACACACACACACACACACACACACACACACACACACACACACACACACACACACATACACACATACACGCATACACACACATACACATACACACACACACACAGGAAACAGTATAAACCTGCACAGAATAAGAAACACAAAGAACTCATACTTACCATTGGTTAAACAAAAAGGATAATCCAACACCAACACACTAACATCTGAAAAACAGGAAACCTAATACAGCCTTAACATCAAACAACCTGAAAGAAAGAACATATAGATACTTACATACACCACAACCAGGATATGACTGAGCAAAATAACCAGGAAGGACAGCATACAACCAGGAAGTGAAATTGAAATGGAAACAAATCACAAACCTGAACAATATTACCTATACTCACCTTTACCGGACCCATAAGAGTCTACACTAACATCCAGAAGGACAGAAAATCTAATGCAAAGGCCAAAAATTAACCACTCCTGTTCCCAAATGCCTAAACCTAACCGCCCGGACACAAAAACCTAAAACTTAACCATCCCTGATCTTTAAATGCCTAAAACTTAACCACTCCTGTTCCAAATGCCTAAACCTAACCGCCCTGACACAAAAAGCCTAAAACTTAACCATCCCTGATCTTTAAATGCCTAAAACTTAACCATTCCTGTTCCAAAATGGCTAACCCTAACCGCCCTGATACAAAAGCCTAAAACTTAACCATCCCTGATTTGTATTGCCTAAAACTTAACCATTCCTATGTTTAACCAAATCATCAATATATAAAACCTAGCCCCAACCCGAAACATATATCCTAACCTTAACCACTTGGAGATAAACATCTAAAACATAACCATCCCTGTGCTTAATAAAGTTAAATTCACCCAGAAACAAATCCACGAACACCATTGCTTCAAGAACATTTTATTAAAAGAGAAAAACATCACAGAGCAACTGTATACAAACAATAAAACAGCAAAATATAGATACATAGAAACTGCACGTAGGCCCCAGACAATGTCACAATGACATCATTGCATACCACCTGACGGAAGGAGGCGCATTAGCGCAAGGGGGGCGTGCCCCATCATAAAAGCCAACTCCACCTGCTGCTCTCATCAGTCTGTGTGTGAGGCCTGAGGAAGACGGACCTCCGTCGAAACGTTGCCGCTTAACACACAGACTATTGAAAAAAAGAAAAAAAGTGACTTACCTTCACAGAGAAAAAGTTACCAACCTTATAGACCACATGGTCTATAGACTGACCATGAGGGAAGACTGGCCTGGGTCAAAACAACAATTCTTCCAACGACCCAGGACCACCCAGTATAATTGGAGGGCCAGTGCCAACACTCTCTCTTCAGAGAGACACCCGCACGCGCGTCATGCCCTGGGAGTCATTTTGAGAGCTCCCTTATGCTAACAGTCTTAATTGTGGAAGTACTTATGAAAACCCAAAAAGGCGGCTTTTGTATCATACTTTCTCTGTTATAACAATTGTTTTAAGAGTAATCATTAGTCTTAAAAATGTGATATTTCATGTAAATAATGTATGTGTTTAGTGCGATTGATGGATTTGCTATGGCCCTCGTTTGTGCAGCACTTTGTTGTAAAGTAATTTGTATTAAGTACAAATGTGATTATGTGCAGGGGGACATCTGTGAACATGAAGCTGGACACAGAAGACGCGTGGACTTGAACTTACGGACCAGATTTAAGGTCATGAGTACTTACTTTTTGAGCACAAGCTCCTCTTGAAATCCAACAGACCTGATCATGTCAGAGTTAATGGCTTAAATGTATTTAAGATTAGAAGTACTTAAATAAAAGCTATGAAACATGTTTCTCACGGATTGTGTGGTTGGATAAAACAAACGCATACATCACTTTTCATTGCACACAAAGAACTAAATCATAATAATTTTATTTTATTCCAGGTTGTGATGAGTCCACCGCCGGGCTGGACTGGCCATCGGGCGTACCGAGAAGGGTCTGTCTGCGGCTTGCAGTACGGAGGCGTGTCGTGTAGTGACGTCACTACACGACACGCCTAGTACACAAATTTTAAACCCGTTGAAAACTCGAAGAGAAGACATGGCAGACCGTACGCAAACAGTAAGTGACAACCAACAACGTGTTTTATTTATTTTTAGTCCATCACACAAGTTACAGTGTATTAATGAATAAATGCACATCACCTTGATTAATAATGTTTTTTAAGAAGTGAACTAATACCATGGATCTACGAATACATTGCAGAGAAAGCAATTCGTATGGGTTTCTTCTAAGAGTCATACTATGTGCGATCAACAAGTCGTTAGGCACATTGCATAATTGCCCAAGTCATTTTGCATCGTTAAAATGGCAATAAAGAGGAAAAACATAATCTTTTCATGTTTTCCAAGCACAGTGGAAAATTAGTTTGGCAATTATGCAGTTACAGAAGTCACTGACCGTAGTTATTGGATGATGTTACAAGACATTTGTGTTTCTGCTCCTTCAGTGGAGTGTTTTAAGTCTCGTCTTAAGACCCATTTTTATGCTCTGGCTTTTAACACTACGTGAGTTGTATGGTCCTTTTATTTTATTTTATTTTATTTTATTTTATTTCATCTTATTATTGTTATTTTTGTGTTTATACTTATGCACACACGGTTTTTCAAATTAGATTTTTTATTATTAACTGTCTTACTATGGATTTATTTTTGGTATTTTATTGTGCAGCACTTTGGAAACTGTGTTTATGAAATGTGCTATATAAATAAAGTGGATTGGATTGGATTGGATTTCTGAGTGTGCACAAATGTCTGTTTATGTCTGCTTTCAGTTACATCCTACGATTGTCAGTGATGGACATGGAACTGCAGTCCTGAAGCAGAGGAACACGCTCATGTGTGTAACTCGTTTTAAACATGGAGCTGCAGAGCTGAAGCAGAGGAACACGCTCATGTGTGTAACTCGTTTTAAACATGGAGCTGCAGAGCTGAAGCAGAGGAACACGCTCATGTGTGTAACTCGTTTTAAACATGGAGCTGCAGAGCTGAAGCAGAGGAACACGCTCATGTGTGTAACTCGTTTTAAACATGGAGCTGCAGAGCTGAAGCAGAGGAACACGCTCATGTGTGTAACTCGTTTTAAACATGGAGCTGCAGAGCTGAAGCAGAGGAACACGCTCATGTGTGTAACTCGTTTTAAACATGGAGAAGCACAGATCATCACACACATGCAAACCCATGAAAGGGCATATGTCAGTACTGTGGAGATGGTGGTGTATATATCTGTGTATATATCTTCTTCAACAACACTGCTACCAGACAATTACATAATTTATTGGTTGCTTATTCCAAAGCCTTTGAAATTGTTTGACAAAAAAAAAGTTGTTTCAGTTGCTTTTCTGGATTCTCTCATTTGTTTCCTCAGGCATGGAGGACGGTTTGCTCATTTCACCAAAGAGGGAAAACAAATGGTCAATGGGTGTCTTTCACCCATCTTCAGACTGAAGAGGAAGAGACAGCCTACTCAAGAGACAAATGTAAACATGTGACATCACAATCATTACTGAGTGATATTCATAGTGGCCTTGAACGAACACATTAGCAACTTGCATCCTTTCAGCAGCGGCCTTGGACAATGACCAACCAGTGCAAGGCAAAAAGTACTGAAATTGTCCAGCAAACACAGTTGGTAAGTGACTGACCACCTTATAAGACATTACATAAAGTGCACATGTCATAATTTTAATGTTGATACTGATGATAATGTTATGGAATAACTAATGCTAGAACAATTGTGAGTTACTGGAGGATAGTGAAAAGCCACTCCATAATTATTAACAACCGTTATTTCGAAATTATTTGTGAGAAATGTATTTTTACATTTTAGAAAGCGGTTAAAGAAACACAGCGGGTGCGGCAACTTGAGTGTGCTGATGATTAAGTGCATGAAGGGGAGCAGCTCAATTAGGGAACACCTTGAGGTAAACTTATCAGCATGAAGATATACTTAGTAAGAATTCAAAGTGAAAGGCTTTCGCAATATTTTTGTTGTTGTCATTTTAGTCATACTGTTAATATGGCTATTACTATCAATAATGACCATCTCCATCCTCTAATATAACTATTGTTTTTCAGGCTATCTTAACTGGGGACCTTATTTCAACTTGGGAATCCAGGAGGGAGAGGCCAACCCTTTACTTTGAGGACGAGCAACTGGATGAGGTTGCCGTCATCAGGGAGACCCCAAGAGCAAGACAGCAGAACGACTGGATTGACGTCGTCATGAATGTGCTCGTACCGTAAGTATAGCATGATTAACATAATTTTTGTTTTACATTAGTAGGCCCGAGCGCCACCAGGCTGGCACAGAGACTATTGTAATGAAAGTGTGCATAAAACACTGATCCCCCTCAAACATAAACATCTCATGGTACTTGTTTCCTGGATGTACACTACTAAAAATAAGTCTGCATTGCAACATTGTTGATGTACAGAGACCATAAAGTCATAAGTGCAAGTCACTGACAATTTATTAAACAGGACACAACACCTTTTAGGGCTGCATTTGGTTTGGTGAATTGTTGTTGTTGAATGTAACACATTCCACTCTTATCGAGGTGACAGTTCACACTCTGGCCGAGGCATTTCACCTCCATTGCAAGAGGAAATTGGAAAACTCAAAGGGGCCAAAGTATGAACCATGGTAAGATTATTTTAAATATTGATGGAAATATTTCAACTTTCATCTAATCTGTGACTGTTCTTTTTGGACAGTGAGTTTAAACCCTGGTGGATGCCCTGGTGAGACATTTACCGGAGGAGGCAGCAGGGAAGCTGAAAGCATTTGAAGAAAGATGGAGATTACCGGCCTCTTCTGAAGCCTTTCTCTCAAGATTAAAATTTTGAAAAAAAATTTGGTTGCAATATTTGTTTTGTGTAGAACTTATTCAGTGTCTACATTTCAGAGCCATTCACATAACACACATTCATGAAAAAGCATGTATATAAAATGCCAGATAACAATAAGATGTTCTTGATGTTTAATCTCTCTCTTCTACATATTTGACAAAGACAATAATAATGAATGTCTGCTTGTCCCAAAATGCCAAAGCAGGGAGCTGGGCACAAAAAATGTTATGGCATGGTCTCTTTATGATCAGTAATGTGAGACCGTGGGCGGAGGAGTGTGTGTTGGTGGTGTAATAATAACTTTAATTTGTATTGTGCTTTTCAATCCTGTGTTGACAAGTTTCTCAAAACGCCACACTGTAGTCTTTATTCATTTATTCCACACAGCTGGGTTGGAGGATGCCAGGCTGCTAATCTGTGATTTGAGCCACCAACCATAGGCCCCTTTTATAAATGAATGTACAGACAGATGAATTAGACACAAGCACTGACATTATTTTAGACTCGTTAACTTTTGTCCGGAGCCGCTTCAAATCCCTATTGATTGTCTAAAGTAGTCTGAAGTAATGGCAGTTTTTGTAGGCAAATTTACTACTTTGATATTTACAAAATTCGTCCATTTTCCCCCAATAAATAATGATGACAATGACATGCCCCATAAAATTCATTATTGCGCAAAAATTATTGGGCATAGATAGTAGATGCTTACTACTAATCATACCCGTATTATAATAGATCCATGCTCATACCCCTTTAAGAAACGTAGAGTGGGCGTTTCGTGAAGTAGGCGTGTCGTGTAGTGACGTCACTACACAACACGCCTACTACACGACACGCCTCCGTACTGCAGGCCGCAGACAGACACACTTGGGCGTACCGGGCAATGCCCGAAGGGCCGATGCCCATATATGGGCCTGTCTGTCTGCCTCATACAAAAAACATGTTTGTGAAAAGTGTAAATCCGTTGAGAAATGTGTAAGGGGAGCGCGCGTGTCCGCAGGGCACCTGCTGTATGTACGCAAACGGGATTCCACCGCCTCAGCGGCCGCAGTGTTCCCGCATCCAGCGGCTCTGAGCTGGACGCAAGAACCGCTCACCGGGAGCCGCTCACAACACAACACGGTGAGCGCGTAGCCGCAACGTGACCATGTACCCAAGACCATAAACGCGCACAGGACCATGCATGTCTTTTTGTAATTTGTGCACCCAATAAATACACCGCTGCAGAAAACAGTCTGTGTCTCCCCTCTCCTCTAAATTAAAGCTCGGGTACCTGAATTTTCCATTGCATTAAAAGTTCATGTTTGAGCCCAAAAGTAACATGTTGTGAACAGATTAAACAGATTTAGAGCCAGCTAATGGCTGACAATATGCATTTCAGAAATGTTTACCAATTCTCATCCCTGTAACAAACAATATTGTCTGTGACACCTCCCTCACTCTGAGACATGTTTATTACTCTGTTTAATGTAGACTATTGTACTTTATGTTATTGTTGAAACTGCAGACATCCTGATCCTCTACAGTATTTGCTTCCACATACTGTATAAACCAGGGGTCGGCAACCTTTAGTGCCCCAAAAGTGGCTCCTGGAGCCTTTTCAAAAATGTCTGAAAATAGAGTGTGAGGGCTATATTTTATTTCTAGTTTGAATGTGGTTTCTGTAGGAGGAAAAACATTAACGTTTTTCAATGCTGCAAAAACTTGTATAAGTAATATTCAATTTTTGCATTTCTGTCAACGTAGTGCGTCATATCCGGTGACGCGGCCCGCGCCAGGTGGCCGCTGCTGTAAACAAACCGGCGTGTGTGCATTATAGACTGTGTGTGCGCATGGATCCCAAAGATAAAGAGAGAGAGTCGATAAGACTGGACTAAGAATGAGAATGAACATTTGCTTTCAGTCAATGAGGAAGGACTGCTTCATGTTTGCGATGTAATGAAAAGTTTTGTTGCAACAGGAGGAACAATGAAGCTTTAACCACTGTTCACTGAAAGATTTATTATTTATCATAAAGTCAGAGCAACTATTTTCAGACTTCAAATACCTTCGCAAAGACGGGGAAAGAAAAGGCCATTAAGGACATTCAGCTCCAGCAAACTTCAGCCTGTGGCGTGATCGATATGAACAGACAGTGATGCAGGTGAACTCGAAGCCAAAAAGCAGATTTATTTACTGTATTTGTACAATTGCATGAAGGTTAAACTTAAAGCAGAGTTGTCACGTGGTGCGTCATTCTCTCCAGGACACGCTGCAATGAAAATACACATTTGATAATCATGAATGGTTTTTATGTGTTTAGCCTTTACTTTGTCATTTAGATATTAGGCTAATATAGCAAATATAGCTAATGTAGCTAAGGTAGCTAATGTAGCTAATGTAGCTAATGTAGCTAATACAGCTTCAGCCCCTGTTACCTTCATATAAGCCTTATACAACGCTGTTTTTTTTTTTTGTTGCGGCTCCAGAGAGATGTTGTTTTTAGTTTTTTTGTCAAATATGGCTCCTTGAACCTTTTGAGTTTTTTTGTCCCAGTCCAGCCCTGGTCCACCGTAGAAAAGACAGTCAGAGGCAGACGTCCAGGCACCTGCTGTTGTTACTGCTGTTACTGCTGCTGCATATGTCTTCAAAAAAAGAGTAATGTGTTCTAACTATCCATGACTTGCAATTAATAAACAAATGAAAATATTGGTCGTTGTAGTTTATATTGTAATCCACAGGAGCTGGAGGTGATGGAAATGGATGAAGAAATGATGGCCTCTGGAAGACAGCTGCCTCTGGAAAAGGAAAAAAAATGTAAACAGACCCGGTTCTTCTGGGATTAAAATTAGCCTTTTGCTACAATCAGACATGTCGACATATATGTTCAGCCATATGTTCATATACATGTTCTGTCCCAGTCAAATTAATTTATATAAATACACAGTAGTAGAGTAGAAACAGACGCTCTGAGGAGGAGCAGAAGTAGAATGCCTTTACAAACAAGTGAACACTATTCAATAATTTAACATGTCATATCAACAGTAAATGTAAATACATTCCCAGTTTTTAACAGGAGGCTGGTAGAGTGGGACTTATCTATCAGTCTGATTCCTCTCTGTAGCATTAATATTGAATCCATGGGTTTGTTTTCTCCCTAAAGAAACAATCCTTCACCTGTAAAAACATATTCAGAAAGTACATACAGTAGTGGTTTGCGTGTTACATACCAACTAATGATGAGAAAACGCACTTACCGGTTTGCCGGTGGACGGCATGTTTAGATGAACAAGACAAGTCGTGCTCTGACCCCAGCAACATATATGGAGGATTGGCTGATCGATTGCTTCTGTCTTGATTCAGGCAAGGCAAGGCAAGTTTATTTGTATAGCACAATTCATACACAAGGCAACTCAAAGTGCTGAACAAGATAGCATTAAAATCATAAATAATCACAGAACATTAAAAAGAAAGATAAAGATATAAAATCCCTCAGTTGTATGCACAGCTAAACAGAACCGTTTTTAACCTGGTTTTAAACATTGTCAGAGAGGAGGCCTGTCTCACATCTTCAGGAAGATTGTTCCAGATTTTAGCAGCATGAATCTGAAAAGCAGCCTCCCCATGTTTAGTTCTGACTCTGGACACTAACAGGAGTCCAGTCCCTGTGCTCCTCAGAGTCCGGGCTGGTTGTCACTAATGTATTTTGGTGCGAGGCCATGGAGAGACTTGTAACAAGCAGAGCTGTTTTAAAGTCTATTCTCTGAGCCACAGGAAGCCAGTGCAGAGACCTGAGGACCGGACTAATGTGGTCGTACTTCCTGGTTCTAGTAAGGACTCGAGCTGATGCATTTTGAATGTACT
Source organism: Knipowitschia caucasica (assembly GCA_964034765.1). NCBI lineage: Eukaryota > Metazoa > Chordata > Actinopteri > Gobiiformes > Gobiidae > Knipowitschia > Knipowitschia caucasica. The sequence goes on along the minus strand of OZ035823.1, from coordinate 58,916,822 downwards.
GCAGCTGTTTTACAGCCTGTTTGGACAGACCTGTGAGCAGGCCATTGCAGTAGTCTAACCCAGGGGTTCCCAAAGTTTTTAGCCCGCGACCCCCATCATAAATGCGCTGCTCCCCTGCGACCCCCCAACTCAACAGTTCTTCAATGAACATGTATTGCCTTGATACGGAGTTACGCAGAGACTCGCGCCACTACTGAGCTGCACTGTCCAGAGCCCAAAAAAGGAAGCTTGCGTATTTTTACTCACGTAGTGACACAGTAATGGGCTTGGTGGGCTCCCTTCTTAGCAGAAGTGGAGTGCATTTCTTGCGGCTCACCCTCACTGTTCTCACCGCGGTAAAGTGGCTCGGCTTTTCGAAGTCAGCGGTAAAGAGGTCCGCACATCAAAAGCGGGCGGACGCTTTCTGCTGTTAGTTTATGCGGTTCATCCCCGCGGCTTCTCTTTCCAAAGTTACTATAAGTAACAGCTGTCATAACCTGGCTCAAGGCCATGACAAATGTGGACGCAGACACCGTAAATGGATACTTAAAGGGTGTTTATTAAACGAAGATTAACCCAAAGTACCAAAGTAACAATAATAATGAGGTGTGACTGTCTGTATCAGTGGTGTATGCGAGTGAATGGTGGTGTGTTCGGATGGTGCGATGTGAAGTGTGATGCAGAACAAAACCATAACGGGAACAGAAAAAAAAGTGGTGTGGCACAGGACGCAGGCTGGGAGAGAGAGGCTGTCAGCAGGCCGGTCCATAAATAGGCGTGGCGCGTCGGGCCCTGACGCACCACGGTCCAAGGTCCGCCCACAGCTCCACCTGTACAGAGGTAGATGGTAGTACAGAGCACGACCACAGAGAGGAGGAAGAGGTCGTGACACAGCATAAACCGGCCACCCGCTTTTAATGTGCGGACCTCTTTACCTTTGACTCCGAATAGCCGGGCCTCTTTACCGCGCTGTTCTACCGCTGCCCTCTCTTCGCACCATCAGCCTGACCTCACATGTGACTTTTCTCCCCCTCCGGGTTTTTCTGTTGTGCATATTAAACACGTCTCATTTTAAAGCAGGTATTATTTGTTTGTAGCCTCCAAACACCTTTAGTTTTAGCAAACAACAGCAGGACACGCTTTGTCGCTGCGTGACGTAAGCTGCGTAAATGGATTTTGATTGACGCTGTCAATGACTGGACAAAATTACAAACGTAATTTAAATATATTATATTCTCCTAACACAATTTGACATGTAGTCCTTTTGAATCAAATCAAATGCTAAATAAATATGTAAGGGCTATTAATTAGCTAAATTTTTTATTATTATTATTATATATATTTTTTTTTTGTGGAAATCATTTTGCGACCCCCACTTTGGGAACCACTGGTTTAACCTACTGGAGACAAATGCATGGATAAGAATCTCCAAGTCTGCTTTAGACACTATGTTTTTGATCCTGGCAATGTTTTTTAGATGGTAAAAAGCTGCTGATGTTACTGATTTGATGTGGCTATTAAAATTTAAGTCTGAGTCCAGTATTACCCCTAGATTTCTGACCTTGTTTGAAGGTTTTAGGGAGAGAGGCTGTAGGTGACAGATGACGCTCTCTCTTTGTTTCTGGGGACCAAAGACAATCATTTCAGTTTTGTCTGTGTTTAGCTGAAGGAAGTTGTTTTGCATCCACTCACTGATCTGTTGGATACAGTGAAGGAGTGAGTCCACTGGTCCATGTTCTCCTGCAGTCAGTGAGACATAGATCTGAGTGTCGTCTGCATAGTTATGATAGGACACTTTGTTTCTGCGTATTAACTGACCTAACGGCAGCATGTAGAGATTGAACAGAAGAGGTCCCAGGATCGACCCCTGTGGGACTCCACAGGTCAGGGCCATATGATCTGAGACACAGTTTCCAATCTCCACAAAGTACTTCCTGTCTTCAAGGTAAGACCTAAACCAACTTAGGGCGGTGCCAGCGACTCCAACCCAGTCCTCTAGTCTCTGTAAGAGGATCTCATGGTCGACGGTGTCAAAGGCAGCACTTAGATCTAACAAGATTAAGATTGAGACTTTGCCTGCGTCAGTGTTCAGCCGGATATCGTTTGTAACCTTAACGAGAGCAGTCTCAGTGCTGTGGTGGGGTCTAAAGCCGGACTGAAACATATCAAATGAGTTGTTGATTATAAGAAATCTAGTAAGCTGTAGGTAGACAACTTTTTCAAGGACTTTCCCCATAAATGGCAGATTTGAGATGGAACGATAGTTGTTAAGTACCGTAGCATCCAGACTGCTCTTTTTTACCCGGAAATAAAGCATGACATTTCAAGCAGCGAAAAAAAATGCAACGAATTTTTTGACACTGAAGTTTTTTCAACTTTGAATATTTTGACACTGAATTTTAAAACAATGAATTTTTGGACATGGAATTTTAAAACATTGAATTTATTTACACTGAATACTTTTTTGTTACAGTTTATAGAATTCAAAAGCATAAAAAGTGTTAATAATAAAAAGACAAAATAACCTTCATAGACTCCTCCTCGGCCGTTTCACCAATTGGCATCAAAATCGCTCCACATCATCTCACCACATGTAGCATCGAAATGACCTCAGGGAATTTTGATCAGTGAAACGTTGTTCGAGCAGCGGAGTAGCAAAATGTGAGGGTTTTTTGGCCGTTTTTGACAACATAAAATTTGCTCTCGTTTGCACAAACAAAGTCTGATTTGCACAAACCTTGAATCCATTGTTCAACTCTAGGGTCGAGGTCAAACCAACTCAGCTGATCATATTAATTACAATTTCACAAACATTCTTCTATGGCTACGGGAACAAACCATGACGAGGCGGCGCTACCTCCAATACGCGGGCTCTTGTGGAGCGGCGCGTGCGTCGTGTCACGGAGCGGGGCGGTGAGTTGCGGGCGGCGTGGTGCGGGTCGGCGTGGTGCGGGGAGTTGCGCGGTGTGGCGAGGGCCGTTCGACGCCGCTTGCGGCTTTAATTTGTTTTGTCTTTCTTCTCTAATTATTTTGACTTTGAATTCTTATGATTTTGTATGTTTTATTGTTTATTATGCTGACTGTGCAGTGCTATACAAATAAATATTTATTATCATTATTATCATTGTTTGCACAACATGTATTAATTTAGTAGTTCCTTAAAGCACAAATTTTAACACTGTAAAAACCTGTAACACATTTATTCTATTATGTGTAGTAGGCCAACATTTTGTATATACTATAATAGAATTTATAGGCACTGGCACTGTTAGGTCACTTCTTCCACTGGCTGCCCAAGTGGCATTGAAAGGAAGCACTTCTTGAGAAAAGGCTACCTGCTTCATGTGGCCTCTTCATCCTCTTTTACACCTTTCATCTTCTCCATCCTCATCTTCTCCATCCTCATCTTCTCATCCTCCCCCTCCTCTACCGCTCTCTCCCACGATGCTTTGCGCACTCCACACCAAGATGGCCGACGCGATGGAGGAATATGAGAAAGAAGCTGGCTGTGTCCCCATCCTACACCCCGAGGTAAACCCTTAGCAGCATTTTGCATCCTGACATGGGCATGTACACAATTACGTACAGGTACAACTTGCGTTGTTTATCTGCATCTGGACCAATTCTTCTTCTACACGATCAGCAGCAGCGATGGGGGGTGGCTAGCAAGCGATGCTACACTGCAACAAATGCTCTATTCGGCTGTATCGCGCAAATCTCTTGGCACACGCCATTTAGGTCTGCGTTATAAGTAAATGGCGTGTATTTACCTGACACCCAGGGCTTTAAATGGCTCGATCGCATGTGTGTGGTTTGTGATGCGACATTAGCAGTGGCTAATGCTGCTACTGCTGTTGTGTTGTGTCCAATGAAAAATATGATATGTTGAGTCGTGTTTCGAATGGATGCAGGAAGATACCTGATTTGTGAAAAAGATTGAGTAGATTCGTTAAGCTGCGTGTAGCGATTCGTTGATTAAATGTTTTTTGTTTATTCTGCGTTAAATGAGATGTTATGGTTTGTTTGTATTGAAGTGCGTTACGCAGAGATCATTATTGTTCACTATTCTATTCATCGCCACAACGTCCGGTTCCGGCGAACAACCAAAGCTCTCGGAGAATACAAACTTGGCCAGAGTGTCTTGCTTCCAAACATGCCTACATCTTCTGTGGCAGTTGACAGTACAAGTCACAACCTGAAGAGGGATGACAAGGTTTCATGTCATGTATTAGCTTGAGGCTAAAGTTCGCCAGAGAGATGAATTCAGGCTGTTCAACAGTTTTACTTTCACACCACGGGCATGTTCTGATGCCTGCCAACCAGGCTGAATCCTTTTCCTACTATAACCTAAAAAAGGAGATATAAACATAAATGTCATTATTGAAAAAACTTCTGAAAGGTTTTATTTTCTGTGCGAAGATTTTGGGCCCATATATTAAACTATCCAGCTGACCACCGTCAGAGGGGAAACCTATTTTTAGGAATACTTTTCTAGTTTTTAGCTGCATCTGAAACCCTGCCTCCCCATATTTAGGCCGGAGGCCAGTCCCTGTGCTCCTCAGAGTCCTAGCAGGAGGCCAGTCCCTGTGCTCCTCAGAATCCCAGCAGGAGGCCAGTCCCTGTGCTCCTCAGAGTCCTAGCAGGAGGCCAGTCCCTGTGCTCCTCAGAATCCCAGCAGGAGGCCAGTCCCTGTGCTCCTCAGAGTCCCAGCAGGAGTCCAGTCCCTGTGCTCCTCAGAATCCCAGCAGGAGTCCAGTCCCTGTGCTCCTCAGAATCCCAGCAGGAGGCCAGTCCCTGTGCTCCTCAGAGTCCCAGCAGGAGGCCAGTCCCTGTGCTCCTCAGAGTCCCAGCAGGAGGCCAGTCCCTGTGCTCCTCAGAGTCCCAGCAGGAGGCCAGTCCCTGTGCTCCTCAGAGTCCCAACAGGAGGCCAGTCCCTGTGCTCCTCAGAGTCCCAGCAGGAGTCCAGTCCCTGTGCTCCTCAGAATCCCAGCAGGAGGCCAGTCCCTGTGCTCCTCAGAATCCCAGCAGGAGGCCAGTCCCTGTGCTCCTCAGAATCCCAGCAGGAGACCAGTCCCTGTGCTCCTCAGAATCCCAGCAGGAGGCCAGTCCCTGTGCTCCTCAGAATCCCAGCAGGAGGCCAGTCCCTGTGGTCTTCCAAGTCTGAGTTGGTTCATATTACATGTTATCAAAATTTCGCAGATGTACTTTGGCTTGAGGCCATGGAGAGCTTGTACATGTGCCGAGCTGCTTTAAATTATATTCTCTGAGAGTAGGACTAATGTGATGGTACTTCCTGGAAAATGTTCCAGATTGAAGCGACTTGCTTTCTATCTATGTGAGAGTTCCTGGGGGTTGACCCTGTCTGCCTTTAAAGTCAGCAGACCTGTCTCATTAAATCTGGTGAAACTTTAATGAGACTGTTTTGTCCCAACAGAAAGTTTTGTGAAAATGTTTTGTGTACAAATCAGACCATTATATGCTGTCTTTATCTTATAGGAAAACATTTCATCTTTTACATACAGAGAGCTAATTGGCTGAGTGAGGGTGGTCTGCTCTTTATAGCTTTTGTCAGAAAAGCTTTTCCTGAAGGGAGCCAAAAATACATGCATGTGAAAACTAGATGTAGAACCTTTTTAGAACAGTTTTGAGAGCAATAAGACTAAGATTTATTATAAAGCTGTGCAGCTTTTATGATTTTTCCCTAACTCTGTTCATATTGTGTATAGCCATATTGCCCAACCCTAATGCATTGTGGCACACTACAGAGAGGGGGTTGTGACCAAAACAGCGCTCTGTCCTGACGTCACAGAGACCAGTGCTCACACAGTACTCTAATGCCGCTTTTCCGCAGTCCTAGTACGGTACGTTTTGACTCTACACGGCTCGCCATGGCCCCGTTCGCGTGCTTTTCCATAAAAAATAGTACCCCCTAGTATGTCCTCAGCGTTGTCAGACCACGTCATTTACGTGTGACACGTAACTAGTACATGCATGGATTTATTATAATACCAGAGCAAGTGTTTAATAGAAAACTCAGCACAGCACGAGTAGTTTTTGAAAATGCTTATGTTTTAAAAGAATGACTCAGACACTGTGAAGTCAATGGTGCCGACTGCTCTGTACAATCTGAATGGACCTGTAGCAACAGCAGCCTGTGTAGCAGAGGAGGAGGGCTGCATGTCTGAGGATACTGCTAGGCTATAGCTAATGCTAGCTCGAGATTCAGCTCACTCACTAACCCTGGATTCCAAAGCTACAACTATACTACACTTAACACATATATCACTACCCTGAGAGAAGGATCCAGGGTTTAAACTCGTCATATGGCAACTCGAGCAGTAAAGGACCGAGGGAGAGGCAGCAGCAGCCATAGGGGTAGCGAGTTAGCGGCTAGGCTAAGCTAGGCTAGTCCGGACTCGGGTCCGGACTACAGCAGACTCCGAGACCAGACAAACAATCGATACCCAAACCTCAGTTACAATAATAATAAATTAACACAGATTTATTGAAAACAAAAGTAAAGTGCAAAACCAACAGTTTACAATGTGTGAGACCAGGTCCAGACCAGGTCCAGATGAGAATACTCCGGTCACTCATTACTCGTTGGTAATCGCCACACTTATGGAAAGGGATTCTCAAACAAATATACACACGACAACTTAAATACAAGCACAGAATGTTGTCAAGCACAGAATGACAACACGTGAATACTGCAGATAATACGAGATAAAGCACAGTAGCACAGGGAGGACGTTAGCTTGGCTGCTATCGATAGCTAAATGAAGCTAATTGTAGCTAGCTCACTGTGTACAACAGACAATCGAACATTTACACAGTAAATACATTTCAGTGAGAGCTTTAACGGGATTTGTAGCTAACCAGTTATTGCCAGGATTACCACAGACTAGTCACAAATCCAGAGCTGGTGATCTCCTGAAAACTGTTGAGCCTCGAGCTGTCTTTGAATTCTTTCTTTGGCCTGAAGAGAGGAACGTGTGGACCTCGTCCACCGACCAGGACCTGGACTTTTGGGGCTTTCTGTGCAATTCCATTTCTCTGGAGTGAGGAGGACGTAATGTAGCCGAAGCAGAGCCGAGCAGAGCAGCCGCTTTTAAAGATGGCGGTTGAGTTGTTTTTCCCAAAGGGTCAGATGTCGCTTCCAGTGACGACACTCGTTGACCAATCAGTGTAAGGCAGTGGGCCGACGTGACGTCATGGCACGGCTACTATGGGGATGGAACCACGGCTGAGGCAGTACGGAAAAGTACTCAAATCTCCCATACCATCCACTAGTGGAAACGTAAAATAACCGCGCTGAAGCGTACTGTACTGTACCGTACTGATACTGTGGAAAAGCGGCATAAGCTATTACCACAGCCTACAGCACCAGGGCTCCACACCTTGGGATTATGCACAGTTTATCACTAATTTATAACACACTGCGCACTGGCTCTGCAGCACCCCTCTGACCATTTAATAACCGGCTAAACTCTGCTCCGGGTTGCTCCGAACCATATGTACACTGCTCAAAGCATAGTGCTCAAAGCCTGTATATAGTGCTCAAAGCCTATATAATGTGCTCATATAATGTGTGCTCAAAGCATGTAAATAGTGCTCAAAGCATACATAGTGCTCAAAGCCTATATATTGTGCTGAAAGCATATACAGCCCCCTTGAACCTTTCAACATTTTGCCACATTTCAGGCTTCAAACAGTTGCCAGGCTTTTCAGTTTCAAAAAACTGAAAAGTGGGGCGTGCAATATTATTGGGCCCCTTTACTTTCAGTGCAGCAAACTCAGTCCAGAAGTTCAGTGAGGATCTTTGAATGATCCAATGTTGTCCTAAATGACTGATGATGATAAATAGAATGCACCTGTGTGTAATCAAGTCTCCGTATAAATGCACCTGCTCTTTGATAGTCTCAGGGTTCTGTTTAAAGCGCAGAGAGAACCATGAAGACAAAGCAACACACCAGGCAGGTCCGAGATACTGTTGTGGAGAAGTTTAAAGCCGGATTTGGATACAAAAAAAATTCCCAAGCTTTAAACATCTCAAGGAGCACTGTGCAAGCAATTATATTGAAATGGAAGGAGTATCAGACCACTGCAAATCTACCAAGACCCGGCCGTCCCTCCAAACTTTCATCTCAAACAAGGAGAAGACTGATCAGAGATGCAACCAAGAGGCCCATGATCACTCTGGATGAACAGCAGATAACTACAGCTGAGGTGGGAGAGTCTGTCCATAGGACAACAATCAGTCGTGCACTGCACAAATCTGGCCTTTATGGAAGAGTGGCAAGAAGAAAGCCATTTCTCAAAGATATCCATAAAAATTCTCATTTAAAGTTTTCCACAAGCCACCTGGGAGACACACCAAACATGTGGAAGAAGGTGCTCTGGTCAGATTAAACTAAAATCGAACTTTTTGGCCACAATGCAAAACGATATGTTTGGCGTAAAAGCAACACAGCTCATCACCCTGAACACACCATCCCCACTGTCAAACATGGTGGTGGCAGCATCATGCTTTGGGCCTGCTTTTCTTCAGCAGGGACAGGGAAGATGGCTAAAATTGATGGGAAGATGGATGGAGCCAAATACAGGTCCATTCTGGAAGAAAACCTGTTGGAGTCTGCAAAAGACCTGAGACTGGGACGGAGATTTATCTTCCAACAGGACAATGATCCAAAACATAAAGCCAAATCTACAATGGAATGGTTCACAAATAGACGTATCCAGGTGTTAGAATGGCCAAGCCAAAGTCCAGACCTGAATCCAATCTGTGGAAAGAGCTGAAGACTGCTGTTCACAAACGCTCTCCATCCAACCTCACTGAGCTCCAGCTGTTTTGCAAGGAAGAATGGGCAAGAATTCCAGTCTCTCCATGTGCAAAACTGATAGAGACATACCCCAAGCGACATTGCAGCTGTAATTGCAGCAAAAGGTGGCGCTACAAAGTATTAGCGCAAGGGGCCGAATAATATTGCACGCCCCACTTTTCAGTTTATTTGTTAAAAAAGTTTAAATTTTGTTCCACTTCACGATTGTGTCCCACTTGTTGATTCTTTTTTTTTTTTTTTTATTGTTTGAATTTTGTATGTTTGAAGCCTGAAAGTGGCGAAATGTTGAAAGGTTCAAGGGGGAAAATACTTTCGCAAGGGTTAGGGTTAACCCTAACCCACTGTATAATGCGTGCGCAAAGCATAAATAATGTGCTCAAAGCATATATATAGTGCTCAAAGCCTATACAGTATATAGTGCCAAAGCATATATATTTTTCCCACTGGGTTTTTTAAGAGTTTTTCCTTGTGGATGCAGGAGGGTCTTGTTGGACAGTTAGTGTCCAACAGAAAGGATTGGTGATGATCAGGACACTTTAGCATTCTACAACATGTATGGACATTTTCTTCTGTGTGTGCTTTATATTCTTCATGTGTTTTAACTGTTGATTCTCTGACCTGTGTTGGTGATTTCAATGGTTTTGTTAAGTCTCTGAGATGACTTCTGTTGTGACCTAGGGCTATACAAGAATACATTGTATTGTATTGTATATATAGTGCTTAAAGTAGGAGTGCTCAATACGTTTATAATACGCTTTTGATGTGTACATTTGGACTAAACATCAGCAATAGCAGCTCACACACCTGTGTCTCGCTACTCCTCCCCCTCCTCCACTCCCACACAGGAGTCGCTGCTCCTCCTCCTCACACACAGAAGACGCTAGCGTCCATCTCTCCATAAACAGCGCTCATTCCCATCTGTAACTCACTCGGATTTAGACATCGCTAAAGTTGTTTAGACAGCTCCGTAAAGTTTTCTCAGAAGGACCCCAATGCGCACATAGCCGCCCTTGCGCCTGCCTACTTCTTAATTTATGCGTTAAAGTCCCGGCCCTAATCTATCTACATATATGATATAATCAGTACAGACCAAAAGTTTGGACACACTTTCTCATTCAATGAGTTTCCTTTCTTTCCATGACTATTGACTGTAGATTCACACCCAGGCTGTGTAAGGGCTATTTGACCAATAAGGAGAGTGATGGATGCTGGGCCAGATGACCTGGCCTCCACAGTCACCGGACCTGAACCGAATCCAGATGATTTTGGGGCTGGACCACAGAGTTAAGGCGAACGGGCCAACAAGTGCTAAGCATCTCTAGGAACTCTTTCAAGACTGTTGGAAGACCATTTCAGGTCACTACCTCTTGAAGCTCATCAAAAGAATGCCAAGAGTGTGCGAAGCAGTAATCATAGCAAAAGGTGCTACTTTGAGGAACCCAGAAGACATATTTTCAGTTGTTTCATACTTTTTTTTTTAGGTACGTACATAATTCCACATGAGTTAATTCATAGTTTTGAGGCCTTCAGTGTGAATCTATTATTTTGATATTCATGAAGATAAAAAAAACTCTTGAGATGGGTGGGTGTGTCCAAACTTTTGGTCTGTACTGTATATATTAGTGACAAGTTATATACTGTACATATAGGGCAGGATTATAAGTAGGTAAGATGACATTCAGTAGATTCACAATGCACATGATTGCAGCATTTACTTATTTACAGATGAATGACTTTTACAGGCACAGCAGCTTTCAACCTTTCCTTCACACAGCTAGGATGAATATATCTGTCCCTGAAACTTCTCTCCAGAGCAGACAGTTCCCTGCAGGGGGTGACAATCAAGGTCTGGCATAGATGTTAGTTTGTCTAGGACCCTCCTTTACCCCACCTGCTGCAATGTGTCCAAGTAACAGCTGAGGACAGAGCTGGACTTCCTGATGACCTTGTCCAGCTTCTTCCTGTCCCTCTCTGTGATGCTGCTGCTCCAGTAGACCACACCGTACAAGATGGCCACCACAAAGTCATAGAAGGTCTTCAGGAGTGGCCCATGCACTCCAAAAGACTCAAGCCTCCTCAGCAGGTAGTCGGCTCTAGCCCTTCTTGAAGAGGGCGTCTGTGTTATGAGTCCAGTCCAGTTTGTGGTGCAGATGAACACCCAGGTACTTGTAGCCCAAAATGCAGTTTTTTAGTTTAAGTTGAGATAAGATGGACTTTATTGATCTCACGCAGGAGAAATGTATCCGATGTCGGTAGTGTTGTAGTTTTGATTGTAACGGTGTGGCTTCTTTCTGCTGTGATGCTGATACTTATCTTGTGTGCACAGGAGATCAAACCCCAGCCTCACTATAACCATGGCTACAGCGATTCCACAAGCCGCAAGAACCATGTGGACGACTACAGCACCTGGGACATTGTCAAGGCAACGCAGTGAGTGCACACACCACATCAAATACTATTCCACAGTCAGGCTGGAAGATATGAAGCCCTTGGACTGCCACCGTAACGTGGTGGTGGAGTTTGAGTTCTCAGTTGATCCTGGGAGCTATGTTGTCTGGGACTTGTTAAGATGAGATAAGGATGATTAGTGGAAACAGGATGCACCTGGGCTCAATTTTGAGCTTCATGGCAAGGGCTGCGAATACTTATGTACACAGCGGTGGCTGAGTGGATAGCACTCTCGCCTCACAGCAAGAAGGTCCTGGGTTCGAATCCCGGCCGGACCAGGGCCTTTCTGAGTGGAGTTTGCATGTTCTCCCTGTGTCTGCGTAGGTTTCCTCCGGGTACTCCGGTTTCCCCTACCACTAAAAACATGCACAATAGTTCTGGCATGCGCCTCCTGTTCGGCGACCCCGCTCCCATCTCTGTGTGGAGTGAGAGACAAATGCCCAAAAATAATAACAATTGTAAACCGCTTTGAGACTCTGGTCTGTGAAAGGCGGTATATAAATAAAGATTACTTACTTACTTACATGTGATTTATTGTTTGTTTTCATTATGGGGTTTTATCATGGATCTATAATAATAACTAGATGATATTACTGGCTTATAGCTGTCCCACCCATGGGCCCAGGGGGCGCCTGTGGTACTGCAGACTAAATTCACATGGGCTACCCAGAAAAATGTCCCATAGAACTCAATGTAAACTAAAACAGCTCGACCTCAGCTGACAGAGAATCTACAGCTTTCATAAAGGTCGGATTTTATGGGGATTTTAGTGTCCCTTGTTTCTTTAAATCCACACTTTACTGCCACAACTCTGCTTCTTTCCTTCCCGCTCTGACTCCGCTCTGACTCCGCTCCTCAGCAGCTCTGATTGGTCAGAGCACGGCCGAGCCCCTCTGCACGTGCATGAGAGCCACACATGCGTATTTGGCACAACGCATCATGGGAGCTCGTCCACTGCGCAGAACCGGGAGGACCAGACGATGCCCAAATATAGGCGAGTTCTGCTAATCTCCCGGTCCCCGTGAAGTCCCATGTGCTACTGAGCACAAGCCATTCATTTGAATAGGGTGCCATCTTGGATCACCCGGGCTTGGGTTTTAAGTGTAGAATTTTAGGGGAAAAAAAATAAATGAATCCATTTTGGAATAAGGCTGTGACATAACAAAATGTGAAAAAATTGAAGCGCTGTGAATACTTTCCGGATGCACTGTATGCCCTGAGGGCTGTTGTCCCCTCCTTTGGTCATGATTTTAGCAGGTTGTACCCTACACAGTGGGCCTGCGCGGCAACTTCAGCAGACTCAGGCGGCAGAAAGGCTCACAGTGCCTTCACTGCGGGTGTGTATTATTTATTATTATGGCATTGGCAAAGAAAGCAAACTTGGAGCATCGTTTTCGAACAGTACACGTGAGCAAGGAGGGAAAAACGGCACTGCGCGCCACCAAAGTGAGGACTTGAAAGGCCAGCTTTCTTCACAAAATCCCTCTCCTCGCTTGTGTGTCCCGTAGAGCTGCAACTAACGATTATTTTGTAATCGATTAATCTATCGATTATTTTTACAATTAATCGAGTAATCGCTTGGCTGTGAATTGTTTAGAAAAAATTTTTTTTCATCACAAAAAGCTAAAGTGGCAACACTCGAGGACGTATTGAGGCGTAAACTTAAAGTAAATGTTTGTAACAGGCTCTTTGTGCTAATTCTGCTCTGATTGGATGAGACAGATATTCATGAAATTATAAAAACAAAGTCGGTTTTAATCAAAAATACTACATTTTCATGTCATTTTTGCTCTGTTTGAGTCCGTGTGAACCAGAAAACGATTAATCGATTACTAAAATAAATGTCAACTATTTCAATAATCGATTAGTCGTCGATTAATCGATTAGTTGTTTCAGCCCTAGTGTCCCGTTCGGAAATGACGCTCCGGGTTAGCTTTTTTTACCATTGCCACTGTTGCATTGCAGATCAGACAAATAGGCTTTGAGGATGAAAAGGATAAGATTTGGCTCGTTTCCCCTCAGCCATGCTAAAGTTCCACAGCGATTCAACAGCTCCGATCTGGCTAACGACCTCCTACACGCCGGACTATGAGAAACTAGCCTCCTCCCACTGTCAAGTCTCTCACTATGTTAGGAAGAGATCTTCCTTTTGTCAATTATATTTATTTACTCCTGTCCACCAAAGCAGGGGTTTTATGTTTGATTAGTCAGTGGTGCACTGCTTTTGGATGTCTGATTCATAGAATTGTAGTTACACACGTAACATTTCTAATACCTGATTTTTAACTGGTTCATTTTTCTGCTTGGTTCATAATATGGTCAGTTAGTTAGCTATTGCTGAAAATGCAGATTGTGTTTGTTTTTGTGTAAGATTGTGAGGAGCAAAGAGTTCAAAATAAAAACAGAATGTACAGTACAGACCAAAAGTTTGGACACACTTTCTCATTCAACGAGTGTCCTTTTTTTTCATGACTATTGACTGTAGATTCACACCCAGATTGTGTAAGGGCTGTTTGTCCAATAAGGAGAGTGGTGGGGTTCTGGGCCAGATGACCCAGCCTCCAGTCACCGGACCTGAACCCAATCCAAAAAAACAAAAACAGTTTAATCTAAATCCCCATGGAGCATAAGTGTAACACAAGCCCCGGCAATCCAAGATGGCGCCCTATTCAAATGAATGGTTGTGCTCAGTGGTGCTTTGTGACGGCATGGGGGCTGAAAGATTAGCGGAAGTCGCCTGGAACTCGCAAAGATCTATGGGAACCTCTCAAAGATTTATGGGAAAGTCGCCTGTATTTGGGCATTGTCTGGTCCTCCCGGTTCTGTGCAGTGGATGATCTCCCATAATGCGTTGCGCCAAACACGCGTGTGTGGGTCTCACACCGGGTCTCACGCACGTGCACAGAGGGTCTCATGCACGTGCACAGAGGGGCTCGGCCGCGCTCTGACCAATCAGAGCAGTTCATCAGAGCGGGAGTTAGAGCGAGAGCCAGACGAGCAGAGTTTGTGGCACTAAAGTGTGGATTTAAACAAAACCGAAGGATTTAAGAAGAAAAAAAGTTCAGGATGACAAGGGACACTAAAATCCCCACAAAATCCGACCTTTATTAAAGCTGTAGGTTCTCTGTCAGGTTCTCTGTCAGCTGAGGCTGAGCTGTTTTAATATGCATTGAGTCCTATGGGGAAAATTTCTGGGTAGCCCATGTGAATTTAGTCTGGTTTAGTCTGCAGTACCGCAAGAATCCCCCGAGAACATGAGTTATTCAGCTACAAGCTAATAATACACCATGGATCTATTATAATAACTGGATAGGGTAACAGGAAATAAGCCTTAAAACATGCTTGTAAACGAGATGGTCCTGCCATTGTAAACAGAGATAACGGTTATCCAATACCTTCACTTACAGTGACACAATGCACCTTCAAAATAACTTAAATCGCACAAACGAGGGCCATAGCAAATATATCAATCGTATTAAACACATGCATTATTTACATGAAATCACATTTTTAAAACTGATTACTCAATATACAAATGTTATAACAGAGAAAGTCTTTTACAAAAGCCTCCTACTTGGGTTTTATGCTTGTTCTTTCAACTGTGCCTGAGTAACTGTGCTGTAGTACAACGCTCGGTCCAGCTGGTGGCGCTAATACTAACTTCAGTGACTCCAGCGTTGTGCGACTTAAGTTTCCTGTTTACGTTCTGCAACTGTAGCTAACAGATAGAGCGGGGAAAACATTGTTTGTATCAGAGCAATGAGAGCAATGTGTGAGACGTGTCTTTCCCAAAAGTACAGCGGCTATGGCGCCAGATTTACGGCAAAAGTCCACACGCGTCATTAAAACATACACGCGCAGCTTTATGTAATTCACACACGCGTAAACTACTCTCCACGCGCACATTTCACACCACACGCGTGCAGATTCAGTACCACGAGCAACAATACGCGCGTGTATGGGCTCGTGACTTGCCTTCTCCCTTCTTGTGGTCTGTGTTCTGTGCGCGTTAAACTTTTGCCATCTCTTCTACGCGCGCCTGAAATACTTTTGTCGCTTGGGGGCGGGGCCAGTGAAAGCTAAACAACCCACTGCAGCTTGGAGATGGAATGCATATGCATGGAAAGCGTATGATTAATCCATAAACTGTTTAGATTAACCCTAACTGGGCTGGCTATTGTAGTCTTTAACGTGGTATGTACACTCTTGTGGACACCATATAGGCTTACACCAGGACGTGTTTAGTTCGTAAATGTTTAATATTCTCTCCTAATAACCTCATTAGCCTATGTTGCCGCAAGGCTAGCCAGCTACATCCCGGGGCCTTCGTCATCGCTGTACGTTGTTTACACTGAATGCTTTGTCAGAATCATGTCACGACCGTTATCAAAGTTTTATAAAACCGTCTGAGTTATTTGTTTGCTTTTTATTTGCATAATTATAGCGGTTTGACCTAATGAGTCTATGCTAGCTAGCAATAAATCGGTCAGTCCATAAAAACCGCATATCAAAAATGTGTACATAAACCTTTTAAACAAATGAGCTAACTATCTGAATTGTTAAAATTGTTAAATAGTAGTAGTATTAGATTTCATGTATTTTTATTAAAATGATCTTAAAATTGGGGCTAAGCTGTTTCAACCTGTCATAATTGGCTTCTGTACCTGTACTGTTTTTGCTAGTTTAGGATGGCTATCATCCCTACACACTACACAGAACCCCTGAATAGTTCTGATTGTGCAGGTTATCTTCATAAATTGGTCCTCTGCGATGGGCACCAGTTCCTGATCCACACACACTGCAGACCAGCAAGATGTAAAACATCATTTGGTCAGACTTTGTTTGCTGTTAAAGAGCCACAGCTCTGGAACATTTTACCTGCCAAACTGAAATCTCTAATATTTTTATGACTTAGCGACCAGGTCTGCCAATTAGCTGTTTGCTATACAGCCTATGAACATGGTATTGGTTACCTGTAACAAAACGTTTTGTTCTGTGCCTGTCAAATAAACATATAATAATAATACTGTTCACAGAACAGTGGGTTGTAGATAGGAGTAAATGGCCATCAGTTACCTGACCTAAAATCTATAACTACCTCACTCCCGGTGTCTATACAAAAGAGAACCTAAAATCATATAAATCTATAGATGCAGACAATTATGTGTTATGTAAAGAATGTGAAATACTTTGACTCTGGTACTGAGTTCCGTGTTTTGAGGGCAGATGTGCTCCCCAGTCAGAGAGTGGGCATTAAGTCAAAGCCGTATGATGCCTGGGAATAACTATGGCCACAAAGACTTGGGGTACATCCTTACCCCAAACTGTTCTTGTATGGCAGGATATGGACTTGTAATAAGTGTGGCCACCGTTGTAACTTGTTTTTATTGTTCAATTACAGTCTTGACCTGGTGCACACCCATTAACCCCTATATTAGTGTAATCTGCGTTGTGTTCCATGTTCTGCGCTGTCTGAAGGACCACGACACAAGGAGGATCTTTTACTTTTACTAGTAGTTATGCACAAAATAACAGACAAAACAAATCCACATCACGTCTGGAGATCTCCATAGACTCGCGGCTAGCGTGTTAGCCCTGTAGCTCTGCGCTGGAGGAAACAAAAACAATTTTCATTTAAAAAATTGCCCTAAACGTAAAATTTGAGTTAATAATTAAATCGATTTTATCGCCCAGCCCCTGGTTTTGGGGCTGGACCACAGAGTGAAGTCAAAAAGGCCAACAGGTGCTAAGCAGTAATCAAGGCAAAAGGTGCTACTTCGAAGAACCTAGAATATAAGACATATTTTCAGTTGTTTCATACTTTTTTTTATGTACATAATTCTACATGAGTGAATTGATAGTTTTTATGCCTTCAGTGTGAATCTACAATTTCTATAATCATGAAAATAAACTCTTTGAATGAGAAGGTGTCTCCAAACTTTTGGTCTGTACTGTAAGTAATCTGATGTCTAATGGTTGTGTGAATAAGTGTTGCTTGTAAGGGCTGTAACGGTGGAGTTTTGATGTTGATGCTGGAATGGTAGACCTTTGGAGGTTTGCTAATTAAAAAGTAGACCTTGGGTCAGAAAAGGTTGGGCACCCCTTCTCTAACCTTTAGTGCCTTGGACCATTATAATAGCATGGACTGGCTTCAAAACGCACCCCCAGGAGAGGATTTGTACATAAAAGCATGACTCGCACATGCACAACGCGTAACTTTCTTCACACTGACTGTATGAAAGCCTATTCACCAAACACTCCAATTTGCGTTTGCACCTGAACACCTCACCACATGACGGCGCACGGTCTGTGCTATATTGACGCTGCTTTGACACGCGAAAAGACACCGCAATGTACACAATGATAGCAGACATTGGTGGGAGTAGGAGGAGAAGGTCTCATGGGGGGATCGATCCCATGACCTTCAGGGCCGAATGCCAATGCTCAACCAACTGAGAGTGTGTGTCTGCGTGTGTCTGCGTGTGTCTGTGTGTGTCTGTGTGCGTGCATGCTGTTAAACACTTTATTTTGCAATCAAAAGCACTTTCTTGTGTATTATGGGCCTGTCCCAATTCTGAGGGCACTCGAGTTACAACAAAGGTGGCGTCTCGTACGGTCGACACGGCTCTTTGCTGCTCTTTTTCTTTTGTTTTTACTTTTTAACTGTGCATCTGGCTGTTCCTACATCCGTGAGGAACTTGTGAACATCTGACCCACCGTTCCCATGGACCTATTGCCTGTTTTCTTGGCATCTGCGGCTGATTTAGTCAATGTTCTAGCCAAAAAAGTGTGGGCCCGTAAAAGGGGAAAGCGCGGAGGCTGCTCGTGCATCTGAGGAGGAGAGGAGCGCACGGCTCTTCCCGGCATTTTTCTCTCCAACGTACGCTCACTGGGCAATAAGATGGACAAACTCAGCCTGCTCATGAGAAGAAACAAGGACTTCGCCACATCCTGTGTCCTCTGCTTCACTGAGACCTGGCTAAATGAGCGGATCCCGGACTGTGCTCTGGAGCTGCAGGGCTTTGGGCTGTTTCGCGCGGATCGCCATTGTGCGCTCTCAGGGAAGAGCAGAGGCGGTGGGCTGTGCTTCTACGTCAATACAAACTGGTGTAACCATGTGACAGTGATCTCCAAGCACTGCTCTCCTGCTCTGGAATATCTTTTCATTCATTGTAAACCATTTTACTCCCCTCGTGAATTTGTTTCATTCATTCTTGCCTCTGTTTACATACCGCCATGCGCGGACGCGCGCGAGGCTCAGCGCGCACTCTCAGAGCAAGTACTGTGTATGGATCGTTTATACCCGGACTCTCTGATTATTATCCTGGGGGATTTTAATAAGGGAAACTTGAGCCAGGAATTACCCAAATACAGACAGTTTATCAAATGCCCGACCAGAGAGGAGAACACTCTGGATCACTGTTACACCACCGTGCGCGGAGCTTTTCGCGCTGTTCCCAAGCCAGCCCTCGGCTTCTCAGATCACTCCATGATACATCTGGTTCCTGCTTACAGACAGAGACTAAAGCTCTCGAAACCTGCAGTGAGGAGCTCCAAAGTGTGGTCTGATGAAGCTGTGGAAGAGCTGCGCACATGCATGGAATCTACAGACTGGGACCTTTTCAGAGCTGCCACAGACAGTTTGAATACACGGACACTGTGACGTCATACATTCACTTCTGCGAGGATAGCATCATTCCAACAATGACCAGGGTCATTTATAACAACGACAAACCCTGGTTCACTGCTAAACTCCGGCAGCTCAGGAAAGCAAAAGGAGTCTGCTTTCAGGGAGGGGGACCGCAGCGGCTACAAAGCAGCTAAATATCAGTTCGGGGACGAACTGAAAGCAGCCAAGTCCCAGCACAGAGAACGACTACAGGAGCAGTTTGGTAACAACGTTACTGCTTCTGTCTGGAGGGGCCTACGGGAGATCACCAACTACAAGCCCAAAGCCCCCCCCTGTGCTGACGACCACAAGCTAGCTGACGACCTGAATCTTTTTTTCAGTCGCTTTGATGCTGTCCCTGACACCTCCCCCACCCCCCACTACTTTAACGACCCACCCATCAGCCCTGCCCCCACCCTGACAATAGCCTCTAAAGATATTAAACAACTCTTCTTGAGGCTGCACCCCCGCAAAGCTCCTGGCCCGGACCACGTGTCTCCGGCCACTCTGAGACACTGCGCCAGTGAGCTTACTCCTGTGTTCACTGACATTTTCAACACCTCTCTGCAGTCCTGCCATGTCCCGGCCTGCTTCAAATCCTCCATCATTGTCCCCGTCCCGAAGAAGCCCAGGATCACAGGACTCAATGACTACAGACCTGTAGCACTTACATCTGTCGTCATGAAGTCATTTGAACGCCTGGTCCTCTCCCATCTCAAGTCCCTTACCTCCCCCCTCCTGGAGCCCCTGCAGTTCGCCTACAAAGCCAACAGATCTGTAGACGACGCCATTAACCTGGCCCTCTACCACATCCTACAGCACCTGGACTCCCCGGGGACCTACGCCAGGGTCCTGTTCGTGGACTTCAGCTCTGCCTTCAACACAATCCTGCCATCCCTGCTCCAGGACAAGCTCTCCCAGCTCAATGTGCCCGATTTCACCTGCATTTAACCCAACAGATTCTGTACCCTGTATAATGCACCAAATTGTAAATTGTTTTCTGTTTTTCATGTCTGTATATGGTCTGTAGCCATCAGAACTTGTTGTTCAGTGTCATATAAGCCCATGTGGGCTGGGCACTTTTGTGCATGACACTTAAATAAACTCAAACTCAAACTCCACCTGCAGGTGGATCACTGACTTCCTGACAGACAGGAAGCAGCGAGTGCTGAATGTCTCGGACTCTCGGATTATAAATACAGGAGCCCCACAGTGCTGTGTTCTTTCTCCCCTGCTCTTCTCCCTGTACACCAACCACTGCACCTCCAGCCACAACTCCGTGAAGCTGATCAAGTTCGCGGACGACATCGCCCTCATTGGACTCATCTCCAACAACGATGAGTCCGCCTACAGGAGGGAGGTGGACCGGCTGGTGTCCTGGTGCAGTGGTAACAACCTGGAGCTGAACGCCCAGAAGACAGTGGAGATGATTGTGGACTTCAGGAAGAGCACTGTCCCCCCGCCCCCACCCTCCGTGATGGACTCCCCCATCACCCCTGTGGAGTCCTTCCGTATCTTGGGCACCACCATCACCCAGGACCTCAAGTGGGAGCCGACAATCAGCTCCCTCATCAAGAAGGCCCAGCAGAGGATGTACTTCCTGCGGCAGCTCAGGAAAGCCAAGCTGCAGTTCTACACGGCCATCATCGAGTCCATCCTCACCTCCTCCATCACCTCCTCCATCACCTCCTCCATCACCTCCTCCATCACCGTGTGGTTTGTTGGAGCCACAGTCAGGGACAAACAGAGACTACAGCGCATTGTGCGCTCTGCAGAGGAAGTGATCGGCCGCAGCCTTCCATCGCTGCAGGACCTGTACGTCGCCCGAGCTCGAGGTCGGGCTGGTCGTATCACAGCCGACCCCTCTCACCTGCACATGGACTATTCCAACCACTCCCCTCTCACCTGCACATGGACTATTCCAACCACTCCCCTCTCACCTGCACATGGACTATTCCAACCACTCCCCTCTCACCTGCACATGGACTATTCCAACCACTCCCCTCTCACCTGCACATGGACTATTCCAACCACTCCCCTCAGGCAGGAGACTGCGGTCCATCAGGACGAGAACCTCCCGCCACAAGAACAGTTTCTTCCCCTCTGCTGTTGGACTCTTGAACACTTCTTAACCTGTCCCCCCGCCCTTTATAAAGTCACTTTACTGCCCATCATACGTCACTTTACTTCACTGTACTGCTGTCACCTTACATTGTGTGCACCATGTGCACTTGTATATTGTAAATAGTAACTGTAACTCCTTAGAAGTGTTTTTTAATCTTTATTTTTATTCTTTATTTTTATTATCTCTTTCTGACTGTTGCACTGAGCCAAAGCAATTTCCAAGTCTGTGACTTCCTGTTACTCACGTGGCAATAAAAATGATTCTGAGTTCTGAGTGCCCTCCCCATAAAAGTGCCCTCCCCATAAAAGTGCCCTCCCCATAAAAGTGGCCTCCCCATAGAGTGCACTCTATGGGGAGGCCACTATTCTCAAGAAATGGGACACCCATGGATCTAGGGGACAATATGAAATTTGACGCAGCAAACACGTTACACATCACACGCAATATTGATGTGTCTGATTTCACCACAGATATGTCCACTGATGACTTCGGCTTCCTGCAAGTGGAGTCATTGTCCACTTGTCCCACCTCAGAGCGCTTTGAAAGTTGTTATCATTTGTTTTAATCTCCATCTTTAATAATAGATCTTGTTTGATGTGTCCTCTTATTTCTCCTTCTATTCGGCTATTGTGTAGCATAATAGCCAGGCTGTAGTTCCATTTGAATTATGATGAGGCTATTTTCTCAGATCTAGAGTCTTGGGCTCAGCCTGTGCTTGTGTTGTAGATATGGCATCCTGGAGCGCTGCAGGGACCTGGTCGAGGCCGGCTTCGATGTGCGACAGCCCGACAAAGAGAATGTCACACTTCTGCACTGGGCTGCCATCAACAACAGGATAGACCTTGTCAAGTGAGTCAACCACAACAACACATACATTTATGTACAGCTGACAAAAAATGTTTTAGATTTTGTGTTTATTTTTTTCTTGATTTCAATAAATGGATATATTGCTCCTATTCAAAGTGTATTAACAATGGGGAACAGCTGATAAGGATTTATGTATTTTATTTTGGAACACTGCTACAACTGGCCTTTTGTGATTTAGGAACTGTAACGTGTTAATCAAGATAAATTGAAAACACAAAAATAACAAGTTACAATGGAATGGGCGGCAGTCGAAGGCGGAGACCTCGATGATCAGGTCACACCCAGTGTGGGCGGGTCCCGGCTCAAAAGTGGCCAAAATGACATGCGCTGACATGCTTGCAATACCACCCCGGGCCGATGGGGGTGGACCCAGAAGAAGAATTAGCCAATTCTAACATATAGCATTGGCAGACCTCTCGAAAACGTCTTTACAGGATGGTCCAAAAGCTGGCTCTTGGCCCAAAGCTCCGTTCCACATGTGTGTCAATGCTGAGGGGTGTGAATTTTTTTGGACCACTCTAGTTTACTTGCTGTGAATTTTTGAAGTCTCTTGTTCAAATGAATGGAGATGCGCCGGCTGACGCATGCGCAGATGCGTTTTTTCTTGTGGGCGGGACCACTCGCGACCATTTTGGATAGCTCCAGTAGAGCAACATTTTTGGCCCATTAGTTAGAACGGCGGCGATAGGCGTGACTCTGTCCGTTAATATATACAGTCTATGGTCACACCATCTGGCTGTTGGGATGTGGAATGTCACCTGACCAGGAGCTTGAGTTCTTGGGGGAGGTTGAGAGATACCAACTATCTGTAGTTGGCCTGACCTCCACACACACAGCTGGGGCTCTGGGACACAACTTGAGAGAGGTTGGACTCTCCTCTTTTCAGGCGTTTCTTGCGGAGAGAGGCAGCATGCAGGGGTGGCCCCCATCTCAGCTGCCACATGTTGTGAATGAGTGGGGGACAAGTCTCACTGTTGTGGCAGCCTACGGGGAAAACATACAGTGGGGCAAAAAAGTATTTAGTCAGCCACCGATTGTGCAAGTTCTCCCACTTAAAATACTGACAGAGGTCTGTAATGTTCATCATAGGTTCACTTCAACTGTGAGAGACAGAATGTGAAAAAGAAATCCAGGAATTCACATTGTAGGATTTTTAAAGAATTTATTTGTAAATTATGGTGGAAAAAAAGTATTTGGTCAATAACAAAAATTCAACTCAATATTTTGTAATATAACCTTTGTTGGCAATAACAGAGGTCAAACAATTACTATAGGTTTTTACCAGGTTTGCACACACAGCAGCTGGTATTTTGGCCCATTTTGGGGCTGTCGCTGAGCAACACAGACTTTCAACTCCCTCCACAGATTTTCAATGGGGTTGAGGTCTGGAGACTGGCTAGGCCACTCCAGGACTTTCAAATGCTTCTTACGGAGCCACTCCTTCGTTGCCCGGGCGGTGTGTTTGGGATCATTGTCATGCTGGAAGACCCAGCCACGTTTCATCTTCAAAGCTCTCACTGATGGAAGGAGGTTTTGGCTCAAAATCTCACGATACATGGCCCCATTCATTCTTTCCTTAACACGGATCAGTCGTCCTGTCCCCTTAGCAGAAAAACAGCCGCAAAGCATGACGTTTCCACCCCCATGCTTCACAGTAGGTATGGTGTTCTTGGGATGCAACTCAGTATTCTTCTTCCTCCAAACACGACGAGTTGAGTTTATACCAAACAGCTCTACTTTGGTTTCATCTGACCACATGACATTCTCCCAATCCTCTGCTGTATCATCCATGTGCTCTCTGGCAAACTTCAGACGGGCCTGGACATGCACTGGCTTCAGCAGGGGGACACGTCTGGCACTGCAGGATTTGATTCCCTGTCGTCGTAGTGTGTTACTGATGGTAACCTTTGTTACTTTGGTCCCAGCTCTCTGCAGGTCATTCACCAGGTCCCCCCGTGTGGTTCTGGGATTTTTGATCACCGTTCTCATGATCATTTTGACCCCACGGGATGAGATCTTGCGTGGAGCCCCAGATCGAGGGAGATTATCAGTGGTCTTGTATGTCTTCCATAATCTGATAATTGCTCCCACAGTTGATTTGTTCACACCAAGCTGCTTGCCTATTGTAGATTCACTCTTCCCAGTCTGGTGCAGGTCTACAATTCTTTTCCTGGTGTCCTTCAACAGCTCTTTGGTCTTGGCCATAGTGGAGTTTGGAGTCTGACTGTTTGAGGCTGTGGACATGTGTCTTTTATACAGATAACGAGTTCAAACAGGTGCCATTAATACAGGTAACAAGTGGAGGACAGAAGAGCTTCTTAACTCATTCACTGCCAGCCATTTAAAAAGCAGTATCTCTGCCAGAGATTTTGGACATTTTTAGTGTTTTTCCGAACCGCATAGAAATGTGAGCCCTTGGTTGACACAAGTATAAAACATATCAAATGAAAGCTCTATCCCTTGGCTTTCATTTAAAAAAAAAGTAAGTTTCTAACCCTTTTTTTTTTTTAGCAAATGAGAGTAGAACATAGGTAACTTTCACACAAAATGTTGTTTCCTGACCAAGATTTGGAGAAAACAGCCTTTTTTTGAAACGCGCATTTTCAAGCAGAAAAGTGGGTTTTTTTGGTCTTTACTGATATTTTACAATGTATGACAGTTTCTTACTATGACACAAAACGGAAACAATACTTTGAATTGTATTTTTAATGTATAATTATTTTTAAACAAATTAAACGTGTACACACAATACACTCAAAGGATTGTCTTATGTACACATAAAATATTCAACTTGTATACAATAAAAACACTTTGTATACAAATATACAGTAAAAATAACACTTTCTGAGCACTTTGTGAAACAATTTGACTTTAGTTTATAAAGAATAGTAATTAGGTGACCCCACACTCTGGTGAAGTGTGGGGTGGAATCTACTTCCTCCGCACTCGCAATACATTTCCAGATTCGTTTTTTTTTTACAAACCCAGTGAGAAATGTCAAACCAAAAAAGGTTTTTAGCTGCTAGACTGTCACTGTCCATGCATTTTCTCTGCTGAATGGGAGACGCTGTGTGTGTGCACTGAAATATTGTGCTGCATACAGCTTTGTCTGTTCGACAACAAGATCCAGGATCCAGCAGTTCATCAGTTATGAAGAGCTGCAGAAGTCAGCTGCTGATCCAAATCAAGCTCTGCTGCAGCATTTTGGGGTCCTGGGGTCAACAATCTACAACACAAAGGAAAATGTATAATCACCATACATTTTCACATTATACCAAGTGTTTTGGCTACAGCAGCTATGACATTGAGATAAAAAAAACAACTCTTCAATACTCGCTAAAAACGCCACTTTGTTTATTTTTACTATAGTATAAGCCAGTGATTGCTATCACTCCCTCCAGAATCTCTCAATGTTTGAACGCAAAATCACAACAGAGTCAGTCTCTCTCCTTGTTCCAAAGCAGCAGCGGGCGCGCTCCTGACGCACCCTCCACAGTGAGACGCACCACAGCAGAATGCACAACATGGTGCGGTAAATCTAACACTTGTTGCTCATCATGGGTCCCGCTCACCGGTCTGCCATGGATCACCTCCCCCTGTCCCTTCTATAAACCACACGGGAACATCATCCATAGCTCCCTGGCAGCTAATGCTGCATGCCAGATTTTCACGCCTCCAAACTCAACAAGGAAACTTTAAGAAAAATGTCCCGCGTAATCAATCATTTTACCCTGCAATAATCATTCATCAATCAACAATTGCGCGCAAAATCCTGGAGGGGGTGATAGTACATTAGACAAAGAGGAGAAATAAACTCGTAAATGCAACATGTTGAAGTGAAAAGCAACTTACCACATGACGACGGGGGGAGGAGCCGCTGCTGCTGCTGCTGCTGCTGGACGAGGAGGGAGGGAGGGAGGGAGGGGGAAGGCTCCGAGGATCCTGGAGTCTCATGTTAACTAAAACCTGAAGAACTAGCATCGTGGCATCTAGCTGCTTCATATTTATCCGTTTGATGACTGATCAGGCTTCTCAGGTCCGCGGTCCTTTGTGTAAGCATGGCTGCTCCTCTGGCTTTTTGCAGCTCACAGCACCACATGCCCCCTTCTCCCTCCCTGGATCTGGCCACAGTGTCACCTCTGCCCCCTACAGGATCGGTTCCAAAGTGTTTACAGGTCTGAAATGTTGACACAGGATGCACAAGAGCCTTGACGAGCCATAGAAAGAAAAAAACGAAAAGTGAGTTAAAGAAGTTACAGGTCTGTGAGAGCCAGAGATCTTCCTTGTTTGAAGTGACCAAATACTTAGTTTCCACCATCATTTACAAATAAATTCTATGAAAATCCTACAATTTTTTTTTTTTGTGTACCTATGATGAAAATTACAGACCTCTGTCATTATTTTAAGTGGGAGAACTTGCACAATCGGTGGCTGACTAAATACTTTTTTGCCCCACTGTACGTGCAGAGTACCCGGCCTTCTTGGAGTTCACTTGAGGGGTTCTGGACGGTGCACCAATCGGGGGACACTTGGACAGGGGTGATTGGAAAGAATGGCCCCCCTGATCTGAACTCTACAGTGTTTAGTTGCTGGACTTCTGTGCTAGTCATTCATGACACCCTAGGCCGGAGGTCTCGGGCAGAAAGGGCAGCTGCGGCTGCAGGTTTTCTATCAGACTCAGCTGGAGCAGAGCAGACTCTACCCACTTCCTCAAGTAAAGCCTAGTGTAGAGTAGGCCTGTCGCGATATTTAATAAATCAATTATTTGTATGATAATTAAAATTAGCTCGATAGTTTTCTTGGCCACGAGGAATTCCATTTGCATGCTTGTTTGTTTTCCCGTCTCTCTCTCCCTCTAGGGTCAGAGAGCCGCAAAGTGGTCACGCGTGACGCGAGCAGACTGAAATAACTCAAAAATACAAAATACAGCCAAAACGGGACCTAAATCAGCACTAAACCAGGACTTAACCAGGATTGACATCGGGGGACACAGTAGTTGTTCTCATTCAGGCTCTAGTAGTGACTAAACTAGCGCAGTTAGCTAACTAGCAGTTAGCCAACTAGCTAGCTAGCGTGTTCGCCGATGCAAAAGTACCGATTTAATAATAAAATAAACATATGACGCATCTCTGTGAACACATACTGCTGTTATATAAAGTCTCTTGAATGTCTCTGGACAAAGAGACGCTGCAGAGCTGCATTATTGGCAAGAACTTTACACAAAAAGCCGCTAGCATAATGCTAACTCTGTTAGCATCAAGCTAGCGGTTTTCCACTTCCGCCACTTCCGGCGGTGGTCTTTAAAAATAAAAGTGTATTTCTCTTGGAAAAGGTGTACCTGCATCATCATCATTGTATTAGATGAAAATGATCTCAGAACGACAATGCTATCGCATATCGCAATAATTTCTGAGACAATTAATTGTCCAGCAAAATTTGTAATCGTGACAGACCTAGTGTAGAGTCGCACGGGGCAGAGCTTACGGTGGTGACGTGACGTCACTTGCGCAACGTGTGGATCACCGCAAGACACTTATACGTAGCCTGCCGCGCACCCTCGAAAATGTCTAACTACACGGCTACCGCTGCAGACCAGCTCCACTGTGATTGGTTCGTTGTGTGCTTACTTTCTCGGACGCATGGATCGGCTGCAGGGAGCATGGAGGAGGCACTTTGGAGCAGACTGCTTCGTGCTTCGAAGGAAAAGACGTTTGGGCTCATGTCAGAGCCTGATATACGCGGAAACTGTAAACTAGAGTTCTGTTGCATATCTAACATATATATAACTGTACAGTCGTTAATTTTGCACTGTTCCTGTCTTGTTTGAATTTGTACTCGTAGCTTATCGCGTCCTCCTGCACTTGTAAATAGTTCATGTTTCTCTCAAGATATTTACCACTTATTGTTTTGCTGTTTGTGTTGAATACACTTGAATAACAACTATGTTTCGAACAAGAACTGTGTCTTTAATCACAACATCACAGTTAAATGAGTTGAATCGATGAATCAATAGAACTGTCACATAAACCTACAGTAGAAACACATGTAATGATCGCAAACAGCTTGCTTCGCTATTGTTTTTGTTCTGAAGAGGAGAAATTAGCAGCGTAAATGGGACCGCTTTGGTTTCTCAGGCAACTCCTGTGAGATCGCCATCATGTGGTTGGTTGTGGGATTAATACATTCTCTTCAAAACTATGCAGGGGGAACGCGCTAGTGTACCACCAATTGTGGCTGTGTAGGTCCAGCACAACCGCAAACGTAACCAGCACCGCGCGATTATACAGAGGCCTTAAGCTCAGTCTTAACTTGAAGATTTGAGGAAATGGGAGGAGTCTGCTCTGCTCCGGGCATATAGACAAGTTTCTGCGGAATTTCCAGTTTTACTTACTAATTCGTCAAAGATTTTTTTTATTTACATTCTGATACCCCTAGCAGACGTTCTTTTCTTTTTTGAAATATGTCTATGAAATTGCAACATTCGGCCACATCTCTTACTAAAGTTGGGGTTTCAACAATTCCCCATCCAACTACAAAAAACGACCTGGGATGACAATATGTCTAAATGACCAAACATCACCACTACGAAAATATTTGTATTTTGTTTTCTCCATGTCTGTGGATTGAAATGCTATTAGGCATACAAGTTCCTTCATAGCAACAAAGTTGAAGGAAGGCTTCAACCAAGTCAAAGTAGCCATGCAGCCGCCGTCCTATGGAAGGTACGGTTGCAAATTTGGTGCTTGTGTTGTTTTAATACATTATAAGAAGACACAGCCATGGAAACCATTATTGTTCCTGCTCGAGCGTTTTTTGAAAATGCCATTTATTATTAGGCCCACTGGTCGTTTGGCCTATTGCTTTCCCAATGGGGGAATGCAAGATGACGCAGTGAGTGACGTGCTCGACAGTGCCCGTTTATGTGTTTTGGTCTGTTAGGTGTTTGGATGGAGGGGTGTATGGCATATGGAATTGTTTTTAACCAAATTATAAAGCACTTTTGTTGCATTTCTTGTATTGAACAGCAACAAATAAGCAGACAGAACCAATAGAAGTTGTTATAAAAGTAATAAATTCTTTATTACAAGGAAATAAAGAAAAGCTTAAAGTTATTGCACAGATACGCATACTATAAATATTGACCTCAAATTAATTACTAGAGGAGCACTTGTTGAGCACAGAAATGTGCAATTTCATTACGGAAAATAAGTACTTCACCTTCAAAGCTAATGATTTGTTCCTTGCCTTACTTCCTTGTGGAGGCATGGTGCAAACTAACTGACGCAGACAAAGGTAGTGAAAATATTGTAATATTTTTACGTGCCTTGTTTTTTGTCATAATTAGAGTAACTAGTTGAGATTCTAAAGTGTTGTTTTTGTTAGCACTTGTCTCTTTGTGCTAAGATTGGAGCAGTGCATTGGGCAGTTATGTTTATCATGATCATTCTTTTTGCAGATACTACATATCGAAAGGAGCCATAGTCGACCAACTCGGTGGAGACCTGAACTCTACGCCTCTGCACTGGGCCACCAGGTAACAAAATCCTTGGTGGAAATCCGCCTGAGAACCAGAATTAGCCCCAAACAGAGACTGACACCGAGCCCCTTCAGGCCAGTGGACTACAGCAGATCACCCATTTGAGAATTGGTTCTTCTCAATTATTGATGCCTGAGTCCACTGTGGCCTCCTCTCCTCTCCCTGTGATATTTAAGAGCCCAGCATCAATACACTCATTGAATCATGTTTAAAAACGTCCATATCTATACTTTAGGCACTTGCTCACAGTGATGAGAATTTTTTCAACGTTTGGGACTCTAAGCTGCGCACATGCACAATTGAAAAAACCTCTGTCCTACGCACACAAAAATTCAGCTGAGATTGACAGCGTCCCGTGTCGCCAGGAAAATTATGCGGCCGCGTATTTGTACAATGTATGGAACGACAGCCGATCTGCGCATGCAGGCCCCCTTCAGAGACTAAAACCAAAGTCAGAAGCGAAAGCTCTGCCCCTGCTGCGGTGATGATGCATACTGTCCACGAGTGCGGCTTTCACTTGACTTAATGTGTCTGACATACTTGAGCGGCCGCTAAAGTAGCTGCTGCGGGCTGTGTGTGGGGTTCCACATCTACAACAAGTGAGATGACGAGCGCGTGTGGCTTTTTTCCAAACGGGATACAGTTGTTTGCAAATATTTCAGAAGTTTGGGAAAATTATTAAAATATTGTTGTATATTTTTTTTTTTTTTTAATTTTTCTTTTTTTATAATTTTATTTTTTTTTAACTTTCAGTACAAAAATAAAAATAGAAAAAACAAGGTTCTCATTTAGTTTGGTGACAGACGGAATACAAACAGTTGGGATAACAATGAGACAATGAAAAGTCTGTCATAATGAGCTATAACAATTTTTTTTTTTTCCCTCCCCAAAACATGGGTGTAGAAATAAAGATTCGACATGTAAAAGCAAGACATACTAAAAATACAAAGAAAGAAAAAAAAAAACATAACATTGACAAGTGTGTTCATATCATTATTTACTTTGGTAAAGTATCCCCTACCCCCTCTCTTGTTTCAGACAAAGTCTGGTCTCCTGTCCTTTATGTACTGTAACCACCCCCTCCAGAACATGTCACATTTTTCCTTCTGAAGTCGCAGAGACATTGTAAGTCTCTCCATCACAAATATCTGGTGAATTGTATCATACAGATCATCCATTTCTGGTACTTCTACTTGGAGCCATTTCCTTGTAATAGTTTTCTTGGCAGATACTAGTATTATTCTCAGTAGATATTTGTCTGCTGTTTTAAGATTTGGGGTGTCTTTCCCTAAATATAGATATAGGAACTCAAATGGAAAATTGAATTTAAAAATTTCAGTCACACATGTATGAATCTGTTGCCAAAAGGGCATCACTTTTGGGCATGCCCAGAATAGATGATGATGATTGGCCACCTGGCTGCCACACAGTCTCCAACATCCCGTTCCTACATTTAGGTGCCTTTTTTGGGCTGGGGTCATAAAAAAACGTATCATATTTTTCCAGCCGAATTCTCTGAGTCATGGAAAATGTTGTTTTCCATTGTATTTTGCAAATTAAATCCCAGTCCTCATCAGCCACACCTAAGCCCATCTCCATCTCCCACTTTTGTTTGACATATAAAGTATTATTATCTGCATTTTCCTGAAGCCCCTGGTATATCCTTGAAATAACTTTTGTAATCATATTAGTGTTGTATGCTAAATTAAATACTGTTAATAACTTGCTATCATTTTTGTCCTTATTGGCACAGATAATCTCAGTGAACCGATTCCTCATTTGTAGATACCGAAAGAAATCTTCATTTCCAAGTCCATATTTCAGCTTCAGAGTTTGGAAATCAGATAGCTGCCCCTTATGTAACAAGGTTAGATATGAGGTAAGACCTGCATTTACCCATATTCTATATCGTTTGTCATTACGATTAGGTAGGAAGTTTGTGTCATAAGCACACCATCTTAAAATCTGATCTGCTCTGTTTAACTTGTTCTCCTTACAAACTTCCTTCCAGATATTTAGAGTAAATTTTACCCAAGGATTTATTGGTTCCTCCAGGTGAGACTGCAGTGTCTGGTCTGCTATCATGGCTTGCACTGGAGGACCATCACTCAGTCCCTCTTCAATCTCTTTCCATTTTGCTTTGAAAGCTGGATTACATAAGCAAATTAGTGGTCTCAATTGTGCCGCATAGTAGTAGTTCTTCAGACATGGCAGGGATAGTCCCCCTTTTTCTTTCCCCATTTGGAGTGTACTATATCTTATCCTGGGTTTTTTTTATTGTTGTATATTTAAAGTTCCATCCATCCATTTTCTACCCATCCATCCATCCATCCATTTTCTTCCGCTTTATCCGTTGCCGGGTCGCGGGGGCAGCAGTCTAAGCAGAGACGCCCAGACTTCCCTATCCACACACACCTCCTCCAGCTCGTCCGGGGGGACCCCAAGGCGTTCCCAGGCCAGCTGAGAGACATAGTCCCTCCAGCGTGTCCTGGGTCTTCCCCGGGGCCTCCTCCCGGTGGGACGTGCCCGGAACACCTCCCCAGGAAGGCGTCCAGGAGGCATCCTGAACAGATGCCCGAGCCACCTCAACTGGTTCCTCTCGACGTGGAGAAGCAGCGGCTCTACTCCGAGCTCCTCCCGTGTGACTGAGCTCCTCACCCTATCTCTAAGGGAGCGCCCAGCGACGTCACGGTTTTCGTAGTCGTGCTGTCCATGGTTGGCTTCGGACTGCGCTTCGTCTGACTCGTCACTTGAGACCTGTCTGCCATGGGAGGCCCTACCAGGGGCATGTATATGTATATACATGTATATGTATATACATGTATATGTATATACATGTATATACATGTATATACATATACATGTATATACATGTATATACATGTATATATACATGTATATACATGTATATATACATGTATATACATGTATATATACATGTATATACATATACATATACATATACATGTATATACATATACATATACATGTATATACATATACATATACATGTATATACATACATATACATGTATATACATATACATACATATACATATATATACATATACATATACATATACATATACATGTATATACATATACATGTATATACATATACATGTATATACATGTATATACATATACATGTATATACATGTATATACATGTATATACATGTATATATACATGTATATACATGTATATATACATGTATATACCTGTATATATACATGTATATACATGTATATATACATGTATATACATGTATATATACATGTATATATACATGTATATACATGTATATGTATATACATGTATATGTATATACATGTATATGTATATACATGTATATGTATATACATGTATATGTATATACATGTATATGTATATACATGTATATGTATATACATGTATATGTATATACATGTATATGTATAGTATGTATATGTATATACATGTATATGTATATACATGTATATGTATATGTATATGTATATACATGTATATGTATATATATGTATATGTATATGTATATATATGTATATGTATATATATGTATATGTATATACATGTATATGTATATACATGTATATGTATATACATGTATATGTATATACATGTATATGTATATACATGTATATGTATATACATGTATATGTATATACATGTATATGTATATACATGTATATGTATATGTATATACGTATATGTATATGTATATGTATATACGTATATGTATGTATATGTATATACGTATATGTATATACATGTATATGTATATGTATATATGTATGTATATGTATATGTATATACATGTATATGTATATGTATATGTATATACATGTATATGTATATGTATATACATGTATATGTATATGTATATATGTATATGTATATGTATATACATGTATATGTATATGTATATGTATATACATGTATATGTATATGTATATACATGTATATGTATATGTATATACATGTATATGTATATGTATATACATGTATATGTATATGTATATGTATATGTATATGTATATGTATGTACATTTATATGTATGTACATGTATATGTATATGTATATACATGTATATGTATATGTATATACATGTATATGTATATGTATATGTATATGTATATGTATATGTATATGTATATGTATATGTATATGTATATACATGTATATGTATGTATATGTATATGTATATACATGTATATGTATATACATGTATATGTATATACATGTATATGTATATACATGTATATGTATATACATGTATATGTATATACATGTATATGTATATACATGTATATACATAATTTATATTTGTATGTAGCCTCAACACGTTTAACTTTAGCAAAGCACAGCAGGACAGACATGCTTTGTCGCTGTGCGTGATGTAAGCAACGTAACTTGATTTTGATTGACTCTGTCTTTAACTCAATGTCTGGGACAAAATTACAAATGTAATTAAATTATCTTATATTTTTTCACTGTTAACTAAACACAATATGTGATGCGATCTGGAAAAACCCGTCGGATCTCGCGCTGGCACGTTCCGAGTAAATTGTAAACATAGGACGATTGTCATTTATTTGGCAAAATTGTGTTTTCATTAAATAATTATTATATAACATCTTGTCTTTAATTTCTGAAAATATCTAGGTGAAATTCACTAGTTTTATACATTAAAAATTGTGATATGTTTTGATAAACCGAACGTGAACGTTATATCCTCTGCTCTGACCCCGGGAGCAGCTGCGGCCGCTTTGGTGACAGCCGCTTTGGTAACAGCTCAGTGAACGCACTGCCGTGACGTGGCTCCGAGCGCGGACCATAGACACACGGACAGAACCATTGACACGCGTTCAGGACAATCCCCAGCGTGTTGCAAGTGCATGTCTCCCCCGTGTCTCCTACCTTTGCGCAACCAGTTTACGTTCCAATGATTTTTACCTCCTGAATGTTCCACGTGTCCGGACGGAGCTGGGAAAGCAGGCATTTAGTTATTCTGCTCCCGCTGCATGGAACAGTCTGCAGTCAGAATTGAAGTGGTCCAAATTGTTCTCGCTAAACGCATTTCGTTCACTTGTATTTGAAAAACAACTCTCAACCATTGCCAAGTGCTCATGCTTTTAAACTCTTGGCCAGGACTCCCTTGAAAAAGAGATCTCGATCTCAATGGGTATTTTCCTGGTTAAATAAAGGTTAAATAAAAAAATAAAAAAACAAAACTCACAAAATTAAAGCTCGAGTACCTAATATTCCTCTTGCAATAAAAACGCATGTTGGTTGTGCGTGGATATTTATACTGCGTGATTTGATAATATCCAGCATAATGATAGAATAATACTGGCATTGTTTAATACATATATAATGTACAGTAACTTTTAAAGGGAAAGACACAAAAAAAGAAGAGGAAGAGTTACGTAAAAGAAATTCAATTCATTTGAATGTTGAATTAATTAATACATTCTAATGAGTGTTGTGTGTTTGCTTGGTGCCAAAGTAAAAAAATTTTTATCTTATGGAACATAGCAATTTAGCAATTTTTCAATTAAACTACGGGTTTCAAAACAAATGTTAATACAACTTAAAAAAAATACTGTCTACTACAGAAAGACAGTGTTAATGTTAAAAAAGCAAACAACTACCACTCCGTCCTTAAAAATTAAATTATGTTAACAGCCTTTAAATTATGAGTCTTTAAACTTCGTACCATCATGTATTATACATTTACCTAAGAAACAAAACGACTCAGTTTACATCAGTTATTACACAAATTAAGCAGCATAACCACGTTTTGAATATATGTAACCCAGGCAGTAGATAAAACCGAACAATTCAACATTTTGTTAATAGTATCCTAGGCATTTGTATGAAAGTAATAACAAAATTGTAAACAAATATTTGGAAGTGATTTAGCAAAGAGATGTAAACCTCATTAAACATTCAGATCACCAAGTAATCTTGTGTTCCAACCTCTTCACGACCATCCCGTAAGACATCTTCTCCTTCCATAAAAGCCTTGATGGCGTTCTCTGTTCACATTTCAAGATTAATTTGCTGTTCATATCTTGTAAAAAAGTGTCGAGAGCAGAATCCACACACCTCGTGAGCTTATTCTACCCACCTGCCAATCACTGTAGAAATCGAAACATTGATTGGTCTGGTACGTTTCATACCGGGCGTAATAGTTTGTCAATGGAGCGAAGCCGGACCGACCTGCCCGCTGAAATGTTATGTAGGCGGGGCTACAGGTAGGCTGGAGCCAAACTAGGCTCCAGCAATGGCAGATAATAGCCCTTTTGTTTTTGTGTAGCCTCAGGCTAATAACATGAAACTAATAATGGCTCAAATCTCCTCCTGGACACTTACCTGGAGAGGTGATCTGGACATGCATTACATTGAGGAAGGGAAAGACCCAGGATGGGGCCGACATGGTGGCTGAGTGGTGAGCACTCTCGCTTCCCAGCAAGAAAGGGCTAGATTAGATTAAAAACATGTGGGTGCTCGAGGCGTGACTAAGCCAAGCATCAACATCTGGAGATGGATCCCTGGCGCTCTACTTCTCGTCCACCCACTGCTCCTGACAGGCTCCTAGTGGCATTCAGGATCAGATACGCTAAGGGACTGTTTCACAGCTGGCTTAGCAATGCCTCAGTAATTCTCCCAGATGAGCTGGACAGGGTGTGGAGAGTGAAATCGAAGTGTTTCTGCTCAGATAAAGAGGAAGACAGTGCATGAGTGGACAAGAGCTGTACTAAAGCCCAGCTGAACTATCTTTCTCCTCAGACAAGGCCACCTGTCCATGGTGGTCCAGCTGATCAAGTATGGAGCAGACCCCTCGCTCATCGATGGAGAAGGCTGCAGCTGTGTGCATTTGGCCGCACAGTTCGGACACACCTCCATTGTGGCCTACCTCATCGCCAAAGGACAGGTACCAGACAGGTTGCATGTATTTCCTTGATCCAGAGTAATGCATTTGTACACACATCACACGTCACGTGTAGAGTATAGACTCGCGTAGAGACTCGTGCCCACGTTATCAGCGAGGACAGTCCACAAAACACGAGGAGACGAGCGTAGTGGCGCGTAGCGGCACGTACCGAGCTGCACTCGCCAGCCCAAAAAAAGAGCCATGGGTATTTTTACTTGCGTAGTGATGAAGTGATGGGCTTGGCTGGATCCCCCCTTAGCAGAGGTGGAGGGCAGTTCTTGTGACTCCGCCGCCCTCTCGGATGTTCCTCCGCTACAGTCTTCGCACTATCAGCCTCACCTCTGGCACAAGTGACTTTTCTCCCCCTCCGGATTTTTCTGTTGTGGATATTAACCACGTTTCATTTTAAAGCAGGAATTATTTGTATGTAGCCTCCAAACACGTTTAACTTTAGCAAAGCACAGCAAAATTGTGTTTTCATTAAATAATTATTATATAACATCTTGGCTTTAATTTCTGAAAATATCTAGGTGAAATTCACTAGTTTTATACATTAAAAATTGTGATATGTTTTGATAAACCGAACGTGAACGTTATATCCTCTGCTCTGACCCCGGGAGCAGCTGCGGCCGCTTTGGTGACAGCCGCTTTGGTAACAGCTCAGTGAACGCACTGCCGTGACGTGGCTCCGAGCGCGGACCATAGACACACGGACAGAACCATTGACACGCGTTCAGGACAATCCCCAGCGTGTTGCAAGTGCATGTCTCCCCCGTGTCTCCTACCTTTGCGCAACCAAAACTCACAAAATTAAAGCTCGAGTACCTAATATTCCTCTTGCAATAAAAACGCATGTTGGTTGTGCGTGGATATTTATACTGCGTGATTTGATAATATCCAGCATAATGATAGAATAATACTGGCATTGTTTAATACATATATAATGTACAGTAGCTTTTAAAGGGAAAGACACAAAAGAAGAGGAAAAGTTACGTAAAAGAAATTAAATTCATTGAATGTTGAATGAATAAATCCATTCTTGATTTTCATCTAATGAGTGTTGTGTGTTTGCTTGGTGCCAAAGTAAAAAAATGTTTTATATTTTGCAACATAGTGACTAAAACAAGTGTGTGCCATAAGAGTAATTCAAATTTAACATGTTAAATGTGATTTTGGTGATTCTATTTTGAATGTTTATCTTTATACCTGTTTTTCTCAAAATTCACTTTCATGAAACCATGTTAATAAGCTGACTTCAGATAATAACATTTGTTACAGACATGCTATGAAAAAAAGGAAAACCGATTTGATAAGATAAGATGTGCTTTATTTATCTCACATTGGAGAAATTTACATGTCACATTTGGCATGGATAGAGACTCAGATTGTGCAAAAGGAGGAAATGTGCAAACATGTTACATGCAGGATATATGTAGCCTGGCTAACGCCAGACTGCTGTGTGCGCTCGAATCCTTTCGAACTTCAACTAAATAAACAACACACCATTAACTTTGTTCATTTTCTATTGTATTGTAATGACGTTATTGGCAGATGTAATAAGAACAGCTAGGTTGCTTATTGTGAGATTAAAATGCTCTGTTACGTCATTTAGTTAGCATGAATACAATTTAGCTGGAGCCAGTCAACAGACAATTAAACTTGATACCTGGGTTGTTGTTGTATGTCCGATGGAGCTGGCACTTGGACTCGGTGGGTTTGGGCAGATCTTTTTTGAAGCCCTCTGAGTTTTTGACGGCGTAGGCTCGCGTTGCCTTTTGCATATGCTGCTGTCTCCGAAGTCCTCCTCCCATTTTCTGAATATAGGCAAGTCTCTTTCGAGCCTGCTAATTATGGAGGAGCAACGCGAGCAGCATCTATTTGATTTCCCTGACTCCGGGGCGACAATCAAACCCAACAACGCTAACCTCTCTGACATGCTCGCTGTTTTTTTCGTTAAAAACATGTCTGTGGAGTGTCTATATGTGGACGGCCCATCTTCCCTCATGTTTAACGCGCACAAACGACAGTGATCACTCGGCTCCATTGTGTAAACTACGTGTAAACATCATTCGCTTCTTCGCTTCTTCCTTCCTCGTCGAATTTCTGTCGCTCAAACTACGTCATCGGGTAGAATTGATACGATTGGCTATGGCTACTTGCAGACGCATATGATTGACATTCGTAGCACCCAATAAACGGCTATGGACAATCGTAAACCACACCTTTCCTACGAGAAAATGAATTGGTGGTCCCCAGACTAAATATCACTTGTGATATTTCGTCTGGCGTTAGCCAGGCTAGGATATATGTACAATAAAGTGACAATAATTATGTGCAACAAAAGTGACAAGTGTCAATTGGAAAAGAGATTGAAATCAGCTTTAAGATGGTATCAGAATCTCAAGTTGGTCAGATTTCATCATGTGATAGGTTTTCCCAGATTGCATCACATTTAACAATTAGTCCTTTTGAATGAAATCAAATGCAAAATGAATATTTAAGGGCCAATTTTTTCATATTATTTTTTTTTATCGTCTCACGACCCCCACGGGAGGTTGGGACCCCCACTTTGGGAACCACTGGCCGTAGACTATGCAGCCCCTATATGCTATCCTAAAGATTGAGTGGCTGCATAGACTATGCAGTCACTATTCTTGGGTTTCATATGACGTCAGGGCAGTGGCGCAAATAAGAAACGAAAGACAGGACTTGACGTACCCTGGCGGTGCAGTCTGCCGGGTTTAAGGCAAGGCAAGGCAAGTTTATTTGTATAGCACAATTCATACACAAGGCAACTCAAAGTGCTGAACAAAACAAGAAAGCATTAAAATAATAAATAAATAATCACAGAACATTAAAAAGAAAGATAAAAATATAAAATCCCTCAGCTGTATGCACAACTAAACAGAACTGTCTTTAACCTGGTTTTAAACATTGTCAGAGAGGAGGCCTGTCTCACATCTTCAGGAAGACTGTTCCAGATTTTAGCAGCATGAATCTGAAAAGCAGCCTCCCCATGTTTAGTTCTGACTCTGGGCACTAACAGGAGTCCAGTCCCTGTGCTCCTCAGAGTCCCAGCAGGAGTCCAGTCCCTGTGCTCCTCAGAGTCCCAGCAGGAGTCCAGTCCCTGTGCTCCTCAGAGTCCGGGCTGGTTCATATGGGACTAACATGTCACTAATGTATTTTGGTGCGAGGCCATGGAGAGACTTGTAACAAGCAGAGCTGTTTTAAAGTCTATTCTCTGAGCCACAGGAAGCCAGTGCAGAGACCTGAGGACTGGACTAATGTGGTCGTACTTCCTGGTTCTAGTCAGGACTAATGTGGTCGTACTTCCTGGTTCTAGTCAGGACTAATGTGGTCGTACTTCCTGGTTCTAGTTAGGACTAATATGGTCGTACTTCCTGGTTCTAGTCAGGACTCGAGCTGATGCATTTTGAATGTACTGTAGCTGTTTTACAGCCTGTTTGGACAGACCTGTGAGCAGGCCATTGCAGTAGTCTAACCTACTGGAGACAAATGCGTGGATAAGAATCTCCGTGTTTATACACATAGATATAAGATAAGATAAGATAAGAATTCCTTTATTCGTCCCACAGTGGGGAAATTTCGATGTTGCATCGCACAGACAGGACAGTAGTAAGAGCACACAGGGAGCACACACAATATATACAAATAAGTAGTTTCTTAGCTAACATAACTAGCTGTAGATGCTGAAAATGCTTCAATACCAGTCAATATATATATATGTAGTAGTGCAGTTATATACTGTACAGTTAAATAGTGCAGGATAAAAAGTATATAAGTAAAGTGACATGAGGTAAAGTGACATTGTTCTGTGACATTCTGAAGTTGCAGTATTGCACATTGCACATGATTTAAGAATTTACTTAATTACAGATGAATGAAATTTACAGGCTCAGCAGTTCTTATTGTACAGTCTGACAGCAGCAGGAAGGAAAGACCTACGGAACCTCTCCTTCACACAGCGAGGGTGAATTAGTCTGTCACTGAAGCTGCTCTCCAGAGCAGAGAGAGTGTCCTGCAGGGGGCGACAGTCATGGTCCAGCATAGATGTTAGTTTGCTCAGGACCCTCCTTTACCCCACCTGCTGCACTGTGTCCAGGGAACAGCCCAGGACTGAGCTGGACTTCCTGATGACCTTGTCCAGCTTCTTCCTGTCCCTCTCTGTGATGCTGCTGTTCCAGCAGACTACACCGTACAAGAGGCTGAGATATAGTAGAAGAAGAAGCGCTGTCAAAATACCATCTTTTTGTGCGGTGTACGGTTGTAGCAACCAATAGACAAGTTTCTTCCGTGTTCCAACACTTTTTCTTTGCTTTTTGTCTGAGACTGGTGAACTTCCCTCTACTCGACTGAATTGATTCCAGGGGAAAGAAACAAGCTAGAAACAAAATTCTTTTTGCTAATGAAAGAAGACTTCTGGTATAGAATTTCAGATCAGCCATAGTACACAATATTCTGTGGGTCTTGAAAATCAATAACAATCATCAGAAACTGCCGGCAATATGGGAGTACCTGTTCTGAAATAAGCTGGCAGGCAATGAGTTAATGTTGTGGTTATTCTTTATTTGTCTCTTGCATTTGAATGCACATTGCAATTTTAGGTGAAAGAAAAAAAATATTGCAATAATAGTTATCGCAATACTAAACACTCATATCGAATATTGCTCAATATTTCCAATATCGTGCAGCCCTACTCTGCACTGGAAAAACCTGTTTTACTTTTCTACAGATTCTTACATATTCTAAAGGATATAAGGTTTGTTGTCACT
This sequence comes from Knipowitschia caucasica, assembly GCA_964034765.1. Lineage (NCBI taxonomy): Eukaryota > Metazoa > Chordata > Actinopteri > Gobiiformes > Gobiidae > Knipowitschia > Knipowitschia caucasica. The sequence goes on along the minus strand of OZ035823.1, from coordinate 58,875,620 downwards.
TCCTCCACATCTTCTCTTCTCTACAAAAACACATGGTTGATTTAGTTTACAATTGAGAATTCCAACATGCTGTAAAAACCATTGCTCTTCGCCATTGAAATGCATTTAAGATAAGAAACTATTCGTTTCTAATAAACTATTAGTTTCTTATCTTATAATGGAGAAATGTACATGTGAGGTGTGGTGGGGAAGTGATATTGGGCGTCACATTGCGTCTTCCTGCTGCGTCTTTACTTAGCAGTGCCATACTTTCGCATCCTCCCTTGCTTGTGTTAGATCTTTCATATAAGCCCCCGGACCGTGGTAAAGGGACGCAGGGGAGTGTGTGGCTCCAGGGCTCCATCAAGTGGGTTTCCTACGGAGGATGCTATTCCAATAACACTTCGGCCAAAACACACTAACATACTCGTGTATCCTGCTCCAATTGCTCTGCTTGTACGCCACACTTTTCATTCTTTAATTTTCATTAATTTCTCAGGCTCACACCGTTCACTCTAATGCGCTCCAGTGTCCGCCGCGCGGCTGCATACACACACACATACACAAACAATACCCACTAAGCTGCTGCACATTGGCAAAAGACACATTTGTACAGATTGACTCTCCATGCTGGAGCTTGTTGGCCACAGTAGCCGAGCATAAACGGGAAGAGAAACGGAAACTTAACTCGAACCCCGAGGTAGTTGAAGTTTGTCTTAGCTCCCCCAGCTGGACCAAGCATTGTAATACACCCGCATTTGGGCTGGCAGGGTTGAAAAAATATGGTAAGAAAAAAATTGGCCTTCACACCCCTGTGGCGACAATTCAGGCCACTTGACCTAGTTCGTTTGTGAAAACATATGATGATTATCTGCCTTTAGCAGGGATTTAAGAGTTCTGTCTAGGTGACGGATTTCCGTCAAATGAAATTGGTCTGAAAAAAAAAAATATATAATAATAATAATAATAATACACACAATTAAATGGTTAATTATGTAAAAAAATATCCAGTAATAAGGCCCGGCCACCAGGCGCTCGCATTTGAGCCCCGACCCCAGGCTTGGTTCCAGGGTGGGGCCCCGGCTGCGCCATGCCAGGCGAAGTCACGGTTCTTCTGTTTGTGCTGTCCATGTTGGCTTCTGTTATATATATCTATACATATATAATAATTTGAATATAATAATTTTTATATGTATATAGAAAGAAAAAGTAATATAATCCTGAGTGGGCCTTGAACGTGCCGTGGCCACAGCTACATGAGTGCTCCGCAAATGAATCAAGGCAATGGGACGTAGCTGACCTCATGCGCAAATGACGACGCGGCCAAATTAGCAATGGTAACACGGAGGTGAAAGTTTCTGGAAAGTGCACGGAGCTTTTGAAAAGGAGAAGAGGAGAAGGAAAATGTAATCTCGAACGGAGCAATAACAGCCAGCAGCCCGCGGACCAGTAAGCTAGGAGCGTTACCAGAGGAGAGGTAGGACATAAATAATTAACGTTAACCAAACGCAATGCTTTTTTATTTAACGGAATGTACAAAAGACTTTGCTGGGACTGGGAATGGGGACAAACATGTCTTGGTGAGCTTTTGATAATGTCTTGTTTGCATTGCATGCAAAACTAAGCGTGATATAAAAGAGCCAATCAACGAGAGCGAACGGAAGAAACTGGCTGACGAAAATTGTAGTAGGGGGAGTAGTAGTGTGTTAGCTGGTCTTTTTTATTTGTTATCTAAACTAGCCCAGCATGCACGCACAATCACAATCATGCATTCATTGTTTATGGAAGGAGCAGTACAAGTTGCAATTGACCACGGAGTGAAATATAAATGGAGGTGGGCATGGCTGGATGAGGCGGAGACGATGGGATTCTGTTGCAGTCATGGTGCAAAAAGATGAAGGAGGCCGGTGCTTGTTCGTTCTTCGCCATATTTTTTTTTATATGGGATTAATGAGAGAAAAGTTTTGATTCGCCACCAGCTCGAAACTGCGCACGAGGCAGCTGTCCGTGCACTTTCCCAAACTTCATCTTTACCTGGTGCATCAGCGACAACTGACACTTGGCCCGCTATAGCAGACCGTGTCTGTGACCTAAAACTATGAGTCTGTGGCTTTATCCCAGATAATAACTCGCTCAGAATATCACAACCGCTGGTAGATTTAATGAAATCATTTGCGGTTGATCGAAGTGCACCGTGCACTAGCCACCAAGTTGATAGGGAAACTTTTTTCTTAAACATGGAGAGTCCACAAACAAATGTGGTCAGAATGTTGAATGTCCTATTGCGATATTTCGACGAGGACAGAGCCAAAGTGTTGTGCTCCATCTCACCTCAAGTAAAGCCAATGTTGCGGATGCAACTACTCTCACTAATAGTTGCTTGATCCACTTGTTGTAATTTCACATCACAATACACCTGTATATCTTTGAAGAATTCATTTGATCTGTAATTCATTACACAATAATATATTGTAATATAAGATTATATGTAATATATAGAATATAATTCTTGATAGCACCCTATCATTCACTGCACACATCAATAGCATCACCCGCATCGCCTACTTCCATCTCAGAAACATCCGACGACTCCGCCCAACAACCACAACCACATTACGCTAGCAAATCTCCAGAGACACTGACGACAGGACTGGGTCAAAAGATTTGTGTGTAAACGAGAGTCTGTGCATTGACTTTTTTTCTTTATTCTCTTTTTACAACGTAGCTATTTACATACAGATTGTTCTGTTACAGATACTAATGTCAAATTACACACACACAAATCTGGGTACACACACAGTCCAAGTTACACTTGCGAATCTTTCAAGGCAGGACTGTATCAAAAGATCTGTGTTTTAAAAAAAGACTTTTTTTTTTTAACACACGCACAAATCTGGTTACCCACACACAGATCTGGTTACGCACCTACAAATATAATTGAATCAATAATGGCTCCATAACTACAGCGTTGCTTCAGATTCTGACTACTTTATCACACCAGGGGCAATTTGTTTGAGCCGCAAAAGACATAAAACCATAAACATAGGTTTGCTGGTCCGCCAGCAGATGGAGATGAGGTTCTACTGTTCTGTCATTAAATGGAGTGTGGTCTGCTGCAGGATGTGGACATGATGGACCAGAACGGGATGACCCCTCTGATGTGGGCGGCCTACAGAACACACAGGTTGGTGCTGGACACAAGTGCAGAAGTTGCGGGGGTCTCAGGACAGTGATGTTAACCTTTTTATACACTTATACATATCCCTATGGACCATATTGACAATTGGCAAATTGACAATTCTATAAAGTCCTCAGACTACTGCTGATAACTGAATAGGGCTGTACAAAAATGTATTCATCCTGAGATCCACATTCACATCACAACTCTCAGGATCACACACATTTTTGGATCTTGCCTAATGTAAACCATTATAAGTAGATTTTTCTTGCCGTTTCCAGTCTCCCATGTTTACACAAATGTTTTCAAATTTCAGTTGGGAAAGCCAGTAGGTAAACTATTGTATTTCCTTAAGTCACAGTTCTGATCTGATCAGAGGACAAAGGTTAATGTATTCAGGGCATTCAAAAAACGCGTTTGAATGTATCATTGTCACATATCATTGTAAGCACGGGACTTATGCGAGTCAGTATATAGGAGCTGCTGCATTGTGATACAGCTACTTTGTGGTGGTGCTTTGGCCACATAAATGTGTTTAGATGAGTACTAAAAGGTATCCTTGAGGATTTTGTTCTTCTACATAACTGGTCCTCCTAATTGTCAATCATTCTAGTGATATGTACACTTTACCTCCATTGCCTAGAATGAGTCTGGTGTGTGTGTGTGAATGGTTGGTGGTGGTCGGAGGTGCGATTGCACAGACTGGTTGCCTCGCCTCAGTGTGCCCCAGGGCAGCTGTGGCTACAGTAGTAGTTTATCACCACCGTGTATGGAGGGAATGAATAATGACATGTGAAGAGACTTTGAGTGTCCAAAAAAGCGCTGTATAAAACCAATGCATTATTATTATTATTATTATATGTGATGTAAGGCTGTTGTACGTGCGCGTCCCTCAGTAGCATGGATCACGGAGTGGAGAGAGGAACGGCCATGATGAGTTACAGGTAAGTTTAATATACGTTTTAATTAGGACAAGAAAGATAATTCATAAAGCAGGAAATATCCCCCTTTACTGTCATATCTTTTAGGTGATTAAATAGATTTTTTTCAGACTTTTTCTACAGCGCGTAGTTCCAGTGCTAAGGGCAACAGGGCAACAGCGCGGGGAGTTATTTTGAGAGCTCCCTAATGCTTACAGTCTTAATTGTGGAAGTAATTATTAAAACCAAAAAAGGAGCTTTTTGTAACAGACTTTGTTATAACAATTGTACTTGTACTAAAATGTGATATTTCATGTAAATAAGGCATGTTTTTACAATCAATATATTTGCATATGGCCCTCGTTTGTGCATCACTTTGTAGTAAAGTAATTTGTATTAAGCTATGTGATAACTTGCATTTACTGATGACAGGGAGACATCTGTATACATGGAGTTGGACACAGAGGACGCCTGGACATGATCTTGTGGACCAGATTTCAGGTTGAACTCAAGCAGACTGTTACTGATAATGTCAGAGTTAATGGCTTAAATGTATTCAATTAGAAGTATAAGTACTATGAAACATTTTTCTCACTGATTCTGTGGTTGGAAAAAACAGACGCATATGAAGGTTATTTTGTGTTTTTATTATCAACACTTTTTTTTGCTTTTGAATTCTATAAACTGTAACAAAAAAGTATTCAGTGTAAATAAATTCAATGTTTTAAAATTCAGTGTCCAAAAATTCAATGTTTTAAAATTCAGTGTCAAAATATTCAATGTTTTAAAATTCAGTGTCAAAATATTCATTGTTGAAAAATTCAGTGTCCAAAAATTCGTTGCATTTTTTTTGCTGCTTGAAAGGTCATGCTTTTTTCCGGGTAAATCAAGAACAAAGCAATCGATCAGCCAATCCTCCATAGATGTAGCCAGGGCCAGAACACGACTTGTCTTGTTCATCTGAACATGGCGTCCACAGCAAACCAATAACCCTTACCTTTACCTTGTCATGGCCGCTCCTCTCTCCGCTCCGTGATCCATGCTACTGCGGGACGCTCACGTACAACAGCACGGCCTGAAAATAGTGTGCAGCGTCTGAATCGTCATCAGAATGAGTCCACTCACTCACTCACTCACTATAGTCCCTCACGGTATAGTGCGGACATTCGGATAAAGCCAAAGTCGTGTTCTGGCCCTGGCTACATCTATGGAGGATTGGCTGATCGATTGCTTTGTTCTTGATTTACCCGGAAAAAAGCATGACCTTTCAAGCAGCAAAAAAAAATGCAACAAATTTTTGGACACTGAATTTTTCAACATTGAATATTTTGATACTGAATTTTAAAACATTGAATTTATTTGGACACTGAATTTTAAAACATTGTATATTTTGATACTGAATTTTAAAACATTGAATTTATTTACACTGAATACTTTTTTTCTTAGTTTATAGAATTCAAAAGCAAAAAAAGTGTTGATAATAAAAACACAAAATAACCTTCATAGACGCATACATAATTTTTCATGACACACAAAGATGCTTACACTTGAGACACAAAGAACTAAATCATAATTATTTTATTTTTGTCCAGGTTGTGATGTGCACACTGTAGAAAAGACAGCTGTGTCAAAGGCAGACATTCATGCACCTGCTGCTGCTGTTGTTGTTACTGCTGCTGTTACTGCTGCTACAGAACAATGCAATGCAATATGTGTTCTAACTATCCATGACTTGTAATTAATAAACAAATGAAAATATTGGACCTTGTTTGTTGTAGTTTGTATTGTAATCCACAGAAGCTGGAGGTGATGGAGATGGATGAAGAAATGATGGCCTCTGAAAGACGGATGTCTCTGGAAAAGAAATTAACAAAAAATGAATTAAACCCGTCCTTCTGGGACTACAGATGAAACTGTACTTTATGCAACTGCTTCAAGTGTGTTCGCTGATGCGGAAGTACCGTTTAATAATAAAATAAACTTATTGCGCACCTCTGTGAACACATACTACTGTTCTATAAAGTCCGTGGGGATATGGCGGTTCTATAAAGTCAGTCTGTTACATATGGCGGTCTGAAAGCACCATAAGTAAACGCCCAGACTTCCCGATCCACACACACTTCCTCCAGCTCGTCCGAAGGGACCCCAAAGCGTTCCCATTCCAGCTTAGAGACATAGTCCCTCCAGCGTGTCCTGGGTCTTACCCGGGGCCTCCTCCCGGAGGGACGTGCCCTGATGGCATCCCTTGGGGGTTGCCGCCGGGACCAGCATCAGAGTCCCTGCAACCACAGCTACGAGCTGCCGCATCGGCAATAGAGGAGGAGAACATGGTCCACTCGGACTCAATGTCCCCCTCCTCCGTCGGGACCAAGGAGAAGCTCTCCTGGAGGTGTGAGTTGAAAGTCCGTCTGACAGGAGGCTCAACGAGACGTTCCCAGCTGGGTCTGTCAGGTCTGAGCTACAAATAGAAGCAGGTACAGCCTGAGGCAAGAAGCTATTCGCATGGTGGGTGGTGTGGCACCGCAGGGACCGGAATCTTCTCCCTGAGAGAAGAGGCTGGAACAAGGCCGCTCCAGGATGGCCAGAGGAGTCATTTAGTTCACTTTAAAGGAGCTATACCTGTTTCTGCGAGGTTTGAATGTCTAGCACCGCCCCCGAACTCGCTCAGAGGCTTCGCATTTCCTCTACGCTCTCATCCCACGGAGCCATCGAGTTGTATTTGCAATCTGACGCTAACATTAGCATTAGCGCAACTTAAGCTGTGCAACAATAAATGATGAAATGATTCAAAAGCAACGCATCCATCCATGTTCTACCCTTTAATCCATTTCTGGGTCAGGGGGGTGGCAGTCAGAGATGCCACCCAAGTCTCATAGCACCAGCCCCTCACTGACCCTCTGCAGGTGGTGAGTCCACAGGAGGACGGCTGCTCTCTGAGTGTGAGCATAGCCTTGATCTTTCAGTGGGGGCTTTGGGCAAAGTGGGGTTAAGTGTCTTGCCCAAGGACACAACGGCATCAGTCATCAGTGGGAGTCGGTGGAGAAGGTGTAGAGGTGGGAATTGAACCCCCGACCTTCAGGCCTGACAACTGAGCTACTGTCGCCCGCAAAAGCAACGCACTGTCAACAAAATATATAAGTAAAAATACCACTAGATTTGCGTCCGAATGTATTAAGAATATATTAAAATATTGAATTATAATTTAGAAGTCAAAGCCCTAGTGTTTATCAGCGCTGTAGAAGCTAGAGGACGCAGGCTGTTCGCTGCTCGTTCTGTGAGTGGAGGAGAAAGATAGGCACGCTAAGTCTCTATTCTGCACTTTTGACGGCCTGAATCCATACACAGCTGAATCAATGAGCTCAAGTTCCAATAAAATTTCAGATTATAATACAACTTGTATGTAGTAATAAGCATTTTTATGAACTCATTAGAAAAAAAAATTGGGTATAGCTTCTTTAAGAGTCTGCTCTCATGAAGAGCCCCCAGAACGGGCATGTCACAGTTCAGTCCTCTGAGCGAACCACTTTCTTCAGAGCACTCTTCTTTGGCTGTGATGCTGCCGAACCACACAGTAATCGCACCAGCCAGCAGGCATTCTATGGTGCAGCAGTAAAAGTTAAGCAAAATCTTAGTCATTTGTCTATACTTTCCGCAGAAAGTTGAGACGCTGGCGAGCTTTCTTAACATAATGTTAAGAACCCATACTGGTTGGTGTTTTTGTCCCATCTCAAATCTTTGAAAAAGTCCAAGGAACAAACTGTTCATCAATCTCCACCTGGGAGTTCCCATAACCACAGTTGAGTGGGAGTGAGAGTAACAACGACCTGAAGTCAAACACCAGTTCACATTTTTTGGATGTGTTCAAAAGGAGGTTGTCTTTACTCCACTTGACAACATTTTCAAGACGTTTACAGACGCGCCACTCATTACATTCATTGTACATGTTTGTGGTAGGGGAAAACAGTGCACCCGGAGGAAACCTGCGCAGAGAACATGCAGACTCCACTCAGACTGGGATTCAAACCCAGATCCTTCTTGCAAAGAAGCGAGAGTGCTATCCACTCAGCCACCGTTCCTCTCACTCAGCCACCATGCTGCGTTTTTGAAGAAATTATACATATTGCCTTTTCTTTATTTAAAAATAAAACGACTCAACTCGATGTGCATATTGGAACAACATGATTCTGCAACATTTAAAATAAAAAAGAATCCTGATTACATTAATAGTAAGTCACTTGTTCCAATTCAGCCGCTCTCTCCATAGTGTACAGACGCAGGAGTTCTTGTATTGCAAAGTAATGCCTTGATTCTGATATCATAATGAGGTGTTTCACAACAGATTACAAAGAGATTATAAAGTTTAGAGTCTCTTGTATAAAGCCAAGTTGTTCAATGACAACAAAACGTGTCATGTCCACCACTGTATGAACTGCCTTGGACTCTGACGCCACACAACCTTCTGTCATATTCTACACTCCGCACTTTTTGGACAAATGTGTTTCCTTGGTGCATGTTTACAGTCTATGCTGCTAGCTATGCAGCACCGCTGCTATGTTGAATGAGATATACGCTAGGGGAAGGTCAAGGAGGAGCAAAAGGAGACAGGGGCAAGCGCAGCAGAGATGGCAAAGCGCCGAAAGTGAAATAGAGCCTTAGACCTTTTTCACGAGAACCAGAAGTCCCACCTCGTAGGGAGATAGCACTTCCTGTTTGCAGTGGTACTATGGAGAAATGGTTCTAATATTTTTGGCAACATTAGTCAGTTTCCCAGCTTTTTCATTCACGGCTGCTGAAGCAATCGCAGGGGTGGATTTGTGGACAGATAAACGAGAGAAGGGGTTCTGCGATGAAGAATATATACACAAGTATCAAGGTAAGACATAACTTAGCAACTAACAGCTAAGTTAGCGTTAGCTACGATGCATGAAGCCCAAACACATGTAATAAAGGCCTAAATTATGTGCTAAATTATTCGAAATATGTAATGGAGACATGTTATAGACTTTCATATTATATTAGAACATGATGATGTGTTTGTCTATTTGTGAAAGCAAACTTGCTAAATGTTCTGCTTGAGTTGTTGTGTTGCTGACATATGTAGAGCGTTCACATGGACAACTCCAGTAAAACAGCTTATACTAGCATCTTTTTGTTTGGTGGTTACTATTTCTCTTCTGCTGACTTTGTAAGATAGTTAAGTTATAACAAGCAATAACTATATGTCTGTTCTAAAATACTTGTTGATCTGTTTTAGATCTCAGTGGGTGTTGAAAAGAGTTATGGCTTCTTCCTGTAGTTGGGCTGCAGCTAAAGGTTTCAGACTGCACACTACTCCCAGCCCTGATCTGCAAAGATCTCCAGCTGTTCCTCCTGCCCTAGCCTGTACCAGTGATCTGCAAAGATCTCCAGCTGTTCCTCCTGCCCTAGCCTGTACCAGTGATCTGCAAAGATCTCCAGCTGTTCCTCCTGGCCTAGCCTGTACCAGTGATCTGCAAAGATCTCCAGCTGTTCCTCCTGGCCTAGCCTGTACCAGTGATCTGCAAAGATCTCCAGCTGTTCCTCCTGGCCTAGCCTGTACCAGTGATCTGCAAAGATCTCCAGCTGTTCCTCCTGCCCTAGCCTGTACCAGTGATCTGCAAAGATCTCCAGCTGTTCCTCCTGCCCTAGCCTGTACCAGTGATCTGCAAAGATCTCCAGCTGTTCCTCCTGCCCTAGCCTGTACCAGTGATCTGCAAAGATCTCCAGCTGTTCCTCCTGCCCTAGCCTGTACCAGTGATCTGCAAAGATCTCCAGCTGTTCCTCCTGCCCTAGCCTGTACCAGTGATCTGCAAAGATCTCCAGCTGTTCCTCCTGCCCTAGCCTGTACCAGTTATCTGTAAAGATGGATGTGTTATGTCAATGCAATAAAATAAATATTAAATGATCTACAACACCCCTTTTTGTTCCTTTGCTTTTTCTACTTTCATCCCTTGTGTATTATTGTAAATATCTGTTACAAAAACAATCAATGCATTGCACGTGTATATTATGGTCTGTTACGCTATGGCTTGTTAATTATTGTCTGTTACATATGGCAGTATATTGTGGCAACTGCACTTGGATAAAAATCTTTTCTTAAATCCATTTGTCCTGGTCTTAATGGACCTGTGCCTGCTGTTCAAAGGAAGCCAATGAGCTGTAAGTTCTGCAAAACTACATAAATGTGCTTATTTTAAATGATTTTGTAAAAGTGTCATTTTGTGTGTGTTTACATTTCTATATTACGAGGAATAGCCTCTTGAGATGCATCATCTCGTTTTCAGGAGGGTCCTCAAAAATAGCAACACAAGTAGCAGCAGCGGTTGTCAAATAAATGCAAGTCTTGTTTCATTACTATATATGTTTCATCATATAAATGATATTTATGAATATATAAATATATATTCATAAATATATATATATACATATATAACTACAGGATTCTGCCCAAGTATGTTTTAATTTGGGAATAAACATCTCAAATTTACACAAGATTTACATACATGAGGAATTTAGTCTTCAAAACAAAATGGGCCTTGATAATTTGCCAAAACACAACAAGCTGTGGTTTCGGAACCCTCTGGAGGCAGATTCCGTCTTAGATAGAGAAATAACATTATTCCACGGGAAAAGAGATGGAACAGCTCTACTTTTAAGGCGGCTGCTGGTAATAAAATCCTCCTGTGTAAGGCTGCATACAGAAGTGCTCTCTTCTAACTGCTTGGATCCACTGCCTCTTTTGGCCCAGGTCCGTCGGGAAAGCATGGAAAGACAGATATGGCTGTTTTCTTTCCCACAAGAGCAACCAGGAACAGAGCAAAAACAACCGTGGTGATATTGAGAGTTTGAACCATACTGACGCTGTTTGTCAATGGAAAAGCATAGGCACCGGAAGTGCCTTTTCCCAACTTCCGGTTTAAAACACGGAATTGTGTAAAAGGTCTATTATGTCGATATTGTTAAAAAGCTTGTCAAAGTTACTTACGAGATATTATCGCCCACCCCAAATGGCGTTGGTGGGTTCTGAGCATGGACAGTCCATTTTAAATCACACCACAAGTGTTCAATAATATTCAGGTTTGAGGACTGAGAGGGCCATTCCAGAACATTGTTCTTGACTAGACCTGACTTGAACTGTGCCAGTGGTCTTCAAATTCCTCACAGTTTAAGCTGAAAGTATGTTTTGTATCTTACCTCTAAACCATGATGTTGAATAGTCTTTGTTTTCAGGTCATTTGAGAGTTGTTTTTGATGCAAAGAGGGGAAACACGCAATTGCCTGCCTAAATACCATTTCTCATGATTACTGAGGTTACAAACCAATTTTTGTTCCATTAATCAGTGCTTGGAGTGTTGTAATCAATACCATTTTAAAGAGTACCTAAATTTGGTTTAAATAATTATTGATTACTTTCTGTAAGTTATATAGTATTTCACTTCTTAAATATCACTGTTTTCCCCATATATGATAAATTCAACTGAAATCCAAACAACCAATGATTTATAAAGGGAAAACCAAAAAATGGGGAGGGAGCACTTTTGCATACCACTGTATAAATATAATGTACTTCTGCTGTTTGTGGCTGTACAAAAACAAATCTGATTTGTTAATTATATCATTGCAAAGGTTATTGTGTATGTAAACTAAGCGTTCCTTGTGGGTCTCTCAGTGTGGATCCAACGCGCCTGCTTCTCACCTTTAACGTGTCAGTGAACCTGGGCGACAAGTACCACAAGAACACTGCTTTGCACTGGGCCGTCTTAGCCGGTAACACCACGGTCATTAGTCTGCTGCTGGACGCCAATGCCAACGTAGATGCACAGAACATCAAGGTACAGCCAACTAAATATACTAATATACAGTATTTTTTGCACCATTAGGCGCACCTGATTATCAGACACACTATCAAATGTTACATTTATTTTCATACATAAGGCGCACCGGATTATAAGGTAAAACATGACTCAATGTATTTACCAGTATAAACTCTATAACTTAAATAACTTGTTTAAATGTTACGACTGAAACATGTTCAGTCGTAACATTTAAACAAACGCAACTTGGTTATGAAAATGAAATAATTATGAAATACAAAATAATTGCAGCTGCTCTGCTCTGCAGCTGCTCTGCTCTGCATCATAGCTTTTATCAAGCTCAACTGCGTCACCGATGGCTTATCTTAAAATCATTTTTCGTAAACATGTCTCGTCATAGAGAAAATTTGGCCATTGGACTGATATTAACATTAGCCAAATTACTATTAACAGTAATACTCCATGAGGCGCCAAAAAATGTGTTTGTAGCTTTAGCGAGAGATCCGAGAGGTGTTAGTATCGTTAGCTGAGAACCATCAGTGCACACAAGCCCCGTAACATTTGTTATTTCACCTGGACTATTTAAGTGAACACACTTGCACTTCCTTTTTTGCTTTTTTTTTACAAATTTGAACAAAAGTGGTTTGGATGCGGATACAACCAAGTGCCTGAGCACAAACAGACTGTAAGACCCAAAACTTTGGTATTGAGTTGTATGGCGCAATCAGATGAATGGATCTCGTATTTGCGCTTCATCCATTCACGGTGTCGCATCCGGCTTCCATGCCGGCTTGGACTTATACATTTTGGCACATAACTATATAGCTCTTTTGCCCGTGCCTAATGGTGCGAAAAATACGGTACCTAATAAGTTGGGCAAAGTACTCATTTAGAAGTAGAAGTGGAAAATTGCATTCTGATTTGATCATTTACATACAGTGCCTTGCGAAAGTATTCGGCCCCCTTGAACCTTTCAACATTTCGCTCCATTTCAGGCTTCATAAAATTTCAAGATATAAAATTTAAATTTTTTGTCATGAATCAACAAGTGGGACACAATCGTGAAGTGGAACAAAATTTATTGGATAATTTAAACTTTTTAAACAAATAATAAACTGAAAAGTGGGGCGTGCAATATTATTCGGCCCCTTTACTTTCAGTGCAGCAAACTCAGTCCAGAAGTTCAGTGAGGATCTTTGAATGATCCAATGTTGTCCTAAATGACTGATGATGATAAATAGAATGCACCTGTGTGGAATCAAGTCTCCGTATAAATGCACCTGCTCTTTGATAGTCTCAGGGTTCTGTTTAAAGCACAGAGAGAACCATGAAGACAAAGGAACACTCCAGGCAGGTCCGAGATACTGTTGTGGAGAAGTTTAAAGCCGAATTTGGATACAAAAAGATTTCCCAAGCTTTAAACATCTCAAGGAGCAATGTGCAAGCAATTATATTGAAATGGAAGGAGTATCAGACCACTGCAAATCTACCAAGACCCGGCCGTCCCTCCAAACTTTCATCTCAAACAAGGAGAAGACTGATCAGAGATGCAGTCAAGAGGCCCATGATCACTCTGGATGAACTGCAGATAACTACAGCTGAGGTGGGAGAGTCTGTCCATAGGACAACAATCAGTCGTGCACTGCACAAATCTGGCCTTTATGGAAGAGTGGCAAGAAGAAAGCCATTTCTCAAAGATATCCATAAAAAGTCTGGTTTAAAGTTTGCCACAAGCCACCTGGGAGACACACCAAACATGTGGAAGAAGGTGCTCTGGTCAGATGAAACCAAAATCGAACTTTTTGGCCAACGATATGTTTGGCATAAAAGCAACACTCATCACCCTGAACATACCATCCCCACTGTCAAACATGGTGGTGGCAGCATCATGCTTTGGGCCTGCTTTTCTTCAGCAGGGACAGGGAAGATGGCTAAAATTGATGAAGATGGATGGAGCCAAATACAGGTCCATTCTGGAAGAAAACCAGTTGGAGTCTGCAAAAGACCTGAGACTGGGACGGAGATTTATCTTCCAACAGGACAATGATCCAAAACATAAAGCCAAATCTACAATGGAATGGTTCACAAATAGACGTATCCAGGTGTTAGAATGGCCAAGTCAAAGTCCAGACCTGAATCCAATCGAGAATCTGGAAAGAGCTGAAGACTGCTGTTCACAAACGCTCTCCATCCAACCTCACTGAGCTCAAGCTGTTTTGCAAGGAAGAATGGGAAAGAATTCCAGTCTCTCGTGCAAAACTGATAGACATACCCCAAGCGACTTGCAGCTGTAATTGCAGCAAAAGGTGGCGCTACAAAGTATTAGCGCAAGGGGGCCGAATAATATTGCACACCCCACTTTTCAGTTTTTCATTTGTTAAAAAAGTTTAAATTATCCAATAAATTTCGTTCCACTTCACGATTGTGTCCCACTTGTTGAAAGGTTCAAGGGGGCCGAATACTTTCGCAAGGCACTGTATATTAAAACGAATTGGTTCTCGTCTGGTGGTAGGTCTTTAAGTAGCTAGTGGGCAAATGTTAACAGGTATTACTAAAAAATGAAAATACTTTTTGTCCTGAACCAGGATTAGGACCCATGCTGACCCATCTATTTTTTACTGTCACACACAATTCAACTCCTTCATTGTATTATAGTTCGAGATCAGGACAAAAATGGCATTAATTTTTATTTTTATTATGTGCATCTAAAGTGCATCTTTAAAACGATACGTAACATGGGAAATCCCCAAGGACAAGTATGTGTTTTTTGGAGTGGCCGCTCAGATTGAACTATCAAATTAAATGGTTTGGTTGTATTTGCTTATGACAGGGTGAGATGCCGCTGGACCTGGCCAAGCAGAGGAAGAATGTGTGGATGGTGAACCACTTACAGGAGGCGCGCCAGGCCAAAGGCTATGACAGCCCGTCCTACATGAAACGCCTCAAGACGAATAAGGTATGAGAGTAAAGACCAACCATGTCTGAGAATTGAGACCAATAATATCTTGAGTGTGTTGACAGACTAGATTCAATTACCTTTTGATTAAATATATTTTGTGTAGCCCTAAATCATTACTGCAGTTGTATCTGAGGACTTGACAAAGGTGTCCATTCCTCAACAACAGATCAGAAATCCAATTGATTGTGATGGGAGAGTGCAAATCGGCGAGGTGCGAGTGTGTAGACCGGGGAGGTGCGAGTGTGTAGACAAGCTACAATAGCAACACTGTGGGTCCAGAGATCCTCCAGAGTCGCAGCCTGGCACACAAGAAGGAATTACTGGAGCTCATTGTGGCATGATTATGGTACTCCTGCGCGTCTGAAGGATCTCTGGACAATAGCAAAGTGTTGCTATTGTAGCTAAGGTCCAGGTTCGGCCCTCGAGAACCTTTTCTACAATGGAGCATAATGCCCTGTTCAGACCGCACGCTTTTCGGGCGTCAAAAATGCAGCCAAAACGCCTAGTTGGACGCTTGTGCTTACTGACGACAGACGCTGTCACAGAGCGTTCTGGGAAGTGGGAAGAGAGGAAAGCAAATTCAACGTCTCCCTCTCCTTCCTGCTCACCTTTACATATGTGTCCCTCAGACTCTGCCACTGCTTTTTGCATACTTCCCCTGAATAAACACATCAACTCGTGAGCGGGAAAGTACTAGTAGTTGCTCGAACATGACACATTTTTAGCGCGGGGAAATGTTAACTATTGTGAAACATTTAAATAACTTGCACGAGACACCAACCTCCTCGCTAACCCTCCTCCCAATCATTTGTGCTACATTTATTGCCTGGCAGAATAGATGGTTTTCCATTGACGTCACGCACTACCCACAATTCCGCAGTTCGCCATATTGGCTGTCTAGCCGCCGATAGTTGTAGGTAAAGAAAGCGCTCAAATCACTTTGGTTTGTGCTAAAACATGCCGACTACCTGCGTCGTTTAGGGGTGCAGTAACCGTGCAGATTGTGGGGACATTCCGAAGGTTATAACGAGCCAGGGGAGCAACTCTCGACGGAAGGATTCAACCCTAACCCCCTGAAAAGTGCTGAAAAGCACTATAAGGTCTGTTCTGACCATTTCATAACAGGGTAAGAGCAAGCTAAATCTGTGCATGTGTGGTTTATATTCAGAGCTGCGATTTGACTGTGATGTACTGTATATATGGGCCTCAAGCGATCTCCTCTAAATGAATGAGGGGGAGGAGGAGGCTTGTAAAGGGTGGTAGACAGAAGTGATTTACGGCCTGTGATATCAACTGCGTCTTTCAAAATAAATTATTGATTGAAAGAAATATTGCATCATATACATCATGATCTTTTTTTAATTGTAAAACTTTTAAGTGAAAGTAAGCCATTTCTGGCGAAATCCACTGGTCTCGCTGCATTTCATATGGATCCAAATCTACGATCACTCAATTTCTCCAAGGATCTTGCCTCACAGATTACTTCAGTGTATCAATATACTTAACGCGGTCAGTGTCGGCCAAATTCGTGGCTTTAGATGACATGCAAAATTCAAAAAAGACCTCGGCCAGGGAGATAGAAGTATCCGCCCCAACATCCTCAGCCTCTGCCTCCGGGACGGAGGACGTGACGGTGGGATTGAGGAGAACCTCAAAGTATTCTATCCACCGCCTGACAATATCCCCAGTCGAGGTCAGCAGCTCTCCACCCGCACCGTACACGGTGTTGGCAAAGCACTGCTTCCCCCTCCTGAGGCGCCGGACAGTTTGCCAGAATCTCTTCGAGGCCGACCGATAGTCATGCTCCATGGACTCTCCGAACTCCTCCCAGGCCCGGGTTTTTGCCTCTGCAACAGCCCGGGCCGCGGCACGCTTGGCCTGCCGGTACTGGACAGCTGCCTTAGGAGTCCCACGAACCATCATGGCTTGATAGGACTCCTTCAGCCTGACGGTGTCCACCACCAGGTTCGGGGGTTGCCGCCGGGACCAGCACCCTTGCGACCACAGCTACGGGCCGCCGCATTGGCGATAGAGGAAGAGAACATGGTCCACCCGGACTCAATGTCCCCCTCCTCCGCCGGGACCTGGAAGAAGCTCTCCCGGAGGTGTGAGTTGAAAGTCCGTCTGACAGGGGGCTCAGCGAGACGTTCCCAGCAGACCCTCACTACACGCTTGGGTCTGCCAGGTCTGACCGGCTCCCTCCCCTGCCAGCGGATCCAACTCACGACCAGGTGGTGATCGGTTGACAGCTCCGCCCCTCCGAGACACGCGGTCGAAGGTCAGATGATACGACAACAAAGGTGATCATCGACCTCCGGCCTAGGGTGTCCTGGTGCCACGTGCACTGGTGGATCCATAGAAACCCACTCTGCAAAGAACTAGAGGTGCAACGGTTCATCGATGATCCGTTCGGTTCAACGTCTTCGGTTCGGTACAGACGTGATCCGCGGTTTGATTTATGAAAACAAAGTTGTGCGCACGTTGTTCAGTCCACACACAGCGTGGTCACGGCGAGCAGAGGAACGGAGGAGCTTGAAAGCCCCGCGTCATTTAAATCCCCAGTATGAGAGCATTTTGGCTTCACTGTAACTACACTGATAATTAATATTCGACAAAACTGTCACAATGTGTAAACACTGTGGCACAAGAAAGACATGAGTGAAAAAAGCGTCTCAACGACCGCTTATTGCTGCGGCATTTAAGCAGCTCCTTTACGCACAGTCAGACCGGGCTAAAGTCAACTCTCAGCTGCGCTCATGACTGACGCTTGGACGTCCCGCGGAACCTATAATAGATCCATGAGCGTAAATACCCTCATAAAGTGCCTTCTTATGTTGCACTTTGTGTTGTTTTTTATTAATTATGTTAAATAGACATAATTGGATGGATGGATGGAATATGCCTTCCATCCATCCATTTTCTTCCCCTTAATTCATTTCTAGGTCGGGGAGGGGGGCCGTCAGAGCAGCTGCCGAGTCCACATGAGCCGTGTTTATTAAAAAGACAACACTTTTTTTTGGAAAAATGAACCGAAAAATGAACCGAACCGTGGCCTCTGAACCGAGGTACGAACCGAACCGTGATTTTTTCAAACCGTTGCACCCAAGGAACTATACCTGATTTAATTTCTAATGAGTTTGTATAAATGCGTATTATTACATACAAGTTGTATTAAAACCCGTAAATAAATTGAAAAATGTAGCTAATCGATTCAGCTTGTGTATGAATTCAGGCTGAATTCTGAGTAGAAACTTTGCGTGACGCTGGTTCTCCTCCAACGAGGAGCAGCGCTGTTATGGACAGGCTGCGTCCTGTAGCGTCTGCAGCGCATGTATACAGAACAGTATGACTGGAGAAAGTGGCTATACCTCCTCTGACTGTAACTGCAGACACAGCAAAACAGCCCAAAAGACGCAAATGTGAGGAGGAGAAAAGGGAACTAAAGCGAGAAAATTAACAAAGAAATCAAGCCTGGGTGAACAGGCTTGATTTCGCTCCACATTGAATGTGGAGCGACCTCTGCAGAGACCTGCGGGAGCGCGACCGCCTCGGACTACAATTGGACGCGAAACTAGCGGCAATCTTTAAGTTATATATTTTGTTGGCAGTGCGTTGCTTTTGTACCATCTCATCAGTGATTGCTGTACAGCTTATAAGAAGTTAGACATTAGTTAGCATTAGCACGTCAGATCACTACTAAAACGACATGGCTTGTGGGAGGAGAGCATAGAGGAGAGTAAGACAGTAGGAGGGTTTCTCAAAGTGAGAGGCCTGTGAGCAGCCCTTCTGAGTGCTATTATGGGATGCATGGCCGGGTCATTCGGCACATGCGTCAATGCGTTCATTTTTTCAACGAGATTAATGAAAACATTTAATTAACATGCGTTGACTCGATCATTTTGACAGCCCTAGAAAATAGAACAAATCCACATTTGAGTGTTAATTTTGTGAGTGAATATGTAGCCCGAATGTGAAATGTTTTTTATTAAACTCATTAGATCGAATGAATAGGCCATTTTATTTATTTTTTACAAACCGTAATCAACAAGGCCAAGCAAAAGTAGGCCTATTTAAACTACTTGAGTTTTTTATTTAACTTGTTTTAACCAAGGCTAGGGTAAATTCTCTAGTTTATTCTCTAGTTTATCTCTTTCCGAGATAATTTGTGCATTTTGATCTTGCACACGCTTTGCACCGGAAGTGTAGAGGTTCCGGGGTGTTCTGGCTCAAATTAATCACTGCCCTAATAATCCACAATTAACATGTACACGTGTTGCATTCTATACCAGGAGTTTGGGAGAGAAACGTGGTGTCAGTTTGGGAAAGCTACATGGTGCTTTGTTTAGAAACAAAGGAGAAATAGGCTGCGTCTTTATTCGGCTGCTTAATCCAAAAGAACCACAAGACCTTGCTGTGCAGGCGCATTTCACACGTCTCAGCCAACCAATAACTATATATTACTACTATAAATAAATTAACTTTTTAAAATAGTGAACTTATACATTTGTATTGAACATACTTTGTATTTCTCATAAAATGTTTTAATAATTAAATAATGAAATATAACTTTTAACGGACTTCTAATTTCCGTGGCCCATGAAGTCCGTCTGTATTTACAATACAATACAATTACAATTCTTGTATAGCCCTAAATCACAACAGCAGTCATCTGAGGACTTAACAAAACCATTGAAATCACCAACACAGATCAGAGAATCAACAGTTAAAACACATGAAATGTAGTGCAAGTGGAAATAAGCCATTTTAGTTGCTTGGCTTATATAAGCCTTGAAGGAGAGTTCTTTGTCGAATGTTATTAGTACTTGAAGTCTACTTTGGCTATACTTGCTTGCGAAAGCCAGATCCCGTCAGACCTCTGAAGCTGTGCAGGGCAGGGCCTGGTTAGTACTGTGATCGGAGACCTCTGGGAACACCAGGTGCCACAGTAAAGTGCCACACTGACTTTGTGTCCTTAGGCAAGATACTTCACCCACCTTGGCTAGAATGGGTGTCCGTGTGAATGGTTGGTGGTGGTCTGAGGGGCCGATGGCACTTACTGTTTTCCTTGCTTCTGTCTGTGTGCCCCAGGGCAACTGTGGCTACAGTTGCAGTTTATCACCACCGTGTATGGAGTGAACAAATGACTTGTGAAGCGTCTTATAGTGTCCTGAAAAGCGCTATATAAAACCAATGCATTATCATTATTACTTTGACCATCCACACATCGTGAGGGCTTTCTGTTCTTCTGAAAACGCTATATCATTGCCCACAGAGCAGCAGTCACGTTTGCATTCGGGACTTTACCGCCTTCTCTTTTGGTCTGTGGTCTGTGCGCAAAGGGCACAGAGGATTGAGCGCACAGACCCAATGGGAACGTGCGTAGGGTGTGCCGTTTCCTCTGTGCGAGTGGCAGCGCTGGAGTGATGCACTTCAGGCTTTTGATGCTGCCACAATGAAACGCATGTGGATGCATACATGTCATGTTTGAACTCCTGTCACCCAAGCATCCAAACCCTGTGATCGCAATCGACTGGTAAATTGCAATCAACGTTTTGAGTACCCCTGAGCCATTATGAGTCATGAAGCACAGCTTAATCAACGACTCATTTCCAAGTTTTTTGTGCCTCATATTGTATTGTCTATGTCCTTATTTGGGTTTATTTTGTTCTCCTACAGGACATCCGACAGAAGGTGATGCTGGGTACTCCATTTGTGGTCATCTGGTTGGTGGGGTTCATCGCAGACCTGGACATTGACTCGTGGTTAATCAAAGGACTGATGTATGCCGGGGTCTGGATCACCGTGCAATTTCTCTCAAAGTACGGCCCTCTACAGCTGTGCTGGTTTTAGCATATGAAAACATGGCTTTCTTTTCAATGTGCACAAACAACTATAAACTTAAACTATACTACTATGAAAATATTTAAATTAAATTTTCATGGAAAAAATGCATTTGGTTCCCAAGCTTTAAATAAGAGTGCGATATGATTAAAGTGTGGTACGTTCCTCTTTTAACTGTCTGTTGCGTTAAGCCTAGTGTATACTCTCTCAGCGCGGAGCTTACGGAGGTGACGTGACGTCACTTGTGCAACGCGTTGGTCACCGCAAGGCCCTTACGTCGCCTGCCGCGCAGCATCGACATTTTCTAACTACGTAAGGGTCGCCACAAGGAATCTCCGCTGTGATTGGTCCGTGTGTGAGAGAAGCTCCGCTGTGATTGGTCCGTGTGTGTGTATTTGAAGGAAGCACGCTTAGCTTATTGAAAATAAAATGTTGAATGAAAAAATGAAATAAATGATTTAATTATAAACTAGAATAGTGTTTTAATATTTAATCAAATCAAATTGCAGAGACTATAATTTAATTCAGCACCTGAATTGATCCATTTGGCCTACTTGCGCTCAAATACCCTTAAACCTTGGACGAAATCAAGTTTGTGTACTAACATTTTGATCCATGCTGCAAGTTATGGTTTTAAAAACATTTTAATATTAATTATAATAATACATAATGGGTTGTTTTTGTTCTTGAAAAGGAGAACAAGACAACTGTACCCTCAGAAACAAATCAAATATGCTAAGCCTGCCATAATGAAGAAGGTCAACTATCAAAAAATAAAAGTCAAATGAGTTGTAATCTACAGCCTAGGATCCACAGTACATGTAGAAGACGTGGCCTCAATAACCCTGCAGTGTGCATGTGATTTAATAAAGATATTTAAGTGTGCTGCATTACATTTTGTTTTTGCCACAATTATGCTACAATCTACAGTCTATTGTGCTCTTTAAGTCTTCACAAAGTTTTTGTTGTTGCTGGTATTTTGGGCAATTCCCCCATACAGCTTTGTTCTAGAAGAGTTGTTTATCAGGGCCATTGATGGGGAACACATACCAAGTTAATGTCCTCCAAAGGTTCAAAAGGATGGACAGAAAGAGCCTGTAGAACCACAGCCAGATCCCACAAAGGGGACATGGTTCTGGACACAGGCATTACGGTGGCTGAGTGGATAGCACTCTCGCTTCTCAGCAAGAAGGTCCTGGGTTTGAATCCCGGTTGGAACAGGGCCTTTCTGAGTGGAGTTTACATGTTCTCCCCGTGTCTGCTCCGGTTTACTCCGGGTGCTCCGGTTTCCCCTACCACAAAAAATATGTACAATAGGTCTGGCATGCGCCTCCTGTACTGGCGACCCTGCTCTTCTCTCTGTGTGGAGTGAGAGACTAATGCCCAAAATAACAATTGTAAACAGGTTTGTGACTCTGGTCTGCGAAAGGCGGTATATAAATAAAGATGAAAGATTACAGTAATCTCCTCGCCCCCTTCATAAAACGACAGATCAGCGGATGCTGACCCACAGTTTAGCCATCAAAGCCAACACGACATGCCGAAAGAGCAGTCAAATAAACTTTGATTGTGGGGAAAGCCTTTTTCTTTTCAATAAGGTCCTGAGGAATGACATGACATTCAAGGGACAATTGAAAGAAAGCACCTCCTGTAAAACGCACCAATCCTCAAAAACCTTCCATTTACGATCATACAGAGACCTTGTGGAGGCGGCCCTGGCGCTCTGAATAGTATTGATAACATTCTGAGGGAGACCAGCCGCAGATAGACTTAACCACTCAGGGGCCAGGCCCGTAGTGCAAGCCTCTGAAACAACTGTCCGTTCGCCTGGGTCAGAAGATCCCTGCGTAACGGGAGCGTCCAGGGGTGTCCGCATAGTAACTGATTGACGTCCACCAGCCAAGGCATGGACGGCCAGTGCGGGGCTATCAATATCAGCCTCAGGGTGTTCTCTCACGCTGAGGAAAGTGGGAGGAATCAGCGCTGGAGGCGGAAAGCATATAGCGGCGCCTGAGGCCACTTGTGAGAACGCGTCCACTCCCAGAGGTACACAGTGATTGCGTAAACTTACGTTCCCCTTGGCTCACGGTGAAGCAACAAAAATGAGGGAGGACACGGCATAGACTTTTCAGGCTCACTGGCCGTTTTATTCAAACAATAATATGGAATCAGTGTAAATGGTCTGGAATATGCTCTGGTGCGTGTGTGCGAAATGAGTATTAGTAGGATAACCTTATGTGCAAAGTGATCATGTTGACAACAAATCCCAGACCATGCAGATGTTTGAGAACCACATTTGTTTGAGTGACAGCCTCCTCACACGTGCGCGCCAGGAGGAGCCAATCGTCCAGATAGATGGCCAGACGTATCCCCCGCTCTCTGAGGGGGGTTAAACGCGGCCTCGGTTGCTTTCACAAACACTCTCGAACTTATAGAAAGGCCAAAAGGGAGCATCGTGTATTCGTAAGCTACGCCTTGAAACAGAAACCGTAGGTATTTCCTGTGAGGCGGATAAATGGGAACGTGAAAATATGCGTCCTTCAGATCTATTGATGTGAACCAATCGTCTTGGCGCACTAAACGGATCAAGGCAGAGTGTGTGAGCCTTTGAAACTTGAAAGACGGGGGTAGCAGGCAAATCCGAGAGTTAGCTTGGCGTAGCTAGAGTTAGCTTGGTGTAGCTAACAGATAAAAACTCGATAGCTAGTCAGGCACTAACCGTCCGGTGTAGTGACAGCTAGCGTTTGGCAGCAGAGGGATTAGCTCTCGCCTGTGAACAGTTGAATCAGCCATCAGCTGGTAACTTGGTTTAGTGAAGCAAGAAGAGGTGATTGAATGGCGGGTGACGTCGTACGAGTGACATTTATAGTCTGTGCCAATGTCGCGACGTCACCACTTCCAGCCACTCAGGGCTGGCGTAATGGTATAGGGCTTCTGTGAACACCCGAGGGGGCGTTTCCCATAGTGAGACATCGAAATGAATACTATGAAAGAGAACTGCACAGCTATGTTGCTCCCAAGTGTCTGTAACTAAAAGATGCTTGAGAGCAACATAGCGGTGAAGATTTTTATTGTTTTACATATTGTTTACTTTTTTTAATCCAGCACGCTAGATAAAAGTGATTTGGGTGTGCTGCCTTACATGAAACCTTCATGCTGAAAGACCTAGTCTTCAATGCTCTTGCTCCCTATAAGACGCAAGTCTTATAGATATAATTACGGCAAATGAAAAATGCAAAATATCAAAATGACTGAAACATGTCATCTGGAAACTCCCTTCACATAATGTACAAAACTTATTTCATGATAAGGATTACTCTTTGGAATAACCTAACAGATTATTTCAAAACATGTTCAAACCTGATTCATTTTAAAGAAATGAGTAACATTTGTTCTGAGAGCAGGGTGTGTGTAGAATGGCTGGGAGAGGATGGGGATAATATCAGCGTTGCTCCACCAACCCCTTTTCAAGCCTATATATATCTGTGTTATGTTGTAATGAATGCTGGCTCGAAAAACAAAAATCTAATCTATGTAAACGTCTCTGCAGGGCCTTCTTTGACCACTCCATGCACAGCGCTCTTCCCTTGGGGATCTATCTGGCCACGAAGTTCTGGATGTACTGCACCTGGTTCTACTGGCTCTGGAACGATATCCTTTACATATGATTTACCTAAACCAGTCGTTGTCAGCTCTCAGCCCAAGTAGTGTCTCACAGGGCTCAGTCTTAAAAACCATCTACAAACTACTTGTATTAATAATAAAAGGGAAAGGTTTTAGCTTGAATTTAGATTTAATACAGTGAGTTTTCAGTAAGCTCAATGGGGAGAATTGGGGAGGACATGGACATCCTATTTGAGGCAATCTGAACTGTGTGGGTTGATCCGGGACGCAGCTGAATTGAAACAGGGTCATTCATTACAAAGTGGCTCTAAATGCTCTAGGGGTCAGAGTAGGGCTGGGCAATAAAACGATAACGATATATATCGCGATAGACATGTGTTCGATATCAATAGAGAATGGGGTCGATAGAATGTTCGATAGTTTAACTTAACTCCGTCAGGAAAAACAGGAAGAAAACACCGGAAGTAAAGCCGACTCATAAGCGCATGGCATTGTGGGGGATGTAGGCGGAGGCTTCTCGACCAATAACAGCCGAGCAGGAACCGCAAAACTTTCTGGGAAATGCAAAAACACCAACAACCGCACCATGCGTGGCGTCCATGGATCTATAGCTCGTGTTTCAATGCCGTGTCAATGGTTATGCACGTACGTGCGCGGAATAACATGTGCAGAGGCAGTGGACAGACACCATGTATTCGGCGAAAGCAAGAGATTAACTTTTTCCTCGGGAAGCATGTGCAGCACAGAGAGCCGCACGGAGCGGTCACGGGGACACAAGACCCTCAAACAGCTAAACCAGGAGCTAAACCAGGAATAAAAAACCAGGATTAAACCAGGGCTAACAACGAGGGACACAGTGTGAACATATTCCTCCAGCCTCATCGCCCCGTGACTGTAAACAAGGCTGCTAAGGTTGGTTAGCCCACACCACAAATATATTTATTTAGGTAAAAAAAAAAAAACTCAATATATATAGTTATCGACCGATATGAATGACTTATATCGTTATATAGTTTTCAGCCATATCGCCCAGCCCTAGGTCAGAGTGAAGCTGAGACAGAGGTTGTGTAATCCTGTTCTAGGACATACAGTAAAAACTGCATGTCCCCGCTGGTCCTTGCATCCACCTAGCATCACCACTCCCCACAATTTGTTGCAAAGATGTTGCAAAGAAAGTAAATTGACTGTCAAGTTTTAAAAAAAAAATAAAAAATGGGCTGCTTCCATGGTATAATGGTTATATAATGGTATGACTACCATTATACGTCTAAATACAGTTTATGTATTTTCTACATTCTGAAACATTGAATGCTGAAGTAAATATTTTCTAGCCTGTTTAGGAACAAAATATACCTGTTTTCTCTTGTCTGGATGTCTGTATATAATGGTTTCCCGGTTTCCCCTACCACTAAAAACATGTACAATAGGTTTGGCATGCGCCGCCTGTACTGGCGACCCCGCTCCCATCTCTGAGAGATGGGAGCCATCATGTCTAAAAAAATGACAATTGTAAACCGCTTTGTGACTCTGGGCTGTGAAAGGTGGTATATAAATAAAGATTACTTACTTACTTACTTACTAATGAAGCATGTTCTTCTTTGACTCCGCCGCACTGCTGCCTTTCGCCACAGTCCACGTGCCCTTCCTCATCACCACAGTGTTCCTCTTCTATAACTTTGGGAAGTCCTGGAAGTCTGACCCAGGAATCATCAAGGCCTCAGAAGAGCAGAAGAAAAAGGTACAGAATATTTTCTTAGTCCCTTCCTTTACACAGTCGCTGGTCTAACTTGCTCACTCTACAAAAAAGCGTTGCGCCAACTCTTTGGCTCCTATTGACTAACAGTTGTTACAGTTTCAGTGACTTAAAGTAAACTCTTCTAGCTCAGTAACTGTTGGTGTCACACTCACTGATTATGGACTAGTAGTTTAACGCCCTCTATTATCTTTGGGTTATCTATTGTGATATTTTCTTTCTAAATCAAGAAATTATTCTTGTCAAGTAAGTGAGTAAGAAAAGTTTATTTGTATAGCGCCTTTCACAGACCAGGATCACAAAGCGCTTCGCTTACACATACAAGGCACATTTAAAAACGAAAAAAACAGAAGACTGTCCTCATCATGAACACAGAGGCAAGAAAGCCTGTCTAAACAAATAAGTCTTTAGTTGGGACTTCAAATCATCAACAGATTAACATTTGCAGAGACAGGGGAAGCTCATTCCAAAGACCAGGAGCAACTGCCTGGAAGGATCTGTTTTCTCGGGTTTTAAAACGAGAGGGGGGCCATCAACAGGTTCTGAGTGGAGGACCTCGGGCTTCTGTTGGAGACATAGGGGTGGATCAGGCCCTTGATGTATTCAGGCGCCTAACGATGAAGAGCCCTGAATGTCAGTACCAGAATTTTAAAATTGATTCTGTGTGAGACCGGGAGCGAGTGTAAGGACTTCAAGATTGGACAAATATGGGCTTTGCTGTGGGTTGGGGCTCCACAACAGCATGTTTAAGAGAACACAGGAACATACCAGCTGAACACATTTTAATGATCGACGGACCGATAGACTCTAAAACATTACCAAACAGCCGAGTTGGGACAACATCTAGACGGCAACACGACACTTTCATGCTGCTAATGGTGGATAAAATATTCAATTGAGTGACTGCCTCGAAGGATGACCAGCTCTGAGGAGGAGGGTCATCGGAAGCTTGATTGGAGGAAGGAGAGGAAGTTTATCTTTAATCTCTCTAACCTTGTTAATAATAAGGCAATATTGAAGGAGATAAGACACAACTCCATTATGCATATAGGACAGGAAGAACCAACAAAGAACAATGTGACAAGGCCTTCGACATTAGCATCCTCAAAGCCTGCTTCCTCCTGGCATTAACATGCAAGCACGCATCTCCAGCGATGTTCTCCAGCGATGTTTTCACGTTGATTAAATCAGGGGTTCCCAAAGTTTTTAGCCCGCGACCCCCATGATAAATGCGCTGCTCCCCCGCAACCCCCCACCTCAACAGCCCTTCCCGTCACATGAAATGAGCAGTATTTCCTTGTTTCGGAGTAACGCTTTATAGAGACTCGCGCCACTACCAAGCTGCACTCGCCAGCCCAGTGGAACGCATTTCTTGCGGCTCGCCCTCACTGTTCTCCGACCGAGGTAAAGACGCCCGGCTTTTCGGAGTCAGTGGTAAAGAGATCCGCACATTAAAAGCGGGTGGCCGCTTTATGCTGCTACTAACAAACGTTGTAAAGAGAAGCCGCGGGGATGAGCCGCCACAATGCACTTTTTACCGTACGTAGCAGCATAAAGCGGCCACCCGCTTTTCATGTGCGGACCTCGCTATACTGCGGTGTTCTACCGCTGCCCCCTCTCCCTCCGCTGCCTTCTCTCCCACGGCTGCCCTCTCTCCCTCTGCAGTCTTCGCACCATCAGCCTGACCTCACATGTGACTTTTCTCCCCCTCACCTCTGGCACATGTGGCTTTTCTCTCCCTCCGGTTTTTCTGTTGTGGATATTAACCACGTTTAATTTTAAAGCAGGTATTATTTGTTTGTAGCCTCCAAACACCTTGGAAAAACAACAGCAGGACACGCTTTGTCGCTGCACATGATGTAAACTGTGTAACTTAATTTTGATTGACGCTGTCAATGACTGGGACAAAATTACAAACATAATTAAAATATCTTATATTCTCAACACATTTTAACAAGTAGTCCTTTTGAATAAATGAAATGCAAAATAAATATTTAAGGGCTATATATTTGTTTTAAAAAGTGTTGTTGATGCGGGGCGACAGTAGCTCAGTTGGTAGAGCATTGGCCTTCAGGCCAATGCTCCCACCTCTACACCTTCTCCACCGACTCCCACTGATGACTGCTGTCGTTGTGTCCTTGGGCAAGACACTTAACCCCACTTTGCCCAAAGCCCCCACTGAAAGATCAAGGCTATGCTCACAGTCAGAGAGCAGCCGTCCTCCTGTGGACTCACCACCTGCAGAGGGTCAGTGAGGGGCTGGTGCTATGAGACTTGGGTGGCATCTCTGACTGCCACCCCCCTGACCCAGAAATGGATTAAAGGGTAGAAAATGGATGGATGGATGGATGTGGATGCAAAAAAATGTTTTATGGCACACACTCACATCCACAAAGTGTTGCTTGAATATTTCAAAAAGTACTCAAAAACATCAACATTTACATATTGAAAGTGGAGCCCATGACAAACTATACCTGAAAGAATGGCCAGTATTCATCCATTAGGTGGCGCTGTATTTATGTCAAGAACAGTAAGTCACAGAATAACAATATTACAACAATAAACACTATAAATGACAAACCAAAGTGAACAAACTATAGTATACTATAGTATAAGCGCAATACAATATTGTTTTGCGTCTTGTGTGTTTGTGCGTTCAGTCCAGCGAGCACTGTGACAATAACCAGACTTTGCCGCTGGCTCCTGGTGCAGGCTCAGTGATAGTATTATGCCGCTTTTCCACAGTAACGGCACGGCACGTTGTGGCGCGGATGAGTGTGAGTGCTTTTCCGTAAAAAATGGTACCGCCAAGTTTCTCCTCAGTGTGGGAGGGGTTGTCAGACCAAGTAATTTACGCGCAACGCTTTACTAGCAACATTGGTCTGATGCATTACTTTTTGTCATTTGAAATAAGTTTTTTTTCCAAGTTCAATGCATAACTTAGTTATTTAAAATACATGTACAGTGGGACAAAAAAGTATTTAGTCAGCCCCCGATTGTGCAAGTTCTCCCACTTAAAATAATGACAGAGGTCTGTAATTTTCACCATAGGTACACTTCAACTGTGAGAGACAGAATGAGAAAAAATTCACATTGTAGGATTTTTAAAGAATGTATTTGTAAATTTTGGTGGAAAATAAGTATTTGGTCAATAACAAAAATTCAACTCGATACTTTGTAATATAACCTTTTTTGGCAATAACTGAGGTCAAACAATTACTATAGGTCTTTACCAGGTTTGCACACACAGGAGCTGGTATTTTGGCCCATTCCTCCATGCAGATCTTCTCGAGAGCAGTGAACACGGACTTTCAACTCCCTCCACAGATTTTCAATGGGGTTGAGGTCTGGAGACTGGCTAGGCCACTCCAGGACTTTCAAATGCTTCTTACGGAGCCGCTCCTTCGTTGCCCGGGCGGTGTGTTTGGGATCATTGTCATGCTGGAAGACCCAGCCACGTTTCATCTTCAAAGCTCTCACTGATGGAAGGAGGTTTTGGCTCAAAATCTCACGATACATGGCCCCATTCATTCTTTCCTTAACACGGATCAGTCGTCCTGTCCCCTTAGCAGAAAAACAGCCCCAAAGCATGACGTTTCCACCCCCATGCTTCACAGTAGGTATGGTGTTCTTGGGATGCAACTCAGTATTCTTCTTCCTCCAAACACGACGAGTTGAGTTTATACCAAACAGCTCTACTTTGGTTTCATCTGACCACATGACATTCTCCCAATCCTCTGCTGTATCATCCATGTGCTCTCTGGCAAACTTCAGACGGGCCTGGACATGCACTGGCTTCAGCAGGGGGACACGTCTGGCACTGCAGGATTTGATTCCCTGTCGTCGTAGTGTGTTACTGATGGTAACCTTTGTTACTTTGGTCCCAGCTCTCTGCAGGTCATTCACCAGGTCCCCCCGTGTGGTTCTGGGATTTTTGATCACCGTTCTCATCATCATTTTGACCCCACGGGATGAGATCTTGCGTGGAGCCCCAGATCGAGGGAGATTATCAGTGGTCTTGTATGTCTTCCATTTTCTGATAATTGCTCCCACAGTTGATTTGTTCACACCAAGCTGCTTGCCTATTGTAGATTCACTCTTCCCAGTCTGGTGCAGGTCTACAATTCTTTCCCTGGTGTACTTCGACAACTCTTTGGTATTGGCCATAGTGGAGTTTGGAGTCTTGACTGTTTTGAGGATGTGGACAGGTGTCTTTTATACAGATAACGAGTTCAAACAGGTGCCATTAATACAGGTAACAAGTGGAGGACAGAAGAGCTTCTTAAAGAAGAAGTTACAGGTCTGTGAGAGCCAGAGATCTTCCTAGTTTGAAGTGACCAAATACTTATTTTCCACCATAATTTACAAATAAATTCTTTAAAAATCCTACAATGTGAATTCCTGGATTCTTTTTTCATATTCTGTCTCTCACAGTTGAAGTGAACCTATGATGAAAATTACAGACCTCTGTCATTATTTTAAGTGGGAGATCTTGCACAATTGGTGGCTGACTAAGTTCAGGATAACAAGGGACACTAAAATCCCCACAAAATCCGGCCTTTATGCAAGCTGTAGGTTCTCTGTCAGCTAAGGTTGAGCTGTGTGTTTTGATTAAAAATAAAACCTTTTTGTATTGAGCAAATATGCCTCCATCCGCGTTAATAAATTTACCACAGTTATACGGATTTACTGACAAATGTAATGTAAATAGAAGTAAAAGTATGTGGTAGGAAATCGTAATTTGAACCCGTTTTATGCATTTGTACAGACAAATTAATGAAATAAAGTCTTGATACAATAACAGATTTATTAAAAACAAAAGTAAAGTACAAAACCAACAATTTACAAATTCCAAAGTACGTATGTCTCTTGATGAGGGGAAAGTGAAGTACTCGAATCACTCATTTCTCGTCAGTAATCTTTACACTTGTGGGAAGGGATTCTCAAACAAATACATACACACACGACAACTTAAGTACAAGCACAAAACAGAATGGCAACAGGTGAAAGAGCAAAATACAGCACATTAGCGCAGGAAGGACATTTTAGCTTAGCTTGCTATCGATGGCTAAATGTTGCTAGCTCACTACGTACAACAGACAATCACACTTTTACACGAGTAAATACATTTTAGTGAGAGCTTTTAGATTGGGTGACAGTCATGGTCATATTAGTTTGTCTAGGATCCTCCTGTCCCCCACCTGCTGCACTGTGTCTAGGGAACAGCCCAGGACTGAGCTGGACTTCTAATGACCTTGTCCAGCTTCTTTCTGTCCCTCTCTGTAATTTTGCTGCTCCAGCAGACCACACCGTACAAAGTGGCTGGTCTTTTGGCCCCTGCACTCCAAAAGACCTGAGCCTCCTCAGCAGGTAGTCGGCAATTTCCCTTCTTGAAGAGGGCGTTTGTTATGATTCCAGTCCAGCTTGTGGTTCAGATGAACACCCAGGTACTTGTAGGAGTCCACTCTCTCAATGGCCCTCATGTATGAATCTTGCGCAGAAAAGGGTGTATACTGTATGTTTGGTGTATATTCCATTTACGCCAGACTCAACGTGGGATTTATGAACGTGTGAGATACGCACATATCTCAGCATACGCAGCTGTTGATAAATGCTGTGGTGAAAACTAGCGTATTAAAGTCACGTCTAGAAATATTCAGAAACCGTCAGTTCCACGCCCTGTATTTACGACAGGTCAGCACGGAACTCGGCCAGGAAGACTGTTTGGAAGCATCAAAAGGCTTGTTTAAAAACAAATATACGCTATACTGTAAATAATATAGCGTAGGTATATATATAATAATATATATAATATATATATATATATATACAGTGCCTTGCGAAAGTATTCGGCCCCCTTGAACCTTTCAACATTTCGCCACATTTCAGGCTTCAAACATAAAGATATAAAAAATTTGTTTTTTGTCATGAATCAACAACAAGTGGGACACAATCGTGAAGTGGAACAAAATGTATTGGATAATTTAAACATTTTTAACAAATAAAAAACTGAAAAGTGGGGCGTGCAATATTATTCGGCCCCTTTACTTTCAGTGCAGCAAACTCACTCCAGAAGTTCAGTGAGGATCTTTGAATGATCCAATGTTGTCCTAAATGACTGATGATGATAAATAGAATGCACCTGTGTGTAATCAAGTCTCCGTATATCAGCACCTGCTCTTTGATAGTCTCAGGGTTCTGTTTAAAGCACAGAGAGAACCATGAAGACAAAGGAACACACCAGGCAGGTCCGAGATACTGTTAGCAGGAAAAAGGCGAAAGGGTTCGAGGAGTACTCCGAGAGCGGACCAGTGCCAGCAGACAACACCCATTGGCACCAGGCACAACGAGTCATTACGGACAACAGCAGCCGCTATGAAGGTCACAAACACGGCAACCACCAGATGCGCCTACGAGGCGGACTGACTAGGCGGGACAGGACAGCGGGCTGGCGGTGAACACAGGGGAGCACGAAGGAAACAGTACAGGAGACTCATTCTACCCGTGGTAACGCAACATCACGTCACGAAGCGATCACTCATCTTTCACGTAAGTTTGAACAACTCGCAATCGGCACGTCTGTCCTCAGACCCTCCTGCATCAGAGGAACCACAGACACCTGAGACACTGACACAATCACTGTCCTCAGCGGCCTACGGACCCTCCTGCATCAGAGGAACCACAGACACCTGTGACACTGACACAATCACTGTCCTCAGACCCTCCTGCATCAGAGGAACCACAGACACCTGTGACACTGACACAATCACTGTCCTCAGACCCTCCTGCATCAGAGGAACCACAGACACCTGTGACACTGACACAATCACTGTCCTCAGACCCTCCTGCATCAGAGGAACCACAGACACCTGTGACACTGACACAATCACTGTCCTCAGACCCTCGTGCATCAGAGGAACCACAGACACCTGTGACACTGACACACTGTCAGGTCCTCAGTACATCGTGAGACACCTCAGGCCTTTTGCTATTTTTGCTAAGTTTTTGATGCCCTCGTCTGATCTCATGTTTTGTGCCGATCTCAGAAACTTGTGCAAGTTGCAGCCACTTCACTCCAGCTCCTGCTCCTGCTCCTGCTCCTGCTCCAGCTCCTGCTCCTGCTCCTGCTCCAGCTCCTGCTCCAGCTCCAGCTCGAGCTCCAGCTCCTGCTCCTGCTCCAGCTCCTGCTCCTGCTCCAGCTCCAGCTCCTGCTCCTGCTCCTGCTCCAGCTCCAGCTCCAGCTCCAGCTCCTGCTCCAGCTCCTGCTCCTGCTCCAGCTCCTGCTCCAGCTCCAGCTCCAGCTCCTGCTCCTGCTCCAGCTCCTGCTCCTGCTCCAGCTCCAGCTCCAGCTCCAGCTCCAGCTCCTGCTCCTGCTCCTGCTCCAGCTCCAGCTCCAGCTCCAGCTACAGCTCCAGCTCCAGCTCCTGCTCCTGCTCCAGCTCCTGCTCCAGCTCCAGCTCCTGCTCCTGCTCCAGCTCCTGCTCCTGCTCCAGCTCCAGCTCCAGCTACAGCTCCAGCTCCAGCTCCTGCTCCTGCTCCAGCTCCAGCTCCAGCTCCAGCTACAGCTCCAGCTCCAGCTCCTGCTCCAGCTCCTGCTCCTGCTCCTGCTCCAGCTCCAGCTCCTGCTCCTGCTCCTGCTCCTGCTCCAGCTCCAGCTCCAGCTCCTGCTCCAGCTCCAGCTCCAGCTCCTGCTCCTGCTCCTGCTCCAGCTCCAGCTCCAGCTCCAGCTCCAGCTCCTGCTCCAGCTCCTGCTCCTGCTCCAGCTCCAGCTCCTGCTCCTGCTCCTGCTCCTGCTCCAGCTCCTGCTCCTGCTCCAGCTCCAGCTCCAGCTCCTGCTCCTGCTCCTGCTCCTGCTCCAGCTCCTGCTCCAGCTCCAGCTCCTGCTCCAGCTCCTGCTCCTGCTCCTGCTCCTGCTCCAGCTCCTGCTCCTGCTCCTGCCCCAGCTCCAGCTCCAGCTCCTGCTCCAGCTCCAGCTCCTGCTCCAGCTCCAGCTCCAGCTCCAGCTCCTGCTCCTGCTCCTGCTCCAGCTCCTGCTCCAGCTCCAGCTCCTGCTCCTGCTCCTGCTCCAGCTCCAGCTCCTGCTCCTGCTCCAGCTCCTGCTCCTGCTCCAGCTCCTGCTCCAGCTCCAGCTCCAGCTCCAGCTCCTGCTCCTGCTCCAGCTCCTGCTCCAGCTCCAGCTCCAGCTCCAGCTCCTGCTCCAGCTCCTGCTCCAGCTCCTGCTCCTGCTCCTGCTCCTGCTCCTGCTCCAGCTCCAGCTCCTGCTCCTGCTCCGCTCCAGCTCCAGCTCCTGCTCCTGCTCCTGCTCCTGCTCCAGCTCCTGCTCCTGCTCCAGCTCCAGCTCCTGCTCCAGCTCCAGCTCCTGCTCCTCCTCCTCCTGCTCCTGCTCCTGCTCCTGCTCCAGCTCCAGCTCCAGCTCCTGCTCCAGCTCCTGCTCCTGCTCCAGCTCCAGCTCCTGCTCCTGCTCCTGCTCCTGCTCCTGCTCCAGCTCCTGCTCCAGCTCCAGCTCCAGCTCCTGCTCCTGCTCCTGCTCCAGCTCCAGCTCCTGCTCCTGCTCCTGCTCCTGCTCCAGCTCCAGCTCCAGCTCCAGCTCCTGCTCCTGCTCCTGCTCCAGCTGCTCCTGCTCCAGCTCCTGCTCCTGCTCCTGCTCCAGCTCCTGCTCCTGCTCCTGCTCCAGCTCCAGCTCCTGCTCCTGCTCCTGCTCCTGCTCCAGCTCCAGCTCCTGCTCCTGCTCCAGCTCCAGCTCCAGCTCCTGCTCCTGCTCCAGCTCCAGCTCCTGCTGCTGCTCCTGCTCCTGCTCCAGCTCCTGCTCCTGCTCCTGCTCCAGCTCCAGCTCCTGCTCCAGCTCCAGCTCCTGCTCCTGCTCCTGCTCCAGCTCCTGCTCCTGCTCCTGCTCCAGCTCCAGCTCCTGCTCCTGCTCCAGCTCCAGCTCCAGCTCCAGCTCCTGCTGCTGCTCCTGCTCCTGCTCCAGCTCCTGCTCCTGCTCCTGCTCCAGCTCCAGCTCCAGCTCCTGCTCCAGCTCCAGCTCCTGCTCCTGCTCCTGCTCCAGCTCCTGCTCCTGCTCCTGCTCCTGCTCCAGCTCCAGCTCCAGCTCCTGCTCCTGCTCCTGCTCCAGCTCCTGCTCCAGCTCCAGCTGCTCCAGCTCCTGCTCCTGCTCCTGCTCCAGCTCCTGTTCCTGCTCCTGCTCCTGCTCCAGCTCCAGCTCCTGCTCCTGCTCCTGCTCCAGCTGCTCCTGCTCCAGCTCCTGCTCCTGCTCCTGCTCCAGCTCCTGCTCCAGCTCCTGCTCCTGCTCCTGCTCCAGCTCCTGCTCCTGCTCCTGCTCCAGCTCCTGCTCCTGCTCCTGCTCCTGCTCCAGCTCCAGCTCCAGCTCCAGCTCCTGCTCCTGCTCCTGCTCCAGCTGCTCCTGCTCCAGCTCCTGCTCCTGCTCCTGCTCCAGCTCCTGCTCCAGCTCCTGCTCCTGCTCCTGCTCCAGCTCCAGCTCCTGCTCCTGCTCCAGCTCCTGCTCCAGCTCCAGCTCCTGCTCCTGCTCCAGCTCCAGCTCCAGCTCCAGCTCCTGCTCCAGCTCCAGCTCCTGCTGCTGCTCCTGCTCCTGCTCCAGCTCCTGCTCCTGCTCCAGCTCCAGCTCCTGCTCCAGCTCCAGCTCCTGCTCCTGCTCCTGCTCCTGCTCCAGCTCCAGCTCCAGCTCCTGCTCCTGCTCCTTTCTCCAGCTCCTGCTCCAGCTCCAGCTCCAGCTCCTGCTCCTGCTCCTGCTCCAGCTCCAGCTCCTGCTCCTGCTCCTGCTCCAGCTCCAGCTCCAGCTCCAGCTCCTGCTCCTGCTCCTACTCCAGCTGCTCCTGCTCCAGCTCCTGCTCCTGCTCCTGCTCCAGCTCCTGCTCCAGCTCCTGCTCCTGCTCCTGCTCCAGCTCCAGCTCCTGCTCCTGCTCCTGCTCCAGCTCCTGCTCCTGCTCCTGCTCCAGCTCCAGCTCCTGCTCCTGCTCCTGCTCCAGCTCCTGCTCCAGCTCCTGCTCCTGCTCCTGCTCCTGCTCCTGCTCCTGCTCCTGCTCCAGCTCCTGCTCCTGCTCCTGCTCCTGCTCCAGCTCCTGCTCCTGCTCCTGCTCCAGCTGCTCCTGCTCCAGCTCCTGCTCCTGCTCCAGCTCCTGCTCCAGCTCCAGCTCCTGCTCCTGCTCCTGCTCCAGCTCCAGCTCCTGCTCCTGCTCCAGCTCCAGCTCCAGCTCCTGCTCCAGCTCCAGCTCCTGCTGCTGCTCCTGCTCCTGCTCCAGCTCCTGCTCCTGCTCCTGCTCCTGCTCCTGCTCCTGCTCCTGCTCCAGCTCCTGCTCCAGCTCCAGCTGCTCCAGCTCCTGCTCCTGCTCCTGCTCCAGCTCCTGCTCCTGCTCCTGCTCCTGCTCCTGCTCCTGCTCCTGCTCCAGCTCCAGCTCCTGCTCCTGCTCCTGCTCCAGCTCCAGCTCCAGCTCCTGCTCCTGCTCCTGCTCCTGCTCCAGCTCCAGCTGCTCCAGCTCCTGCTGCTCCAGCTCCTGCTCCTGCTCCTGCTCCTGCTCCAGCTCCTGCTCCTGCTCCTGCTCCTGCTCCAGCTCCTGCTCCTGCTCCTGCTACTGCTCCAGCTCCTGCTCCTGCTCCTGCTCCAGCTCCTGCTCCTGCTCCAGCTGCTGCTCCTGCTCCTGCTCCTGCTCCAGCTCCAGCTCCTGCTCCTGCTCCTGCTCCAGCTCCTGCTCCTGCTCCTGCTCCAGCTCCTGCTCCAGCTCCAGTTAAATAAAGAAATCTGTCCTTTTTCTTTTTTTTTAATAATAAGAATATTTGGCTTAAATTGGCCTCCTGTGGACTCACCACCTGCAGAGGGTCAGTGAGGGGCTGGTGCTATGAGACTTGGGTGGCATCTCTGACTGCCACCCCCCTGACCCAGAAATGGATTAAAGGGTAGAAAATGGATGGCTTAAATCTGACCTTTTCATTGGAAGAAAATTGCTTAAATCAAGAAATCTATTCTTGTTTTTTCCCAGTATACATGGGAAAAAAAAAAAAATAGGAAAAACAATCAATGTAATTGTTCATAGTTTTTCAGCACACTTCAGAGCACTGTGTATGCGTTTGTTACTATCGTCTTTTACCAATCACAGGCGCCAGGAGAGTGGGGGGCGTTAAGGACAGGTGTCACGGGCCTGGTGCCCCTTCTCACGTCTTTTTACCAGGTCTGGAGAGAGCAGGGGCTCCTCTCAGACGCGTGGTTGGACAGAACGTTACGCAGAGGCTATGCCCTACACAGACAGAGGAGGCTCTCTAAGAGAAGGTAGCCTCTCTGCTAATAAGAGGCGCTGCGGTCCAGGTCGACCTGCAGGACGCTTACAGGGGGTCCCCCATACTTCTTGGTTCCCAAGAAGTATGGGGGAGTGCGCCCCATTCTGTATCTGCGCGCTCTCAACCAGTGTATCTCCAGGCGGCCGTTCCGCTTGCTCAGCTGCTGGAATGTGTCAGGCCCGGAGACTGGATGTCTACCATCGATCTGACAGACGCTTACTTCCACGTAGCGATAGTGCCAGAGCACAGACGCTTTCTGCGCTTCATTGTGGGAGGAAGGTGCTACGAGTACTGCCGCCTCCCATTCGGGTACGCACTGGCTCTGCTGCCGCTCAGACGCCCGGGGGTCAGATTATTAACCTATTTAGACGATTGGTTAATTCTGGCCCAGTCCAAGGAAGTGGCCTTGGATCACATGCGCTGGGTTGTGTCCCACATACAGCGGCTGGGCTTTGTGGTGAACAGAGAGAAGAGCAGGTTACAGCCTATCCAGCGCACGCTCTATCTCGGTCTGCAACTGGACTCGGTGGAGTTCCGAGCTGCCCTATCCGTGGACAGACAGGAGAACATCTCACGACTAGCCACCACGGCGCTGACTTTGCTCCACTGCTGCAGAGGAGGCACGTGACGGTGCGCTCGGACAACACCACAGTCGTGGCCTACATGAACAGGCAAGGGGGCATGAGGTCCCCCGGTCTCCATCGCCTGGCAGCTATCATTCTGCTCTGGACGGCTGTGAATCTGCTGTCTCTCAGAGCACGCCATGTTCCCGAAGACAGGAACACAGGGGCGGATCTATTGTCAAGGGGGGGCCCACTCAGGGAGGAGTGGGGCCTGGTCACGCAGAGGCAGAGGTTCGGTCGGCCGGGGGTTGACCTATTCGCCAGTGCAGACAACGCTCTGTGCCCACTCTGGTTCGCGCTGCGGCCCACGGACAATCCCGTTCCTGAGGGGCATGGCGGTGAGGGAACCTTGACCTTTTCGGCCCGTTCCCACCGGCTGGTCAAACGTTTCCTTCGGGGGGCCCACTGGAAGAGGCACGTTTTCCGGAGAACGCCTCCACTCTGGGACCTCAAGGTGGTCCTGAGGGGGTTATCGGGGCCGCCCTTCGAGCCTGTAGCCCAGGCCAGCCTCAAATGTGTGGCTCTCAAGACCGCCCTCTTGCTGGCTCTGGTCTCAACAGAGAGGGCAGGTGAACTATGCGCACTCTCCGTTCGCCCAGAATGCCTGGCGTTTGGTGCTGAGGATGGTGTAGTTGAGCTTTGGCCGAACCCAGCCTTTCTGCCTAAGGTTGTTTCTTCGGCCTTTAGGTCAAGGGTCATCAGGGTCCGACCCTTTCATCTGTTGTGCCCAATCAGGATGCTGAAATCCTACCTGGCCGTCACAGCTTCTTTCAGACGTTCTAATCAGCTGTTTGTGTGCGTGGGCCCTAAGAACAGGGGGCGCGCCGTTGACGCCTCAGCGCACTGGGTATCCCGGGCGATTTGCTTGGCATACCAGGTCCAGGAATTGGTTCCCCCGGTAGGGTTCAGGGCGCACTCCACACGAGCAGTCGCGGCCTCCACAGCTCTGCTCCGGGGGGCCTCAGTAGAGGACGTCTGCCAAGCGCGGCTTGGGCTTCGTCCTCTTCCTTTGCTCTGTATAATTTAGTTGATGTTTCAGAACGGTCGGTCGCTCATTCCGTTCTGAACGCGGGGGTCTAACTGCGGTTGCTCTAGTCCGCCCTTCAGGAGCTCTTGGTAGAGGCGTCCTGGGGTTGTGACCTGCTCTTCCCGTAACCGGTTTTTACCATTCTTTCAGGAGCTCTTGGTAGAGGCGTCCTGGGAATGTTTTTCTTGCTTACTCCAATGGGGGTCTTGTCAGAGTGAGGGCGTCCTTGGTAGGAGCGGCCCTTACTCTGTTCGTGCTCTTCAGGGGCTTGTCAGTGTCCTTGGTAGGAGCGGCCTCGTACACTGCTCTTCTTCCTGCCCCAAGTCCACGCACCTTGGCAGTGTGGTGGGGATTCGGGCAGGGCTCCAATCACTGTACGCTGGCCTGATGGGAGTACATCTCTCTGCGGCTTCGCGTGGTACCCACAGCGAGCCTAAGTGGCGTTAGCACCATGATGTAGAATTGATAGTTACCTAGTGTAACTTAAGTTCTACGAATGGTGCGTAGCCACTTAGCTACGGGCCCATCAGTCCAGCATGGCATTGGCAGAGTTCAAAGTGGCAGGCACGGACTACAGAGGGGCATTTATAGGAGGTACTCGTCCGTGATTGGAGCGTTGATTTCTCTCTGGCGGGAAGCTCGGGCTTCTAGAGTATACCCACAGTGAGCCTAAGTGCCTACGCACCATTCGTAGAACTTGAGTTACACTAGGTAACTATCAATTACACAGTACAAAATATTAGATTAGATTAGGGGCGACAGTAGCTCAGTTGGTAGAGCATTGGCCTTTGAGCCTGAAGTTCGTGGGTTCAAGCCCACCGTAAGACCTACTTCACGACTCCCACTGATAACTGCTGTCGTTGTGTCCTTGGGCAAGACACTTAACCCCACTTTGCCTGAAGCCCCCGCTGAAAGATCTCAGCTCCTGTGGACTCACCACCTGCAGGAGGATCAGGGAGGGGCTGGTGCTCTGTGTACTGGGTGCAGCTCTGGCCACCCCCCCCGACCCAGAAATGGATTAAGGGGAAGAAAATGGATGGATGGATATTAGATTAGATTTCAGTTCCGCAGGCAAAACGTTCCAGAGTAGTGGCCCTTTTACTGCAAACGCAGTCTGACTAAATGAGGATTTACATTTTATTGGCGACCTTTAGATTGGTGGAGGAATCATGGATGTAAAACCCGACTAGTCTTTTCCCCACAGAACAGGTAAGCATCATTTTACTCAGTAGTGGCTGTTGTAGTAGTAGTAATTATACAAATATTTGCCTGAGATAGACTGTAATGTGGGATTTCATCAAGCTAGCTTGTTAAAAATCCACAGCTGTCAGTGAAATATGCTCGATTTTGTGGCGATAACCGCGCATTATCTAGCGTTAGCTATGAGAAAGACAGCACAACATCAAAGCCTTAGCCTGGCCTCAGCGATCCGTAAACTCTAAAATATTAATTCCCTACATGTACGAAATTAAAACGAGTACGATATGGTCGGACCAGGCTCTGATGCCACTAAAGCACCACGAAAGCGTCCCCCTTCATTAACGGGAGTTCCCTTGTGAAATAGCGTTAGCTGTCTGTTGTTTATTGTGAATATGTGGCAGCTACGATCACTTCCATATGTGGCAGCGTGGACATGCACCGTGGACATGCACCGTGGACATGCAGCGTGGACATGCAGCGTGGACATGCACCGTGGATATGCAGCGTGGACATGCAGCACATGCAGCGTGGACATGCAGCGTGGACATGCACCGTGGACATGCAGCGTGGACATGCAGCGTGGACATGCAGCGTGGACATGCAGCGTGGACATGCAGCGTGGACATGCACCGTGGACATGCACCGTGGACATGCACCGTGGACATGCACCGTGGACATGCACCGTGGACATGCAGCGTGGACATGCACCGTGGACATGCACCACATGCAGCGTGGACATGCACCGTGGACATGCACCGTGGACATGCAGCGTGGACATGCACCGTGGACATGCAGCGTGGACATGCAGCGTTGACATGCAGCGTGGACATGCCCCGTGGACATGCACCGTGGACATGCACCGTGGTCGCTGAGGACAGCACGTTTTCAGTGTCTGTTGGCATCTCTTGGCCCCTTTCACAGACGCACCAAGGTGGTTGGCCAGGTGTTGGAGGGTCTGGTCGTCAGCTCCTTTGGACTGAGGGCATTCAGTGCTTCCTGAAAGGACCATTATGACAACTGATATACTTCAATCAATCAATCAAATTTTATTTATAAAGCGCTTTTCATACAAAAGATGCAACACAAAGTGCTTTACAGTTTGGTTAAAAACAATCCCGCCGACCCAAGACCCCTCCCCCAGACCACCCAACAGACCCACCCCGAACCACAGAAACACACACACGCGCTCATGAACGCTCATACACACACACACACACACACACACACA
This sequence comes from Knipowitschia caucasica, assembly GCA_964034765.1. Taxonomy (NCBI): domain Eukaryota; kingdom Metazoa; phylum Chordata; class Actinopteri; order Gobiiformes; family Gobiidae; genus Knipowitschia; species Knipowitschia caucasica. Next base: position 58,834,170 of record OZ035823.1, on the reverse strand, counting down.
CACACACACACACACACACACGTAAAACAATAAAACCATGATGAGAGACTTGGCAGTGTTCAGATGCAACCAGCTGAAAAAGCGTCATCCAAGGAGCCGTCTGCACCAGGAGCAGAGAGCCGCCTGTAGCCACAGGGGACGACACAGGACCCAGAGGAGACATGAAACCGAGGCCCCAGGCCCCCACCAGGCCCAAGAGTCCGACCCCCACAGCCATGCCGACCACCGCTCCCAGTGCAGAGGGCTCCTCCAGAGGAAACACTGGGTACACTAAAAACAATACAATAAGTAAAACACTAAAATGTGAGACTAAAAGGAACACACAATACATGAATAATAGCAATAGCAATATAATAAATAATAAAAGATAAATAGAATGGAATAATAAAAACTAATCAAAAGCTAATCTAAAAAAGTGTGTCTTGAGCCTACTTTTAAAAATATGAACGCTCTCTGCGGCCCTGAGCTCCTCCGGCAGACTGTTCCAGAGACGGGGGCCGTAGTGCTGGAAAGATGCCTCACCGTGAGTGTGTGTCCTGACTTTGGGGATGGTTAGAAGTCTGCTGCCGGAGGAGCGCAGGGGCCGGGAAGGTTCATAGGATAAAAGCAAATCTGAAAGATAAGAAGGCCCAAGACCATTAAGACATTTAGAAACCATTAAAAGAACCTTAAAATTGATCCTGAAACACACGGGGAGCCAATGCAGCGATTTTAAAACCGGTGTAATGTGGTCCTGCCCCCTGGTCTTAGTCAGGCCCCGCCCCCTGGTCTTAGTCAGGCCCCGCCCCCTGGTCTTAGTCAGGACACGTGCGGCCGAGTTTTGGAGTAATTGAAGACTTGTAATGTTCTTTTTGGGAAGCCCAGAGAGCAGGGCATTACAGTAGTCAATGCGACTGGTGATAAAAGCATCAGCGTCTCCGTGTTGGCCCGAGAGAGAATGGGGCGGACTCTGGCGATGTTCTTTAAATGATAAAAACCTATTTTTGTGATGTTCTTGATGTGAGGAATAAAAGTCAGCTCAGAGTCAAAGTTTACGCCCAGGTTTCTCACTTGTGATGATGGATTAAAAGAGTGTGATTGGAGTTTTGATAAAAGTTTCTCTCTCTGGGCCTCAGGACCGATGACTAAAACCTCAGTTTTGTCCTGGTTATTCTGCCATCCAGGATTTCAGGTCTAAAATGCAGTTAAAAAGAGCATCCATTGGCCTGGTGTCATCAGGAGACATGGAGATGTACAGCTGAGTATCATCAGAGACATGGAGATGTACAGCTGTGTATCATCAGGAGATGTACAGCTGTGTATCATCTGCATAACTGGAAGTCAATTCCATGTCTCCTGACGACACCGCCAAGAGGGAGCATGTACAGGTTAAAAAGGACTGGACCTAAAATGGAACCCTGGGGCACACCACATGTGATTTTATGGACCTGAGAGGAGCAGGTATCCAAACTCACCATGAAGGATCTGTCTGTTAAATAAGAAGTGAACCATTTGTGGACAGCACCAGAGAGGCCGAGGTGTTGTAGGCGTGATAAAAGAATGGTGTGGTCTACTGTATCAAAGGCAGCGCTAAGATCCAGTAGAACCAACACAGTCACCTTTTTAAAATCATAACTTAGTCTAAAATCGTTTAAAATCTTTAAAAGAGCAGTCTCTGTGCTGTGGTTCACCCTAAAACCTGATTGAAATTTCTCTCAAATTTGCTGCTGATCTAAAAAGGCATTGAGCTGGGTAAAAACAAGTTTTTCTAAAATTTTGCTTAAAAATGGTAAGTTGGATACCGGTCCGTAGTTAAGATCATTAAAATCCAAATTGCTCTTCTTCAGAAGGGGTCTCACCACAGCCGCTTTGAAGGCTGCAGGAAAGACCCCAGTCTGAAGAGAGCAATTCATCAGGTTTAAAAGCTCCTCTCTAAAAGATTCATAAAATGACTTAAAAAATGGAGTGGGGACTGGATCTAAAAGACATGTGGTGGGCCTCACTGAGGAGAAAACTTTATCAAGCATCTCAGCATCAACCAGGACAAAACTGTCCAGTGTTTCCTCTGGCGAAGACAAACAATCAGATGTGTTAAAAACAGTAGTGCGGTTGGATAAAATGTTACATCTGATTGTATTTATCTTCCCCGTGAAGTGGACTGCAAAATCCTCACAGAGGGAGTCTGTGGGGGTTAAAAGAGACATGCTAAAATCAGGGTTTAAAATGGTGTCGATGGTTGAAAAGAGGATTTTTGGATTATTTTTCTTCTGGCTGATTAGATTTGCAAAGTATTTGTTCTTATGATTTCTAATTGTGTAATTGTATGCTTTTTGATTGTTTTTATATATTTTGTAGTTGATTGTTGTTTTATTTTTCCTCCATCTTCGTTCTGCCACCCTGCACTCTTGTTTCATTTTGCGTACTTCTTCATTTCTCCATGGGGGTGCAGATTTTGTTTTTATGATTTTTGTTTTTAAAGGAGCCACCTGATCCAACGCAGAACTAAGTCTACTGTTAAAATCATTTGCTATAAAATCACAGGGGGCAGGTAAAACCAAGTGTTGTGGGAGTGTTGTTTAGGATGTCGATAAAATTTGCAGCCACTTCAGGGGTTAGATGTCGCTTCCTCACGGTTCTCACAGAGGTCTCACGCTGAATAAAACCAGTGATGTTAAAAAACACACAGTAGTGGTCCGAGACAGCCAAGTCGACAACAGAGGACACAGTCAGGCCATAAGTAATGACCAGGTCGAGGGTGTGTCCTCTGTTGTGTGTTGGCTGTCTGACGTGTTGGGTAAAATCCATGTAATTAAGAACATCTAAGAAATCTAGGGTAAAATTGTCAGAGGGATTGTCAATGTGTATGTTAAAATCACCGGTTAAAATTATCATATTGTAAGAATTGTGTAACTGTGATAAAAACGCTGAGAATTCAATAATAAAAAGGCTGCACTTTTTAGGTGGCCTATAAATAATTACTGTTAAAATTTTGGGGTTGCTAAAAACAAGAGAGTGATACTCAAAACTTGAGTATTGAGTTAAAAACAATAGGTTTGGTGGCCAGGGTGTTACTGCATATTGAGGCTGTGCCGCCACCTCTCTTTCCTTCTCTTGTTTTAAAAGCAAAGTTAAAATTGGGGGGGGGAGGCCTCTGTAAGAACAGCCGGAGCATCCGGACCCAGCCAGGTCTCAGTTAAAAACATACCATCCAGCTCGTGTTCTAAAATCAAATCATTAACAGTAAAAGTCTTATTTAAAAGGGAGCGTACATTTAAAAGGGCAAACCTGATGGTAGATGGGTTGTTATTGTTGATGGGGAGTCCATAGTTCGAAGTGGGGGGAGCAGAGGATGAGAGAGGGCAGGGGGAAACAGTGATGAGGTTGGTGAAGGACGGTTTCCTGGGTATGGACGGTCTGTAGGGGCGGGGTCTGGACAAAACTGTAATTTTGTGCTGGGGAAGAGAGCAGGGGTTGATGCTGGGGCACAGACGGGCAGGAGGGGATGTGGGGGTGGGTTGTCAGAGGTATGTAGGATGGGATTGGACTGCGTGGGTGATGTTGGAGATCAGGTACCGGTTGCCAAGTGGGTTGATGTGAAGTCCGTCGGGTGTGAAGAAGGGGTAGCGGTTCCAGAACAGATTAAAATTGTCTATAAAACCAAAGTTGTGATGGAGTGATGTTTGATTGAGCCAGGTGTTGAGTGATAAAATCCTGCTAAAACGCTCCCTGCCGCGGTTCATAGTGGGCAGAGGACCAGAGATAAAAACAGTTTTTCCTGAGTTTGATAAAAGGTTAAAAAGATCCTTAAAATGGCGTTTTGTGGTCTCGGATTGGCGGAGTGAAGCGTCATTTGTGCCGACATGATTTATGTTCCGGGTTATTGTGGAGGGTGCTGTCTGAAGAAGTGCGGGTAGTTTAATGAGGATGGTGGGGACTGTGGCTCCAGAAAAACAGTGTGTGATGGCATTAAAAAACTTGCAGTGTCTGATAATAGAATCCCCCACCAGGAGCGTGGTTGGTGCAAACAGAGGCCGCGGAGGGGAGGGTGTGACTGGGGTGGGACCTGGTGGAGAGCAGCACAATACCATTACATTAACTGTTTCTATGTCTATCTAGACTGATGTGGAGAAGAAACACTGGGGGAGTATACTGTCCATTTCTGTGTCCTGTGTTGGCACAGTGTCCATGGTAAACTCCTCAGCATTTGCTCTGAGCCCACTAGTGTCCATTGTCAACTCAGTGGCTCGGGCTGATCCGGTTGGGTCCTACAGAGGGTGCAACTGACTCCTCAGGCAAGTCCTGGCGGTTGTGACACCTCAATCTATGAGTCCAGTATTGCTCCTCTTCATCTGTGCTTTCCTCCTGCTCAGATGTGTCACTCACTTTTCTTTTGTTTGGCTTGTGCTGTTTAGATTTACTGTAAATTGGTTCTGTTCTCATTTCTGGAGTGAGTGGTAATGCATTGCAGGGCATCAACATATTGCGATGGAGAATGCGACCACTTCCTGTGCCACGCTCTGGTTTAATCTCACAGGCTGTGTCCAAAACGCTAGGCATTGGACCGCGTAGGGTGGATACATAGGCATACCTTCAGAGCCGTGTAGGCATCAGGCGAGGTAGGTGGCAAGACCTGAAGTGAATTTGGACAGCAGCTACCTTCGCTGCCTTTGTCACGTGACGACACAACAGAGCGGAGCGGAAGGACACGGCGGCCATGATGGAAGGTAAAAAGTTTAAAATACGCTTTAATTAGGACATAAAAGTTAATTCTAATAACATTTGAGGCGAGAAATACCCCCGTCTATTTTCATATCAGAAGTCTGTTTGGTGATAAAATCAAAAATTCTCGGACTTTTCCTCTATTGTAGACCTCCGGTGCTAGAAGCTAACAGCCCAGTTAGCTGCAGTGCTGAAGCCCAGGGCAGAGCTCTAAACACGGGTACACGTAATGAGAGCTCCCTGTATGTTTACAATCTTAATTCTAAAAACCAAAAGAGGATGCTTTTGTCACAGACTTTCTCTGTTATAACAATTGTATTGTCAGTAATCATTTGTTTTTACAAAGTTATATTTCATGTGAACAATTACACATATATTCAATAAATGATTATTATTATTATTATATATGATTTTATATATTTTCTATGGCCCTCATTTTTGCATCACTTAAAAGTAATTTGGATTAAGTGTAAAACGTGTGTTTGCTGATGAGAGAGGAACATCCATAGATCTATAATAATAATAATAATAACTGGAACATCAATGGATCTGTAATAATAACATCCTTGGATATAATAATAATTGAAATCTGTAAAATGGAGTTGAACACAGGAGATGTTTGACACTGCTCTGTATACAGACTGTTATTATTAGTCTAATGTAACTGTAGTTCTACGAATAGGTGCGTAGCCCCTAAGGGCAACTCTTTGGGTATGACTCCTGAGGCACCTAGCCTCCTGCCAGAGAGATCCTTTTGATCGAACGCTCCAATCACGAGCGAGCCCCTCCTATATAGCCCTGCTCAGCCCTGCACCTGCCACTTTGAACTCTGCCAAAGCCAGGCTAGACTGATGAGCCCGTTGCTAAGGGGCTACGCACCTATTCGTAAACATACAGTTACATTAGGTAACTAATAATTCTACGTCATGGTGCTACGCTCCTTAGGGCTACGCTTTGGGTAACCACGCGTAGGCCGTAGGAAACATGTACTCCCATCAGGCCAGCGTAGAGTGATTTGAGCCCTGCCCGAGACTCCCCCAACACCACAAAGGTGAGCGGTCTCAGGGCAAGAAAAAGGAAGCATAAGCAGTGTTACGAGGCTGCTCCTATCAAGGACGCCCAAAGAACACTGAAAAGCCCCTTGGTAACACGCCAGGCATGCTCTCCACTGGATCTTTTTTTTTACAAATTCTTAACGTAGACCTTTTTAAAGATTTTTTCTCTTTTTTTCAATCTGGTATTCTTAACCTAAATAAATGTTTTCCTAATTTTAATCTTCTCTAAACTTGTTCTTCTTTTTCAGCCGGAGATCCTTTTTATAATGAATAAACCTTACAATAAAAAACTTTTATTCCACGTCTGTCATTTTAACCCAGATCCTTACCTGTGTCCTTTTGTTTTAACATTTATATGGTCTTTTGATTGTGACTTTGGGCTTCAAAACCGCCCCCTCCACCACACTTTCAAGAAACAGGTAAAGAAAGTTAACCGAATAGTGTTAAATGTAACAAATGTTTAATTGATCAGTAAAGTAACTTAAACCAGGAATCTTCCATTTTATTTTTTAAATCTATGATAATGCCACATCTAACTTACTGTGTCACCAGCTGGTCACTGGGCTGCAAAACAACCCTGAAGCCCTAGTCTACAAACAGGTGTTAAAAGTCCTGGAGAGGAAACCTTTTCGGCACCACCACTGCAGCATCTGGGCCAAAGATGCTCAGCTGGGAAAACTTGGTAAGATTTCAAGATTCTTCTGGTTTTAAAATCTTAAATGGCCTGGCCCCACCTCCATCTGCTTCAAGGTTTGAAGTGTTGCGCATTCAGAGATTCTCTTCTGCGTACCTTGGTTGTAACGCATGGTTATTTGAGTTACTGTTGCCTTTCTATCAGCTCAAACAGTCTGGCCATTCACCTCTGACCTCTGGCATCAACGAGGAATTTTCGCCCACAGCACTGCCGCTCACTGGATATTTTCTCTTTTTTGGACCATTCTCTGTAAACCCTAGAGATGGTTGTGCGTGAAAATCTCAGTAGGTCAGAAGCTTCTGAAATACTCAGACCAGCCCGTCTGACACCAACAATCATGCCACGTTCAAAGTCACTTAAACCACCTTTCGTCTTGACCATGCCTGCCTGCCTAAATGCATTGAGTGGCTGCCATGTAATTTGCTGAATAGGAATTTGCAGTAAAGTGGAGATGGACCTAATAAATCCATAGGCTTGAACATGAAACCAAATTAAATCTTTTATTTAGCAATTTTTACAGAAATGTTTAACCATCCAGCTAGTTGGGCGGTACAGTGGCTGAGTGGATAGCACTCTCGCCTCTCAGCAAGAAGGTCCTGGGTTCAAATCCTGGTCGGAACAGGGTCTTTCTGAGTGGAGTTTGCATGTTCTTCCCGTGTCTGCGTAGGTTTCCTCCAGGTGTTCCGGTTTCCCCTACCACTGAAAACATGTGCAATAGTTCTGGCATGTGCCTCCTGTACGCCGACCCCGCTCTCTGTGAGGAGTGAGAGACAAATGCCCAAAAATAACAATTGTAAACCGCTTTGTGACTCTGGTCTGTGAAAGGAGGTATATAAATAAACATTACTTACTAGTTAGCTCATTTGATTTAAAACTTTATGTACAGGTTATGGACTGACATATTAATTGCTAGCTAGCATAGGCTCATTAGGTCAAGCCGCTATAATTATGTAAATAAATAAAAATAAAACAAAAAATTCAGAGACATATTTATTTTTGATCACGGTAGATAATCATGACATGATTCTGACATTCAGGTGAACAACATACAGCGGTGACAAATGTCCCGAGATGTAACTGGCTAGCCTTGTGGCAACATAGGCATATGGTGTTATTATAAGATAAGAGATGAGATAAACCTTTATTAGTCTCACAGTGGAGAAATTTATGAGAGCACAAACACAACCTGAAGTTATTCTATAGGATATTATAGAATAAAGCCGTAAACGTAAAGCTAAAACAGCGCTTTACGGTTACTTTAAAGCCCTATTTTGACGCCATAAGAGTGAACCATACACGGCCCGAAATGAAGACAATCAATATAAGATAAGATATAGTATGTGTTTGTGGTTTGGAAATGTTACTGTTAAAACAAAAGCAGAACTCTACAGATTAGTGCACTTAAGGGTATGGGAGTAAGAATGCATCTATCTTTGCGACAGATATTTGATTGATTTGATATATTGTTAGACAGGCAAAGACAATCGCCTCAGACCCCAACCGGTAGAAGAACTTGTTCCTACCCATATCTGTGAACCTTCTGAATGCAGATCAAAGAGCAGAGTGGTGATGGTTTATGTCTGTCTTTTGTGTATTTTCAAAGTAGCACTTTGTGAGTCCAAGACAAATTTCTGTATTCTTGTATAGCCCTAAATCACAATAGTATTTATCTGAGAGGACTTGAACCATTGAAATCACCAACACAGATCAGAGAATCAAACAGTTCAAACTCAAAAAATATAGAACACATAGAATTGGTCCATAGAATTGACCAATGTCTATGAATGTTGATACATTTTTATGAATGTTGAGTGCCCTGGATCATCAACACAGTCCTTTTTGTTAGACACACTAACAATCAAACAGACCCTCCTGCATCAGCGAGAAAGAACTATAAAACCCGGTGGGAGAAAAGTGAGAAACCTCTAGAACCACGTTGAGAAAGGGATCCTTCCCACACGGACGGACCGGCCATATTACATTTTTTGACTTTTCTCTTCTTTAAATAAGATTACAGTGCTATTTGGCCTTGTTATACTTGCCTAGAGTAGTTTTTTCATTGATTCCTTCGAGCTTTAGTTAGAGAGCGATCTTTCTCTTTCATTCTCTAGAGGCAGCAAAACGCCTGGGTCCACATCTATGACGATGTCGATGACAAATATGACGCGTAGAAGCCCATTTTTTATTTTAATTGAAATGGTTCTTAAATACTGTTTAAGGGAAAAACAGAGAAAACAATCACCGCGCAACAACCTCTCCCGAGTGCAGCGTATGTCTAGGGTATGGTCCAGTGGGATGGATGGTATTTTTTTTGTCACATCTGACCTAAGCACCTGGTCAGACCTGATGAACAGTCCTGTCATAGTAAGTTTGCAGTGGTGCCATTCCTTTTCCTAATTATGCATTGAACAGTGCTCTGTGAGATGTTTAAATCTTGGGAAGGCTTGGTTTAACTTAATGCTGTTTTAAACTCTCCACGACTTTATCCCTGACCTCTCTTTGTTTAATACACTCCGACCATAGCTCTGAGGGGATCCCTCTGAACTTTTTTTATATTGATATTGATCATTTAAATGTGCTATAAATCAAATAAGAGTTCTGTCTTCTTGAACAAGTGTGGTGAAATGTAGTTAAGTGATTCCTTTCTCTCTGCAGCTGTGAAAATTGCAGCGCTGGTCCTTTGGTCCCCTGGTCTGATAGTGGACAGGTTTACATAAGGCCGTCCTAACTCCCGGTGAATGGAGCGGCTGCAGCAGCGTTTCTATTGTACCAAAATGCTGATGTGGCTATCCTCTCTCACCTCACACTTTCACACACAGACAGACGCAGAAATGCACAGATACAAACACACGCTAAATCCATCAGTGTTCATAGAGGGCACTGAGGGGATTTTAATCGATAAGAAACAAATCCTTTTCTTAATAAGAACAATAGCACATAATGCTGAGGTCAAGTACTGTAGGTCACAGACTGCTGCCCGATTCAAAAGGCATCAAACCTGCTAACACATAACAGAGACAAGATCTGCAACAAGTACTTGGGGCTGAGAAAATTCTGTGAAGCATTAAGCACCACAAATGACTGAGTTGCACATTGTTTTTGTTCTTCATAATCCAGGTAATAGAAAGAGCACATCGCACACAATCTTTTAGTGCAAGCAAAGCACCAGGAGTGCCGAGGCCCATCCTCACCAAGTCTGGACAAAACTACTCCCAACTTCACAGCTGACTACGATTAATGTTATGTGTTTTGTGTTTGTTTTTCTGTTTTGCTTGCCCCTAGACCAGAGATTTGACACGGCCCGCGGCTCATTTTTGTAAAATGATAATAATAATAATAATAATTTAAATAATTTAAAACATCCGCGCTGCTAGGCTCCACGACGCAACGCTGAGCTCAGCAGCGAGTTGAGTGAGTCTGTAGTGGCTCCACCAAAGTGTGTTCTGTGACTGACACTCTCAGCAAAATGTCCCTGTCAAAAAGGCGAAAAGTGCACATCGAGTGTCGGAAGACAGAAGATAAACGTGTCTGGCCCTGAAGAAACAGCAGTCTGTGCCCAGAACGAGAGGTTAGTAATGCTACTGTAAAGGGAAGCTACCTGAGTGCTAACAACATGGAATCAGCATCTCAGCCGCACAGAGAGTTTGTTCAAAGTGAGAGAGTTTGTTCAAAGTGAGAGAGTTTGTTCAAAGTGAGAGAGTTTGTTCAAAGTGAGAGAGTTTGTTCAAAGTGAGAGAGTTTGTTCAAAGTGAGAGAGTTTGTTCAAAGTGAGAGAGTTTGTTCAAAGTGAGAGAGTTTGTTCAAAGTGAGAGAGTTTGTTCAAACCCTCACAGGCTGCAGACTGGTCTGAGAAACCACTCGCTGTCGTCAACATCATGTTGTCATTGATGAGAGACTGATGTTACTGATGTCTCATATTCATTTGTGGTGTTACTGAAACTATCAGAGGAGATTTGAGTGCTGCTGGTGCTGCTGCTGGTTCTGCTGTTGTTGCTGGTGCTGTTGCTGGTGCTGTTGGACAGTGTGGACTGGTCCTGCGCTCTCAGCCTGGTACCTACAGTGTGTAGTGACAAAGCCACAGATGGAGGTGATGATATTTGGACATTTGACTGTATTTCACAGAGACACTGCTGCAGTCGTTAAGAATGGATCACGTTATGGAAGTGTTTTTGTTCATTTCAACTGAATCATGGTCAGTTTGATGCTTTCTTTCTGATAACATGGTGATAACATGGTGTTATGATAACAAACAACATAACCATGGACCTTACTGAAGATGGTTAATGTGATAATAACATAACCATGGACCTTACCACACTGAAGATGGTTAATGTGATAATAACATAACCATGGACTGTACCACACTGAAGATGGTTAATGTGATAATAACATAACCATGGACCTTACACACTGAAGATGGTTAATGTGATAATAACATAACCATGGACCTTACACACTGAAGATGGTTAATGTGATAATAACATAACCATGGACCTTACTACACTGAAGATGGTTAATGTGATAATAACATAACCATGGACCTTACCACACTGAAGATGGTTAATGTGATAATAACATAACCATGGACCTTACTGAAGAAGGTTAATGTGATAATAACATAACCATGGACCGTACCACACTGAAGATGGTTAATGTGATAATAACATAACCATGGACCGTACCACACTGAAGATGGTTAATGTGATAATAACATAACCATGGACCTTACCACACTGAAGATGGTTAATGTGATAATAACATAACCATGGACCGTACCACACTGAAGATGGTTAATGTGATAATAACATAACCATGGACCTTACTGAAGATGGTTAATGTGATAATAACATAACCATGGACCGTACCACACTGAAGATGGTTAATGTGATAATAACATAACCATGGACCTTACCACACTGAAGAAGGTTAATGTGATAATAACATAACCATGGACCGTACCACACTGAAGATGGTTAATGTGATAATAACATAACCATGGACCGTACCACACTGAAGATGGTTAATGTGATAATAACATAACCATGGACCTTACCACACTGAAGATGGTTAATGTGATAATAACATAACCATGGACCTTACTGAAGATGGTTAATGTGATAATAACATAACCATGGACCTTACCACACTGAAGATGGTTAATGTGATAATAACATAACCATGGACCTTACTGAAGATGGTTAATGTGATAATAACATAACCATGGACCGTACCACACTGAAGATGGTTAATGTGATAATAACATAACCATGGACACTACCACACTGAAGATGGTTAATGTGATAATAACATAACCATGGACCTTACCACACTGAAGATGGTTAATGTGATAATAACATAACCATGGACCTTACTGAAGATGGTTAATGTGATAATAACATAACCATGGACTGTACCACACTGAAGATGGTTAATGTGATAATAACATAACCATGGACTGTACCACACTGAAGATGGTTAATGTGATAATAACATAACCATGGACTGTACCACACTGAAGATGGTTAAGCCGAGGTGCTGTGTTTAAGTGTTTTTTTCTATCTACCTACTTTACCTTTGTGAGCAAGTTTTCTCTGTAATGAGCCTTAAAAAAAAGCTAACAAACACATATTAATATAGATTTTGTGAAATGCCATTTATAATGTAATATTGTAAATACATTAAATTATTTGCACTATGAAAAACTCATTTAAGTTTGTAATAGATTTACCGTTAAAACTGAGCGAATATTAAAGGACAGTGTTTTAAAGGAAGTTTTGAATAAATGTGTTTATGTGCACAAAAAGTTGGACTTTGTACCAAGTTGGATGGTTTGCGCTTGTGAACAGCAATCTTTAAGTCGGACACAGATGTTCTATTGGACTGAGGTCTGGGCTTTGACTCGGCCATTCCAACACATTTACATGTTTCCCCTTAAACCACTGAAGTGTTGCTTTAGCAGTGTGTTTGGGGTCATTGTCCTGCTGAAGGTCAACCTCCGTCCTAGCCTCAAATCACGAGTAATACAGGTTTTGCTCAAGAATATCCCTGTATTTAGCACCATCCATCTGTCCCTCAACTCTGACCAGTTTCCCAGTCCCATCCCCACAGCATGATGCTGCCACCACCATGCTTCACTGTGGGGATGGTGTTCTTTGGGTGATGTGATGTGTTGGGTTTGCCCCAGACATAGCGTTTTCCATGATGGCCGAAAAGTTCAATGTTAGTCTGATCAGACCAGAGCACCTTCCTCCGAACCTTTTGGGAGTCTCCCACATGCCTTTTCGCCAACTCAAAACGTGCCATTTTGTTTTTTGCTGAAAGTAATGGCTTTCTTCTGCCACTCTGCCATATGTACAGATCCTCCAGTCTCTGCTGTGGAACTCTGCAGCTCCTCCAGGGTTACCTTAGGGCTCTGTGCTGCCTCTCTGATTAATGCCCTCCGTGCCCGGTCCCTGAGTTTTGGTGGGCGGCCGTCTCTTGGCAGGTTTGCTGTTGTGCCATGTTCTTTCCATTTGGTTATGATAGATTTGATGGTGCTCCTGGGGATCATCACAGATTTGGATATTTGTTTATAACCTAACCCTGACTTGTCTCAACAACACTGTCCCTGACCTGTTTGGAGAGTTCCTTGGTCTTCATGGCAGTGTTTGGTCAGTGGTGCCTCTTGCTTTGGTGTTGCAGCCTCTGAGGCCTTTCAGGTGTGTGTATGTACTGAAAGGCACACACACACAAACACTTTGTCTGTGTTTGTGAGTGTGAGGGTCTTTGTTTCTGTGTGTGTGTGTGTGTCTGTGTTTCCTGGATGGATGAGGTGCGACATCACCGGCACTTCCGTCTCACGATTGGCCCAGTTCGATGACCTGTTGGGCCGCGTAGGTGCACGAATAACTCACAGACGTTCCATCTCTCCTGCAGAGCGCCCGTCCATCTGCCTACGGTCAGTAACAGTGTATGTGAGTGAGTGTGTGTGTCTGTGTGTGTGTTTGTGTCTGTGTTTGGTCTGTGTGTGTGTTTGTGTCTGTGTTTCCTTGTCTCTGTGTGTGTTTGTGTCTGTGTTTCCTTGTCTCTGTGTGTGTGTTTGTGTCTGTGTTTCCTTGTCTCTGTGTGTGTGTTTGTGTCTGTGTTTCCTTGTCTCTGTGTGTGTGTTTGTGTCTGTGTTTCCTTGTTTCTGTGTGTGTTTGTGTCTGTGTTTCCTTGTCTCTGTGTGTGTTTGTGTCTGTGTTTCCTTGTCTCTGTGTGTGTGTTTGTGTCTGTGTTTCCTTGTCTCTGTGTGTGTGTTTGTGTCTGTGTTTCCTTGTCTCTGTGTGTGTGTTTGTGTCTGTGTTTCCTTGTCTCTGTGTGTGTGTTTGTGTCTGTGTTTCCTTGTCTCTGTGTGTGTGTTTGTGTCTGTGTTTCCTTGTCTCTGTGTGTGTGTTTGTGTCTGTGTTTCCTTGTCTCTGTGTGTGTGTTTGTGTCTGTGTTTCCTTGTCTCTGTGTGTGTGTTTGTGTCTGTGTTTCCTTGTTTCTGTGTGTGTTTGTGTCTGTGTTTCCTTGTCTCTGTGTGTGTTTGTGTCTGTGTTTCCTTGTCTCTGTGTGTGTGTTTGTGTCTGTGTTTCCTTGTCTCTGTGTGTGTGTTTGTGTCTGTGTTTCCTTGTCTCTGTGTGTGTGTTTGTGTCTGTGTTTTCCTTGTTTCTGTGTGTGTGTTTGTGTCTGTGTTTCCTTGTCTCTGTGTGTGTGTTTGTGTCTGTGTTTTCCTTGTTTCTGTGTGTGTGTTTGTGTCTGTGTTTCCTTGTCTCTGTGTGTGTGTTTGTGTCTGTGTTTCCTTGTCTCTGTGTGTGTTTGTGTCTGTGTTTCCTTGTTTCTGTGTGTGTGTTTGTGTCTGTGTTTCCTTGTCTCTGTGTGTGTGTTTGTGTCTGTGTTTCCTTGTCTCTGTGTGTGTGTTTGTGTCTGTGTTTCCTTGTCTCTGTGTGTGTGTTTGTGTCTGTGTTTCCTTGTTTCTGTGTGTGTTTGTGTCTGTGTTTCCTTGTCTCTGTGTGTGTTTGTGTCTGTGTTTCCTTGTCTCTGTGTGTGTGTTTGTGTCTGTGTTTCCTTGTCTCTGTGTGTGTGTTTGTGTCTGTGTTTCCTTGTCTCTGTGTGTGTGTTTGTGTCTGTGTTTTCCTTGTTTCTGTGTGTGTGTTTGTGTCTGTGTTTCCTTGTCTCTGTGTGTGTGTTTGTGTCTGTGTTTTCCTTGTTTCTGTGTGTGTGTTTGTGTCTGTGTTTCCTTGTCTCTGTGTGTGTGTTTGTGTCTGTGTTTCCTTGTCTCTGTGTGTGTTTGTGTCTGTGTTTCCTTGTTTCTGTGTGTGTGTTTGTGTCTGTGTTTCCTTGTCTCTGTGTGTGTTTTGTGTCTGTGTTTCCTTGTCTCTGTGTGTGTGTTTGTGTCTGTGTTTCCTTGTCTCTGTGTGTGTGTTTGTGTCTGTGTTTCCTTGTCTCTGTGTGTGTTTGTGTCTGTGTTTCCTTGTCTCTGTGTGTGTGTTTGTGTCTGTGTTTCCTTGTCTCTGTGTGTGTGTTTGTGTCTGTGTTTCCTTGTCTCTGTGTGTGTGTTTGTGTCTGTGTTTCCTTGTTTCTGTGTGTGTTTTGTGTCTGTGTTTCCTTGTCTCTGTGTGTGTTTGTGTCTGTGTTTCCTTGTCTCTGTGTGTGTGTTTGTGTCTGTGTTTCCTTGTCTCTGTGTGTGTGTTTGTGTCTGTGTTTCCTTGTCTCTGTGTGTGTGTTTGTGTCTGTGTTTTCCTTGTTTCTGTGTGTGTGTTTGTGTCTGTGTTTCCTTGTCTCTGTGTGTGTGTTTGTGTCTGTGTTTTCCTTGTTTCTGTGTGTGTGTTTGTGTCTGTGTTTCCTTGTCTCTGTGTGTGTGTTTGTGTCTGTGTTTCCTTGTCTCTGTGTGTGTTTGTGTCTGTGTTTCCTTGTCTCTGTGTGTGTGTTTGTGTCTGTGTTTCCTTGTCTCTGTGTGTGTGTTTGTGTCTGTGTTTCCTTGTCTCTGTGTGTGTGTTTGTGTCTGTGTTTCCTTGTTTCTGTGTGTGTTTGTGTCTGTGTTTCCTTGTCTCTGTGTGTGTTTGTGTCTGTGTTTCCTTGTCTCTGTGTGTGTGTTTGTGTCTGTGTTTCCTTGTCTCTGTGTGTGTGTTTGTGTCTGTGTTTCCTTGTCTCTGTGTGTGTGTTTGTGTCTGTGTTTTCCTTGTTTCTGTGTGTGTGTTTGTGTCTGTGTTTCCTTGTCTCTGTGTGTGTGTTTGTGTCTGTGTTTTCCTTGTTTCTGTGTGTGTGTTTGTGTCTGTGTTTCCTTGTCTCTGTGTGTGTGTTTGTGTCTGTGTTTCCTTGTCTCTGTGTGTGTTTGTGTCTGTGTTTCCTTGTTTCTGTGTGTGTGTTTGTGTCTGTGTTTCCTTGTCTCTGTGTGTGTTTGTGTCTGTGTTTCCTTGTCTCTGTGTGTGTGTTTGTGTCTGTGTTTCCTTGTCTCTGTGTGTGTGTTTGTGTCTGTGTTTCCTTGTCTCTGTGTGTGTTTGTGTCTGTGTTTCCTTGTCTCTGTGTGTGTGTTTGTGTCTGTGTTTCCTTGTTTCTGTGTGTGTTTGTGTCTGTGTTTCCTTGTCTGTGTGTGTGTGTTTGTGTCTGTGTTTCCTTGTCTCTGTGTGTGTGTTTGTGTCTGTGTTTGTTTGTGTCTGTGTTTCCTTGTCTCTGTGTGTGTGTTTGTGTCTGTGTTTCCTTGTTTCTGTGTGTGTTTGTGTCTGTGTTTCCTTGTCTCTGTGTGTGTGTTTGTGTCTGTGTTTCCTTGTCTCTGTGTGTGTGTTTGTGTCTGTGTTTCCTTGTCTCTGTGTGTGTGTTTGTGTCTGTGTTTCCTTGTCTCTGTGTGTGTGTTTGTGTCTGTGTTTCCTTGTCTCTGTGTGTGTGTTTTGTGTCTGTGTTTCCTTGTCTCTGTGTGTGTGTTTGTGTCTGTGTTTCCTTGTCTCTGTATGTGTGTTTGTGTCTGTGTTTCCTTGTTTCTGTGTGTGTTTGTGTCTGTGTTTCCTTGTCTCTGTGTGTGTGTTTGTGTCTGTGTTTCCTTGTCTCTGTGTGTGTGTTTGTGTCTGTGTTTCCTTGTCTCTGTATGTGTGTTTGTGTCTGTGTTTCCTTGTTTCTGTGTGTGTTTGTGTCTGTGTTTCCTTGTCTCTGTGTGTGTGTTTGTGTCTGTGTTTCCTTGTCTCTGTGTGTGTGTTTGTGTCTGTGTTTCCTTGTCTCTGTGTGTGTGTTTGTGTCTGTGTTTCCTTGTCTCTGTGTGTGTGTTTGTGTCTGTGTTTCCTTGTCTCTGTGTGTGTGTTTGTGTCTGTGTTTCCTTGTCTCTGTATGTGTGTTTGTGTCTGTGTTTCCTTGTTTCTGTGTGTGTTTGTGTCTGTGTTTCCTTGTCTCTGTGTGTGTGTTTGTGTCTGTGTTTCCTTGTCTCTGTGTGTGTGTTTGTGTCTGTGTTTCCTTGTCTCTGTGTGTGTGTTTGTGTCTGTGTTTCCTTGTCTCTGTGTGTGTGTTTGTGTCTGTGTTTCCTTGTCTCTGTATGTGTGTTTGTGTCTGTGTTTCCTTGTCTCTGTGTGTGTGTTTGTGTCTGTGTTTCCTTGTCTCTGTGTGTGTGTTTGTGTCTGTGTTTGTTTGTGTCTGTGTTTCCTTGTCTCTGTGTGTGTGTTTGTGTCTGTGTTTCCTTGTTCTGTGTGTGTTTGTGTCTGTGTTTCCTTGTCTCTGTGTGTGTGTTTGTGTCTGTGTTTCCTTGTCTCTGTGTGTGTGTTTGTGTCTGTGTTTCCTTGTTTCTGTGTGTGTTTGTGTCTGTGTTTCCTTGTCTCTGTGTGTGTTTGTGTCTGTGTTTCCTTGTTTCTGTGTGTGTTTGTGTCTGTGTTTCCTTGTCTCTGTGTGTGTTTGTGTCTGTGTTTCCTTGTTTCTGTGTGTGTTTGTGTCTGTGTTTCCTTGTCTCTGTGTGTGTGTTTGTGTCTGTGTTTCCTTGTCTCTGTGTGTGTGTTTGTGTCTGTGTTTCCTTGTTTCTGTGTGTGTTTGTGTCTGTGTTTCCTTGTCTCTGTGTGTGTGTTTGTGTCTGTGTTTCCTTGTCTCTGTGTGTGTGTTTGTGTCTGTGTTTCCTTGTCTCTGTATGTGTGTTTGTGTCTGTGTTTCCTTGTCTCTGTGTGTGTGTTTGTGTCTGTGTTTCCTTGTCTCTGTGTGTGTGTTTGTGTCTGTGTTTCCTTGTTTCTGTGTGTGTTTGTGTCTGTGTTTCCTTGTCTCTGTGTGTGTGTTTGTGTCTGTGTTTCCTTGTCTCTGTATGTGTGTTTGTGTCTGTGTTTCCTTGTCTCTGTGTGTGTGTTTGTGTCTGTGTTTCCTTGTCTCTGTGTGTGTGTTTGTGTCTGTGTTTGTTTGTGTCTGTGTTTCCTTGTCTCTGTGTGTGTGTTTGTGTCTGTGTTTCCTTGTTTCTGTGTGTGTTTGTGTCTGTGTTTCCTTGTCTCTGTGTGTGTGTTTGTGTCTGTGTTTCCTTGTCTCTGTGTGTGTGTTTGTGTCTGTGTTTCCTTGTTTCTGTGTGTGTTTGTGTCTGTGTTTCCTTGTCTCTGTGTGTGTTTGTGTCTGTGTTTCCTTGTTTCTGTGTGTGTTTGTGTCTGTGTTTCCTTGTCTCTGTGTGTGTTTGTGTCTGTGTTTCCTTGTTTCTGTGTGTGTGTTTGTGTCTGTGTTTCCTTGTCTCTGTATGTGTGTTTGTGTCTGTGTTTCCTTGTTTCTGTATGTGTGTTTGTGTCTGTGTTTCCTTGTCTCTGTATGTGTGTTTGTGTCTGTGTTTCCTTGTCTCTGTGTGTGTGTTTGTGTCTGTGTTTCCTTGTCTCTGTATGTGTGTTTGTGTCTGTGTTTCCTTGTTTCTGTGTGTGTTTGTGTCTGTGTTTCCTTGTCTCTGTGTGTGTGTTTGTGTCTGTGTTTCCTTGTCTCTGTGTGTGTGTTTGTGTCTGTGTTTCCTTGTCTCTGTGTGTGTGTTTGTGTCTGTGTTTCCTTGTCTCTGTATGTGTGTTTGTGTCTGTGTTTCCTTGTTTCTGTGTGTGTTTGTGTCTGTGTTTCCTTGTTTCTGTGTGTGTTTGTGTCTGTGTTTCCTTGTCTCTGTGTGTGTTTGTGTCTGTGTTTCCTTGTCTCTGTGTGTGTTTGTGTCTGTGTTTCCTTGTTTCTGTGTGTGTGTCTGTTCTTCATTGATATAGTGCCTTTCACAGAGCAGAGTCATAAAACACTTCTATTGTTATGGGACATTTGACTCTCACTCCATGTGCACAGGTTCCTTGCCACTGGGGATTCGTGTAGTACCATCGGGAGCAGCTTCAGGGTCGGTGTGTCCACTGTCTCCATCATCGTCCCGGAGGCAGATACAGCCATTTGGGAGTCTCTGGTGGGGGAGTTCATGGCGGTTCCCACCCCAGACGACTGGCGCTCCATTGCAGGGGAGTTCGAGAGGCGTTGGAACTTTCCTCTGTGCTGTGGTGCTGTGGATGGTAAACATGTGCACATGAAGGCCCCTCCGAACGCTGGCTCCTTGTACTACGACTACAAGGGTTACCACTCCCTGGTGCTCCTCGCTGTTGTGGACGCCCAGTGCCGCTTTCGCGTGGTTGACGTGGGGGTATTTGCCCATTTCACAGAGGAAGGAGCAGTGCACTGGCAACCCCGAAAGAAACTGACTGCTTTTCTGTTCTTTGTCACCATTTTGTTAGTGGCAATAAAGTTTTGTCTTACTTGAAGTGTCGTTTCTGTGTAATGTATGTTTTAATTTAAAATGCTTGCAGCCACTTACTAGTAGGTAAACAGTTTCAGCTAACGAGACGTGAAGTTAAAAGTGTAGTTCAAAGTACCTATTTGTGTTTTGAAATGTTATTCTGTGATCCTTTCTATTTGTCTCAATGACAAATCAGACATTTAGCTTTGGAACTGAATGGTTCACTAGTGGAAAACAAACTACCACATACTTTGATTAGTCCATTCATACCTTTTCTCTAGCAGTCATAAAAAACATTGTGCATGAAAAACACTCTGTTTCCGACAGCTCAGTAATGGAACGGAGCTCGGCCAAACCCGTTTATTTGTTTTGAACCACGTAGTTAAAGTCTAAAAACACGTGACGCAAGTTCAATCAAATTTTATTTATGAAGCACTTTTCACACCAAAAAATGGTTCCTCATCACCTCCTCCATCGCCTCCTCCATCACCTCCTCCATCACCTCCTCCATCACCTCCTCCATCCCCTCCTCCATCACCTCCTCCGTCACCGTGTGGTTCGCTGGAGCCACAGTCAGGGACAAACAGAGACTACAGCGCATTGTGCGCTCTGCAGAGGAAGTGATCGGCCGCAGCCTTCCATCGCTGCAGGACCTGTACGTCGCCCGAGCTCGAGGCCGGGCTGGTCGTATCACAGCCGACCCCTCTCACCTGCACATGGACTATTCCAACCACTCCCCTCTCACCTGCACATGGACTATTCCAACCACTCCCCTCTCACCTGCACATGGACTATTCCAACCACTCCCCTCTCACCTGCACATGGACTATTCCAACCACTCCCCTCTCACCTGCACATGGACTATTCCAACCACTCCCCTCTCACCTGCACATGGACTATTCCAACCACTCCCCTCTCACCTGCACATGGACTATTCCAACCACTCCCCTCTCACCTGCACATGGACTATTCCAACCACTCCCCTCTCACCTGCACATGGACTATTCCAACCACTCCCCTCTCACTCTGCACATGGACTATTCCAACCACTCCCCTCTCACCTGCACATGGACTATTCCAACCACTCCCCTCTCACCTGCACATTTATAAAGTCACTTTACTGCCCATCATACGTCACTTTACTTCACTGTACTGCTGTCACCTTACATTGTGTGCACTTGTATATTGTAAATAGTAACTGTAACTCTATTTTAAATGTATTCCTTATAAGTGCTTTTATTTTTTATTATGCCTTCTCTACCCTTACCTTTCTGACTGTTGCACTGAGCCAAAGCAATTTCCAAGTCTGTGACTTCCTTTTACTTACGTGGCAATAAAAATGATTTTGATTTCAACCCAGTACATACCTTCAAGCCGCGCTTGTGCCTGTGTCCTCCCCGAGGTTTAAATGGTGTATACATGGCGTGATTACGTCAGCGGTGTGCGTGCCCTGTGATTGGTTGCTGCACCACCGTCTGGTGGAAGAGATTCAGCAAAATTCATCTCCTGCGTTGCATTCCGAGACCCTCGTGGGTTTTGACGCTCGAACGCGCGTCACCATTGACTTTGCATTGAAAGCCGACGCAACGCATGATCCGGTCTGGACGCGGCTTAAGAAGCGGGTTGTGTTCACGTCTGATAGCTGGACTTAAAGCTGCACTAACTGACTTTATTTTTGTATTCATTATGAAAATGCTATCCATGTCCATGCAGTGCATTGGGATATACGTCCTTTTGAAGAAAAAGTATCGCAGATTTGTGCTGGCGTGACATTATATTTTAGATCGAGTTTTGATGAAACAAGGAAGAGAATGTGTTTCGGGTCGCAGATTGTGACCAATCACAGCGCACCACTGGCCCCCACTTTCATGAGAAATCTACAGGTCTCTGTTAGCATAGACGGCTGAGTTAGCACAACAAGCGGCGGAGCTAACCTGAAGCTTCCTCGTCTTCGTCATCGGTTACTGCTTACACAGCGAGACAGCCATCCAAAAGAGTCTTGTTCCTCCGCGCTTCGGTTCTATCGTTCTATGGTCACGCCATCCACGTGCAAATCCATATCCATGTATTATCCATATTGGGAGACGCTAGCTCCGTCAACAGTGAGTGTGTGTGGGGGGCAATAGCTTCGTGGGTGCGGGGAGGGGAGCAGAAAGAGCGAGTCCGCGGCTTCAAAATCCCAAAGTCACTTAGTGCAGCTTTAAATCTTTAGGGTCCATACAGATGCGTAGTTTCTTTGGTGTAAATACAGTGACCATACTGTTGACCCACTTTGTTGGCTCTGTCTGCCTCACTATCACTGCCATGCTCTCCATACGTTGTATTTCCTGAACTACTCTCGCTCTCAATGCAACTGGTATTTTCCTGGGGGCGTGCACCACAGGTGTGACCTGTATGTGGTGCTGACCAGGTGAACAACCCAGACCATCAAACAGATCATTCTAGTCTTTTAGAATGTCATCCTCTTTGTTGAGCTCAAACATTCGTTTCACTAAACCCAGTTTCGAGCATGTTTCCACTCCCAGAATAGTTATTTCAAACTCAATCTGGTGCTTTTCACCTTTATACTCATATGTCAGACTTATCTTTCCCAATGGTGACACCTTGTGGCCAAAGAAGGGAACAAGTTTTGTCTTGCTTGTTCTGAGTTTTGTTTACTGACATCGTGTAACAATATGCGCCTGTGTCCAGCTTGAATGTCACAACTTTTATTTTGGGTTTATATTTACGCTTTATATCAAGGTGTGCTAATTAAGTATTAATAAGGTATTAATAGGCATTAGTAACAGGTTTATAATTTGCTTGTATGTGCTTATAAAGCTGCTCATTTCACTATTCTCTAAACAATGTTGTTCTAGTTAAATGCTTTTAAGTATTTAATAAGTAATTAGTCAGATAGTTATTACAGGAGGAATATGTTTATAAAAATATTAATAAGATGCTTATTTCACTAATATCTAATCTCCGGTTCATAGGCCCTAACACTATGCTTGTAAATGTGTTAATAAACTGCTTATTACACTATTTTGCAGAAGCCTAATCTAAAGTACGTGTTAATACAGAAAAAAACACAACCATGATCTAAGATTTTTTCATTCAAACAGCAACAATTCTCTTTTCCTGTCTAACTGAAGAAAAAAATATCAAAATTAAGTTTGTGCCAACAGTTCGTTGGTAACTTCAAGGAGCCATAATGAACACACTCAATACTGTTCACTAATAATGAATTTGGCCTTTGGCAAAACAGTGAATCAACTGAAATACTTCTTTCAAGCCCGGGTGATCCAAGATGGCGCCCTGTTCAAATGAACGGCTTGTGCTCAGTAGCACATGGGACTTCACGGGGACCGGGAGATTAGCAGAACTCGCCCATATTTGGGCATCGTCTGGTCCTCCCGGTTCTGTGCAGTGGACGAGCTCCCATGATGCTTTGTGCCAAATACGTGTGTGTGGCTCTCATGCACGTGCAGAGGGGCTCGGCCGTGCTTTGACCAATCAGAGCTGCTGATCAGAGCGGAGTCAGAGCGGAGTCAGAGCGGGAAGGAAAGGAGCAGAGTTTGTGGCACTAAAGTGTGGATTTAAAGAAAACCGAAGGATTTAAGAAGAAAAAAAGTTCAGGACGACAAGGGACATTAAAATCCCCACAAAATCCGATCTTTAAAAAAGCTGTAGGTTCTCTGTCAGCTGAGGCCAAGTACATTTACATTGAGTTCAATGGGACTTTTTTCTGGGTAGCCTACGTGAATTTAGTCTGCAGTACCACGGGCGCCCAGCTGTAAGCTAGCAATACCCTATCCAGTTATTATTATAGATCCTTGATTGTGCCACAGGTCCGTTGTATACATGGATCTGTAATAATAACTGAATAGGGTATTACAGCTTGGAGCTGAATAACTCATGTGCTCAGGGGATTCTCTCGGTACTGCAGACTGAACCAGACTGAACCAGACTAAATTCACATGGGCTACCCAGACATTTTCCCCATAGAACTCAATGTAAACTAAAACAGCTCGACCGCAGCTGACAGAGAACCTGACAGAGAACCTACAGCTTTCAGAAAGGTCAGATTTTTGGGGAATTTCAGTGTCCCTTGTCATCCTGAACTTTTTTTCCTCTTTAATCCTTCAGTTTTTTTTAGACACACTTTAGTGCCACAAACTCTGCTCGTTTGGCCCAGTGGGGGCGGGTCCCGGCTCAAAAGTGGCTAAAATGACGTGCGCTGACATGCTGCAATACCAATTCTAACATATAGCATTGGCAGACCTCTGGAAAACGTCTTTACAGGATGGTCCAAAAGTTGGCTCTTGGCCCAAAGCTCCGTTCCAAAGATAGGCTTGTTTCTCTTCTGTCTCTCGCAAATCGAGAAATGTTAACCTCAAATGCCAATGTTTATGACACAGCCAATGAAGGCAAATGCTTTTGTTTTGGCAAAATTGAATGACTTAATCACCTTTAAAAAAGGTTTCCAGTCTTATCTCACGCTGACAACCCAAAATTCACTTCAAATCCCAAACTTGTGACGTATGGACTTCCATTAACAATGCAAACATGAAAGACAACGGTTAGCAAGTAACCCATTGACCTGTTAACATGCATTCACTTTAATCACAGGTTGACAACACACTTAGTTTAAAGACAATGCATCAAATATTCATCAAAATGAAATAACTTCTATAACTCTTATCAGCTAGCTTTGGAGGAAATACACATTGCAGTCTATCTCAGGCGAACATATTATAATTACTCCTGCCACTACTGAGTAACATGATGCTAACCTGTTCAGTAGGAGAAAGACTATCTCACCGTTCTAAACCGCTGCCAGTATAAATCCTGCTCTTCATAAAGTCGCTCCTTCTCGTTCCTCCGTTTTAGGCCTTTTGCGTGTATTTTAGTGTGAGCCGTCTGCAGCAGCGTGGGAAAGCTTTGCTTT
Source organism: Knipowitschia caucasica (assembly GCA_964034765.1). Classification (NCBI taxonomy): domain Eukaryota; kingdom Metazoa; phylum Chordata; class Actinopteri; order Gobiiformes; family Gobiidae; genus Knipowitschia; species Knipowitschia caucasica. The sequence continues at coordinate 58,810,111 of OZ035823.1, read as the reverse complement.
CTCCAGCTTGTTGTTTTGATGAATATATGCTCACACTTCATGCCGTTCTCTCTCCTGATTGGATAAAACTGTTTTCTCCTCAGCTCAGAGCAGAGCAGAGTGACTGAGAGATCCGTGTTTTGGTCCAAGCACTCTACACTCTACAAAAGGGAGACGCCCACCCCACACAAGCCAAACCAGCAGGCTAAAAGCAGCAAGGAAGCAAAGCAAAGATACAAAGGCTCATCCAGGAGTCAGACTCAAATAAAAAAACTGGGTGTGATTTTGGGACAATCAAGTTCCAAAGAACTGACTGAAGTCAACTGCAAAAAGAACTGGAAACTAGAATGGTCCAAGATCTACTGTGTGTTCTTGAGATCTACTTTCCAGAACTGAAGTGTGCAGACCGGACATGGGACAGCTGCAGAATGTTCTGAGCACGATGAAGACATCGGTGTGGAGGCGTGTCAAACACACACTTCTCTGGTTTTTTGGTTGTTGATGGTGTTGATGATTAAACATAAAGAACACATAAGAATACATTTAGTTAATACATTTCTGAAAAAGTGCTAATACTTTACAAATAAATTTCAGTTTATGACATTTTGGGGTTAATATATTTTATTTATAATGATGTTGGTAAATTAATTCAATTAATAAATGAATGAATTTCTTATACAAGTTTATCAGGTACATAAGTAAAATAAAGGTACATTGCTTATCCTACACAATTGTAATAACAGGAATATTTATACTTTTACGTTTTTGTGTGAGCGTTATGTGTTATCTTTGTTTACACCCGTGTGTGCATGTGTATCACTTCCGTCAATAGAAGCAGCGTGACTTGTAATACACACAGTAGCAGCGAGAGAGAAGTCTCCGGAGAGAAGTTAGTGCGCGGACGTAGCGCTACTCAGATTACTACGCCTCACAATATAGTACCCGTTTTATCCGCTGAGAAAATCGACTGTTACATTTCTGTGTTACTATACTTTGCAGTGTAACACGTCACGTAACTATATACATTTAATAGGGAACACTTGGAAGAGTTTGGTAGCTTCTAGCGGGAGCTACTTTTTGGTGCTACAAAATATACAGAGGAGGCTGCGGTTGTGCTCCCGTTTTTGCTCCGTTTGCATGACAGAGCGCACGGACTAAGACCAGACAGGTATGTATTAACTAGTCTAAGGTAAGGTAAGAACATATGTCAGTATGTAAAAACGGTGAACTATTCCTTTAACACGGATCAGTCGTCCTGTCCCCTTAGCAGAAAAACAGCCCCAAAGCATGACGTTTCCACCCCCATGCTTCACAGTAGGTATGGTGTTCTTGGGATGCAACTCAGTATTCTTCTTCCTCCAAACACGACGAGTTGAGTTTATACCAAACAGTTGTACTTTGGTTTCATCTGACCACATGACATTCTCCCAATCCTCTGCTGTATCATCCATGTGCTCTCTGGCAAACTTCAGACGGGCCTGGACATGCACTGGCTTCAGCAGGGGGACACGTCTGGCACTGCAGGGTTTGATTCCCTGTCGTCGTAGTGTGTTACTGATGGTAACCTTTGTTACTTTGGTCCCAGCTCTCTGCAGGTCATTCACCAGGTCCCCCCGTGTGGTTCTGGGATTTTTGATCACCGTTCTCATGATCATTTTGACCCCACGGGATGAGATCTTGCGTGGAGCCCCAGATCGAGGGAGATTATCTGTGGTTGAAATATTGTTTCTATTTGCTTCTTAAAGAAGAAGTTACAGGTCTGTGAGAGCCAGAGATCTTCCTTGTTTGAAGTGACCAAATACTTATTTTCCACCATAATTTACAAATAAATTCTTTAAAAATCCTACAATGTGAATTCCTGGATGTTTTTTCACATTCTGTCTCTCACAGTTGAAGTGAACCTATGATGAACATTACAGACCTCTGTCATTATTTTAAGTGGGAGAACTTGCACAATCGGTGGCTGACTAAATACTTTTTTGCCCCACTGTAAATACGCCTGTGACACAAAGGGGTCTGTCCAGGTACTTGGGAGACAACAGTTAAGAAGGGGAGGGATGTAGTGTAGGGCATCCCAGGTTGGATACGTGATGATGTACAGGCCATGAAGGGTTATGTGTGCTAGCCAATGTTGAAAATAAAGCAGTACGTGTCAGTGTCACAGGTGTCTGTGGTTCCTCTGATGCAGGAGGGTCTGAGGACAGTGATTGTGTCAGTGTCACAGGTGTCTGTGGTTCCTCTGATGCAGGAGGGTCTGAGGACAGTGATTGTGTCAGTGTCACAGGTGTCTGTGGTTCCTCTGATGCAGGAGGGTCTGAGGACAGTGATTGTGTCAGTGTCACAGGTGTCTGTGGTTCCTCTGATGCAGGAGGGTCTGAGGACAGTGATTGTGTCAGTGTCACAGGTGTCTGTGGTTCCTCTGATGCAGGAGGGTCTGAGGACAGTGATTGTGTCAGTGTCTCAGGTGTCTGTGGTTCCTCTGATGCAGGAAGGTCTGAGGACAGTGATTGTGTCAGTGTCACAGGTGTCTGTGGTTCCTCTGATGCAGGAGGGTCTGAGGACAGTGATTGTGTCAGTGTCACAGGTGTCTGTGGTTCCTCTGATGCAGGAGGGTCTGAGGACAGTGATTGTGTCAGTGTCTCAGGTGTCTGTGGTTCCTCTGATGCAGGAGGGTCTGAGGACAGTGATTGTGTCAGTGTCACAGGTGTCTGTGGTTCCTCTGATGCAGGAGGGTCTGAGGACAGTGATTGTGTCAGTGTCACAGGTGTCTGTGGTTCCTCTGATGCAGGAGGGTCTGAGGACAGTGATTGTGTCAGTGTCTCAGGTGTCTGTGGTTCCTCTGATGCAGGAGGGTCTGAGGACAGTGATTGTGTCAGTGTCACAGGTGTCTGTGGTTCCTCTGATGCAGGAGGGTCTGAGGACAGTGATTGTGTCAGTGTCACAGGTGTCTGTGGTTCCTCTGATGCAGGAGGGTCTGAGGACAGTGATTGTGTCAGTGTCACAGGTGTCTGTGGTTCCTCTGATGCAGGAGGGTCTGAGGACAGTGATTGTGTCAGTGTCACAGGTGTCTGTGGTTCCTCTGATGCAGGAGGGTCTGAGGACAGTGATTGTGTCAGTGTCACAGGTGTCTGTGGTTCCTCTGATGCAGGAGGGTCTGAGGACAGTGATTGTGTCAGTGTCACAGGTGTCTGTGGTTCCTCTGATGCAGGAGGGTCTGAGGACAGTGATTGTGTCAGTGTCACAGGTGTCTGTGGTTCCTCTGATGCAGGAGGGTCTGAGGACAGTGATTGTGTCAGTGTCACAGGTGTCTGTGGTTCCTCTGATGCAGGAGGGTCTGAGGACAGTGATTGTGTCAGTGTCTCAGGTGTCTGTGGTTCCTCTGATGCAGGAGGGTCTGAGGACAGTGATTGTGTCAGTGTCTCAGGTGTCTGTGGTTCCTCTGATGCAGGAGGGTCTGAGGACAGTGATTGTGTCAGTGTCACAGGTGTCTGTGGTTCCTCTGATGCAGGAGGGTCTGAGGACAGTGATTGTGTCAGTGTCACAGGTGTCTGTGGTTCCTCTGATGCAGGAGGGTCTGAGGACAGTGATTGTGTCAGTGTCACAGGTGTCTGTGGTTCCTCTGATGCAGGAGGGTCTGAGGACAGTGATTGTGTCAGTGTCTCAGGTGTCTGTGGTTCCTCTGATGCAGGAGGGTCTGAGGACAGTGATTGTGTCAGTGTCTCAGGTGTCTGTGGTTCCTCTGATGCAGGAGGGTCTGAGGACAGTGATTGTGTCAGTGTCTCAGGTGTCTGTGGTTCCTCTGATGCAGGAGGGTCTGAGGACAGTGATTGTGTCAGTGTCTCAGGTGTCTGTGGTTCCTCTGATACAGGAGGGTCTGAGGACAGTGATTGTGTCAGTGTCACAGGTGTCTGTGGTTCCTCTGATGCAGGAGGGTCTTAGGACAGTGATTGTGTCAGTGTCTCAGGTGTCTGTGGTTCCTCTGATGCAGGAGGGTCTGAGGACAGTGATTGTGTCAGTGTCACAGGTGTCTGTGGTTCCTCTGATGCAGGAGGGTCTGAGGACAGTGATTGTGTCAGTGTCACAGGTGTCTGTGGTTCCTCTGATGCAGGAGGGTCTGAGGACAGTGATTGTGTCAGTGTCTCAGGTGTCTGTGGTTCCTCTGATGCAGGAGGGTCTTAGGACAGTGATTGTGTCAGTGTCACAGGTGTCTGTGGTTCCTCTGATGCAGGAGGGTCTGAGGACAGTGATTGTGTCAGTGTCTCAGGTGTCTGTGGTTCCTCTGATGCAGGAGGGTCTTAGGACAGTGATTGTGTCAGTGTCTCAGGTGTCTGTGGTTCCTCTGATGCAGGAGGGTCTGAGGACAGTGATTGTGTCAGTGTCACAGGTGTCTGTGGTTCCTCTGATGCAGGAGGGTCTGAGGACAGTGATTGTGTCAGTGTCACAGGTGTCTGTGGTTCCTCTGATGCAGGAGGGTCTGAGGACAGTGATTGTGTCAGTGTCACAGGTGTCTGTGGTTCCTCTGATGCAGGAGGGTCTGAGGACAGTGATTGTGTCAGTGTCACAGGTGTCTGTGGTTCCTCTGATGCAGGAGGGTCTGAGGACAGTGATTGTGTCAGTGTCACAGGTGTCTGTGGTTCCTCTGATGCAGGAGGGTCTGAGGACAGTGATTGTGTCAGTGTCTCAGGTGTCTGTGGTTCCTCTGATGCAGGAGGGTCTGAGGACAGTGATTGTGTCAGTGTCTCAGGTGTCTGTGGTTCCTCTGATGCAGGAGGGTCTGAGGACAGTGATTGTGTCAGTGTCACAGGTGTCTGTGGTTCCTCTGATGCAGGAGGGTCTGAGGACAGTGATTGTGTCAGTGTCTCAGGTGTCTGTGGTTCCTCTGATGCAGGAGGGTCTGAGGACAGTGATTGTGTCAGTGTCTCAGGTGTCTGTGGTTCCTCTGATGCAGGAGGGTCTTAGGACAGTGATTGTGTCAGTGTCACAGGTGTCTGTGGTTCCTCTGATGCAGGAGGGTCTGAGGACAGTGATTGTGTCAGTGTCACAGGTGTCTGTGGTTCCTCTGATGCAGGAGGGTCTGAGGACAGTGATTGTGTCAGTGTCTCAGGTGTCTGTGGTTCCTCTGATGCAGGAGGGTCTGAGGACAGTGATTGTGTCAGTGTCTCAGGTGTCTGTGGTTCCTCTGATGCAGGAGGGTCTGAGGACAGTGATTGTGTCAGTGTCACAGGTGTCTGTGGTTCCTCTGATGCAGGAGGGTCTGAGGACAGTGATTGTGTCAGTGTCACAGGTGTCTGTGGTTCCTCTGATGCAGGAGGGTCTGAGGACAGTGATTGTGTCAGTGTCTCAGGTGTCTGTGGTTCCTCTGATGCAGGAGGGTCTTAGGACAGTGATTGTGTCAGTGTCACAGGTGTCTGTGGTTCCTCTGATGCAGGAGGGTCTGAGGACAGTGATTGTGTCAGTGTCTCAGGTGTCTGTGGTTCCTCTGATGCAGGAGGGTCTGAGGACAGTGATTGTGTCAGTGTCACAGGTGTCTGTGGTTCCTCTGATGCAGGAGGGTCTGAGGACAGTGATTGTGTCAGTGTCACAGGTGTCTGTGGTTCCTCTGATGCAGGAGGGTCTGAGGACAGTGATTGTGTCAGTGTCACAGGTGTCTGTGGTTCCTCTGATGCAGGAGGGTCTGAGGACAGTGATTGTGTCAGTGTCACAGGTGTCTGTGGTTCCTCTGATGCAGGAGGGTCTTAGGACAGTGATTGTGTCAGTGTCACAGGTGTCTGTGGTTCCTCTGATGCAGGAGGGTCTGAGGACAGTGATTGTGTCAGTGTCACAGGTGTCTGTGGTTCCTCTGATGCAGGAGGGTCTTAGGACAGTGATTGTGTCAGTGTCTCAGGTGTCTGTGGTTCCTCTGATGCAGGAGGGTCTGAGGACAGTGATTGTGTCAGTGTCACAGGTGTCTGTGGTTCCTCTGATGCAGGAGGGTCTGAGGACAGTGATTGTGTCAGTGTCACAGGTGTCTGTGGTTCCTCTGATGCAGGAGGGTCTGAGGACAGTGATTGTGTCAGTGTCACAGGTGTCTGTGGTTCCTCTGATGCAGGAGGGTCTGAGGACAGTGATTGTGTCAGTGTCACAGGTGTCTGTGGTTCCTCTGATGCAGGAGGGTCTGAGGACAGTGATTGTGTCAGTGTCACAGGTGTCTGTGGTTCCTCTGATGCAGGAGGGTCTGAGGACAGTGATGATCTGGGACATTTAAGGACATTTATTAACATTTCTGGAAAGTGGTCGTCCTGCTCCGTATATGGTTCTGTGTTATTATTGCATAAGTGTGTATGATTATAAACTCAAAAAAATAACTTAAATTAACGTAATAAAATTATGGACATAAAATTGCGTTTCTATAGCAATAATTAATTGTGTCGACTTGACACCATGTGAAGATTAACATGATGTAATTTGGTTTGATCCAACTATAACAACTTGTGGTGTTTACATTGTGTTTATTTAGTAATAAAAAGTTATGATGACTGTTGAGTTAAATCCTCCTCGGCAACTGCTGCTGTGGTTTTGGACGATACACAAATACATTGAAGTGAAACTACATTGAATTCAATGTAGGCCTTAAATGAATCTATTCTAGACCACTGAACCATGGCATTGGGGGTAGGTTTTTTATTTAGGCACTGCTGTTATGACTGCATGCTAGTATTATTATATTATTTGCAGGCTTACATGTGCATTGTATATCTATTTAGTTTTTAATTGGCTTAGTCCTCTCTGTTCAGGTGTTACTTATTCTGGGATGAAATGATAAAACACTATTTAAATTGTTTATTTCCAGGTGTAGGCTAAAAGTGATGAGCATATTCTTCATCACATCCGGGCCAAAGATTGTGAAGCCATAGACAGCTTTCCCTGCCACCAACTAAAAAACACTACCGGAGAGCAAACTTTCAGGCAGCTGTCCATCAAAGGTCTCTACAGCACATGATAGAGGCATGGTTGGATTCTTGAAGAAAATAAGGCTTTAAGAATACAGTGGAAGTCCCAGAATCTGTTAGGAACTCTGTTCGCTGTGGCTGTAAAGCTGGGGTAGGGTCACTGGACCTCATTTATGAAACTTGCGCAGAAAAGGGTATCAATTTTGGGTGTATAATCCAAATACGCAAGATCCAATGTGTGAGATCTGTGTGTAAGCACCTGAAATACTTGCCTAAAACTTTATGAAAGTCAGGCCTATAAATATGCAGCAACCGACAGTTTCACGCCCCGTTTTTTGCGACAGTTAAAAGGAAACTAACGAAATGAACGAAGTGGAAAAAAAAAGTCTTACTATTTGTAACCCTGACAAGTGGCATTAAGGGGGTCAAAAAACACAATATGAAAAGTAAGGGATAACGTATATTACGCAGGTTATTATCGGAAAATAAGCACCGACAGGGCGCTTATTTTCTTTCTTAAATTAAGAAAGAAAATAAAATAGTTCCCAAAGGCTTTCCCGTGGCTATGCTAGAAACAGTTAGGCTAACAACTTCCAAACTATAACTCTTTGGAACTGCATGAAAACTGAACACAGAATCCTGAACATCAGCGGTGAGTGACCCAAACATAAACTTAACCTAAATCCATAATTCCATCCTCTGCAAATGTTCCTAAAATGTGCCGGTATCTACTTCCGGCTTTTTCGGGATCGCATTTTCTCGCATTAAAACAGTGTTTTTGTCATGAAAACGTAAACGGAAAATTCTGAAAACGTCCATGCACTTGTATTAAGACTGGATATGTATAATTCACTCTCCGATTAACATTTCGTTGCGTTGATTGATTAGTATTTGCGTTTAATGAGCGTGGCTAGCTCCGGAGTGGCCGGAACTACTTGCGGAGTTATCCACGCATCTGAAATACAAGCAGAGAGTGCGTTGCCAAAGGGCAGTGGTCATTATTGTTTTGAGTGGTCCGTTATAGAAAATAATGACCGGTAGAACGTTTTGAAATGACATTCAAATCAATGGTTCTGCTGCTGCTGTGAGGAGCGTGTGATAAGAGATGAGAACATCTGTAAACAGCATGGGGCCATCCAGGTAATCGATTGAAGCAGAAATGTAGTAAATACATAATAAAAAAGTAATTAATTAATACATTTTCTAGTTTATTATAATATGCATGTCTTATAAGCCCTCCATCCATCCATTTTCTTCCGCTTCATCCGTTGCCGGGTCGCGGGGGCAGCAGTCTAAGCAGAGACGCCCAGACTTCCCTATCCACACACACTTCCTCCAGCTCGTCCGGGGGGACCCCAAGGCGTTCCCAGGCCAGCTGAGAGACATAGTCCCTCCAGCGTGTCCTGGGTCTTCCCCGGGGCCTCCTCCCGGTGGGACGTGCCCGGAACACCTCCCCAGGAAGGCGTCCAGGAGGCATCCGGAACAGATGCCCGAGCCACCTCAACTGGTTCCTCTCGACGTGGAGAGGCAGCGGCTCTACTCCGAGCTCCTCCCGTGTGACTGAGCTCCTCACCCTATCTCTAAGGGAGCAGCGGCTCTACTCCGAGCTCCTCCCGTGTGACCGAGCTCCTCACCCTATCTCTAAGGGAGCAGCCACTCTGCGGAGGAAGCTCATTTCGACCGCTTGTATCCGCGATCTCGTTCTTTCGGTCATTACCCAAAGCTCATGACCATAGGTGAGGGAGGGAACGAAGATTGACCGGTAAATCGAGAGCTTTGCCTTTCGGCTCAGGGAGCTGTCTTATAAGCAATGAAAAAAATCTAAATAGTCATTTTTGTATATTGCTGTGTACCTGAAAGTGCAAAATACAATACACAATACAATACAATGTATTCTTGTATAGCCCTAGGTCACAACAGAAGTCATCTCAGAGACTTAACAAAACCATTGAAATCACCAACACAGGTCAGAGAATCAACAGTTAAAACACATGAAGAATATAAAGCACACACAGAAGAAAATGTCCATACATGTTGTAGAATGCTAAAGTGTCCTGCATCATTTCCCTTCAAAAATAGAAAATGTATTGAATGCAAAAGTACACGGACCAGTTAAGAATAGCATTTCACAAATGAGAGAACTTGAATTTGGTTTGATTTTGGTTTGTGATAAATAAACATATTTGATTTGTGATGAATTAACTGCTGGAAATTTCATGGAGAACTTTTAGAGTATGATCGGATACACTGTAGTGAAGCTAAAGTCTCGAAAAGTAGTGCCCAACATGCTGGAACAAAAAAAATGATTTCTATCCACATACTTGGACTCAGCTGAGGGCCTAAATGCAACCATTCAGTTGTACAAACACTTTTTGAATGGACCACACTCGTCACGAACAACAAGGACAGCCAGGAGGAAAGACCCATTATACACTTGCTCAAAAAGTGTCAGTACCCAAATCAGGCAATAGAGAAAGAGAGACAGAAGGTGAAAGATAAACACAAGAAAAAAACGACCCTCACCACCAGAGAGAAGCAGGAGAACAGAAGTGCCGTCACATTACATCAGAGGTATCACAGAACCCCAGTACACACAAAGGATTTAACACCAGATCAAAAATGTTGGATGAGAGGGGGCGTGGTCAGTCTGAGCCCCCATCAGGACGACCACGCCTACTCAAGAAGTAACATCAGCTGATAAAATGACTTGTCACCAAGCCCAAGGTAATACATCTAATAATAAGATATACCTTTATCCGTCTCGCAGTGGAGATCTTCAGTGTCATCTTTCTGCACATTACAGCAGAGAAAGAAGGAAATAGAGCACTCAGATTGCACACATCAAAGTGAGTCTATTATTTATAATAATAGAGAATATAATTGAAATGAGACAAAGAATAAAATAAAATAAACTCTGGGGCTATAATTGCACTTGGTTCAGAAGTATTTACAGATATGTATATTGTACTTTAGCATCTAATCTGTCTTTAAAAAGAATCACAAAAACCAGAGAAGAAGCTTGTCTCACAGTTTTAGGAAGACTGTTCCAGATTTTAGCTGCATACATCTGCAATACTGCCTCCCCATGTCTAGTCCTGACTCTAGGCACCAGTGGGTTTCAGTCCCTGTGCTCCTCAGAGTCTGAGTTGGTGCAAATGGTACAACAAGCCACGAATGTGCTTTGGTGTGAGGCCACGGAGAGACAAGAAGCTTTAACGTGTATTTTAAGCAAAGGAAGGTTTCTCACCCATCATCTGTACTTCTTAGCAATGGCAGTGTATTTTAAGTGTAAGGAGCCACGGCAGAGACCTGAGAACTGGACTATATGTGATCGTACTTCCTAAAACTACTTTTTACTGTGTTACTGCACAGAGCCACATCATGCAAATAGGCACACATAAACATACTCCATTCTATCTGGTCAAACCATCTCCAGACTTTTCAGGTCTGTCCACTTTTGCTGTTGTGATCTTTCATTTCACTGTAGTCACTTTTAAACTTATTAACTTTTCTCCGCACTGTGATAATGTCTGTGGATATCCATTCTCCTCCATCCTCCTTCTTCCTCAAACACTTTGTTTATTTAATAAACTCACGCTGGTGTCCTCTCTTCAAACTGAAGAAGGTGTTGCCCTCATCCAGCGACAAAGGAATTGTTTTCTGTTCGAACGTCTTTATGGGTCAAAGCAATGTGTTGTTTATTATGATTTTCGCAACAGCTGATACAGCAGCTGAAGAGTGATTGACAGCGCCAGATGTTTTGGAATCTACTCGGCCCGGCAAGAACCAGGGCCATGCCCGCAAATCGGGGAGAGTCGACTCATGTCAAATGAATGGCAGTGCCAGGTTGGTCGGAGACGAGTTCCAGTCGTCAGACAGTCGAAACTTGTGGCACGTAATTCCAAAATCTTCGGCCGTGAGACATAATCTGTGAATTACCCAGTATGTCTAGCAATAGTGTTGGTTGGTCTGATGGGGACTTTTTGGAAATGGGGAGTGGGGCTTGGTCTCAGCAGAGTAGGCGTGAAGTGGGTACATCAGCCACTTAGAAAAAGAACGTGAGAGAAGAGTTTTAAGTCCTAATCAAATTAAGAGTAGTAGTGATATTGGTACTCACAGCTGCTTTGAAAAAGGCGATTGGTGACATTGCGTGTTGTGGGATGGGAGTTTATTGGTAAATGTAACAGAACCAGCCAAAGAGCCCCCTGCTTTGAACCCAGTGAGTAGGCCGTTACAGTCTGACCAACTGGAGACCAATGCACGGATAAGAATCTCCAAGTCTGCTTTAGACAATATATTATTGATTCTGGGCTAGAAGGGCGGTGGATCTGTTAGCATGCTATTTTCATGGTAAATATGTTATGTTCATTCATAGTGTTCAAAGGTTTCCATATTATTCAATGGACACTGATGATCCATATAAATAATAGTTTTTTGTAAAGTAACTACTCCAAGTATATTTGACATGCTTGTCTAAATGAGTATTGTGTTCGAGCTGATCAGCAATGGAATATGCACTGGAATGACTTATTCAGAATACTGTTTTGGAGCAACTCATATTCATAATGTAATCGTAATGCTTTTTTTATTTTTGTGGTTCCCAGAATACAGTTACCTTACAAATTTCTAAGGATTACATTTTTGTATTGGATCATGCAATTGAGGGCTTCAAAGGGATGACATAATAACTAAAACTAAAAAATAACCTAATTTTCGAAAAACAATTCAACTATGAGCAAAGGAAGGTTTCTCACCCATCATCTGTACTTCTTAGCAATTCAACTATGAAACAAAGTCCTTACTCTCAAGACTGATTTGTTTAAAATATTGAACTTTAAGAAGAATCTGTTGGTTATGAAAAACAACATGTTTTATTTATTATTACACAAAAAGTTAGGTACCCCAGTTTTTTTGAATGTAGCTATGTGCCTGAGGATGAAGAGGCCCCGCCCTGGCCTGGCTCTGGAGGCGGGCGGTATATGAGAGCGGGCGGCGAGACCCACATCCCTTTCTACCGCCATCAGAGCGGACTGGCTTCTCTCTGCACCGGAACACACACATTTCCAGCACCTCACCGCCGTACGTGCTCTATCCACCAGCCTAACAGCGCAGGTAAGACCCGTTAAAACATCCGCTAATCGCTCCCTTGACAGCTTTCCACCGCTGTCTCATGCGTAATGTCTCATGCGTAATGTCTCATGCGTAATGTCTCATGCGTAATGTCTCATGCGTAATGTCTCATGTGTAATGTCTCATGCGTAATGTCTCATGTGTAATGTCTCATGCGTAATGTCTCATGCGTAAGGACCGATTGCGTTTTCTTACATAAGGCCACATGCTCTGCTTCACTGCTGGTCCAGGCATATAGCGGCCATTGACACTGAGTCAAAAGGCGATGGAGACAACATAATGACATAATGCAGCTAAACACTATTTACTTTAAAACGTCCGGCCTTCAATGACCCAACAGCAGCAGCGACAAGAGGAATGGGGCTTAACTTGTCAAAAAACGAGCAATACTTGTTCCTTGTTTAACTCTGCCAAAACCAAGGATTAATTTGGACATCTATATACACTGGATTTATACGGCCCTGCTCTATATATATATATATATAACGATAACTACAGTCTCCCAACATAAGTTATCCTGTGATGCTGCTGTTTAACACGTACCTCGCCATTGCTCATACATGTGTTTTATGATACTGGCTATTTTGTGCAGCATAAGATACCATTTCAAACTATTTTTTTGAGTTGCTAACTTTGTCACTGTTGACAAGTGCCAACCCTAACCCAGGTTGAAATGTAGCCACATTAGGGACACTTGTTCCCGGGTTAAAATGTGTCGTCTCTGACCCGCTACACATGAGCTTCTGTCTCCTCCAACACACTTCGAACACTTTCTATGGATACTATGCTTGGTACATCTATACTTGCAAATGCGTTCGTTCATACTAAAGAATGATACGGGTTGGTTTACGTTTGTCATGACTATAGCGTTCACAATGACATACACAAAGCTCCGAGTGCGTTCGGGGGAAAAACCTGTGCTGCACACGAGCTAGCCGGAGCTAGCCGCTGCTAGCCGCTGTTAGCCGCTGCTAGCCGCTGCTAGCCGCTGTTAGCCGCTGTTAGCCGCTGCTAGCCGCTGTTAGCCGCTGTTAGCCGCTGTTAGCCGCTGTTAGCCGCTGCTAGCCGCTGTTAGCCGCTGTTAGCCGCTGTTAGCCGCTGTTAGCCGCTGCTAGCCGCTGTTAGCCGCTGTTAGCCGCTGTTAGCCGCTGTTAGCCGCTGTTAGCCGCTGCTAGCCGCTGTTAGCCGCTGTTAGCCGCTGCTAGCCGCTGTTAGCCGGAGCTAGCCGCTGTTAGCCGCTGTTAGCCGCTGTTAGCCGCTGTTAGCCGCTGTTAGCCGCTGCTAGCCGCTGTTAGCCGCTGTTAGCCGCTGCTAGCCGCTGTTAGCCGGAGCTAGCCGCTGTTAGCCGCTGTTAGCCGCTGCTAGCCGCTGTTAGCCGCTGCTAGCCGCTGTTAGCCGGAGCTAGCCGCTGTTAGCCGCTGTTAGCCGCTGCTAGCCGCTGTTAGCCGCTGTTAGCCGCTGCTAGCCGCTGTTAGCCGCTGCTAGCCGCTGTTAGCCGGAGCTAGCCGCTGTTAGCATCCGTGAGCATCCTGTGCCCTCTGGCAAAGCATGTTAAAGGCCGGGGTAAGACCGCAGTTTAACTGTTGTCTGAATGGTCGCTTGGACTCAATGGGCTCCTGTATCACCGTCTTGGCTGTGACGAACATGTTGAATTGTGCAAAAAATAACCTGGAGATACTTTGGGGAGGATCAGGGCAATTCTGTCCCCGGAGTTTGCCTGCAACACGTGGTTCAGGTGGTAAGATGAAGAGATCCGTTATTTGTCCCACAGTGGGGAAAGTTCAGTGTTGCATCACAGGTTATAGAACAGTCGGGTAGAGGAACACACGTTACCTGAACAATAGCGGTCCTAATTAAAATAAAACGTCTCCAACTCTAGCATCAAGGAGTATAAAAACTATATTCCTTTGGGAAGGAACTCTCCAAAGGTTGCAGGTGACTTATAACGACGCTCTGCGTGTGCTTCTCAGGAGGCCGAGATGGACCAGTGCGAGTGAGATGTTTGTCACTGCTGGAATAAACACGCTGCAAGCCACGGACGCTTATGTACCGTTTCATCTGCCGTTTGAATAAGTCTGTTAATACAGTCATTGGTTCATTGGTTGATGTCACCTGTAGTGCCATTCGCTATCAGTCGCTAATGTGGAGGCACTGGTATAGCTGTCTTTTTAAAGGGACTGTGTAATTTATTTGTTTGTAGTTTAATGTTGTTTGTGATGTCGCTGTCTTTTTTGGACCTTGAGTCCGTAATAAAGTTGAATTGAATTGAATATATTCAAAATAATAATAGATTTATAAAGTTTAACATTATATATAAAGTACTGTGTATTCTAGTGCAAGTAAAGTGTGGTTATGTTAGCAGCAGTATGTTTACATCTGTACATTAGCAGCAGTATGTATACATCTGTACATTAGCAGCAGTGTGTTTACATCTGTACATTAGCAGCAGTATGTTTACATCTGTACATTAGCAGCAGTGTGTTTACATCTGTACATTAGCAGCAGTATGTTTACATCTGTACATTAGCAGCAGTATGTATACATCTGTACATTAGCAGCAGTATGTTTACATCTGTACATTAGCAGCAGTATGTTTACATCTGTACATTAGCAGCAGTATGTTTACATCTGTACATTAGCAGCAGTATGTTTACATCTGTACATTAGCAGCAGTATGTTTACATCTGTACATTAGCAGCAGTATGTATACATCTGTACATTAGCAGCAGTATGTTTACATCTGTACATTAGCAGCAGTATGTTTACATCTGTACATTAGCAGCAGTATGTTTACATCTGTACATTAGCAGCAGTATGTTTACATCTGTACATTAGCAGCAGTATGTTTACATCTGTACATTAGCAGCAGTATGTATACATCTGTACATTAGCAGCAGTATGTATACATCTGTACATTAGCAGCAGTATGTTTACATCTGTACATTAGCAGCAGTATGTTTACATCTGTACATTAGCAGCAGTATGTATACATCTGTACATTAGCAGCAGTATGTTTACATCTGTACATTAGCAGTTTTGTTAACTTAATAAGTTGGTTGGTTTGCAAAGACAAATGACGTTTGTCAAGAGATTCATGGAGGTATTGAGGTTCGAGGTAGGTTCTAGGTTAATGCACGTTTGAAGTAGTTGGCCATTCTTCGTTCACAATTGGGCACGGAAAGTGTTTTACAGAAACTTTAAATGACATAAGAACCTATTCATACCTAACATCACCACCAGATTTTAGCTGCATAATTAGGGATGCGCAAAATACATCAAGTGAAAACTATTTTCAACATGGCATAAGTCTGTTAGTTTGAGTTCCATATTTTCTACAATGAGGAAGATGAAGCGTCTTTTAGTGGCGACAGTGGAGCTAGTCACTCTGGGATCAACAAAGCTATGTCCGAGATGACAGTTCTGATTAATGATAAATGGGGCACAATTACTTTAACAACACTCTGAGGCAAGAATTATGACCGTTTTGTCATTCCGGTAATTTGTTGAGCTGTAAATAAAAAAAAAACTAAAAAAAAAAACCTTCTGACTTAAAGGGAGGAGGATTCTCTTCCAGGTGGCTCAAGACTACTGGTCCTCCTAATTGTCAATCATTCTGGTGATACGTGCTAGTCAAATACTACAAGTTTTCTTCAAGAAGTGGAGAAAGTTGGTTGTTTCCTTAAATTTGGGAAAAGCTTCCTAATATACCTTTAAGTGCCAAGGTGAAGCTCCGTAGCAGTAAACAAACAGCCGGAGCAGCCGAACCTTGTGGCACGAAGCTTGGATGAGAGGCTGAGTTTGAGACGCTGCGCAGACGTTTCCAGGCTATAATCAGAAACAACCAGGCTCCGAATGCAAATTTCTCAGCGTTCATACAAGGTTGAAAAACGATGTAGTTCTAGCGCCCGGCCAGTAGTAGGCAGAGAAAAATTACAGCCCACACGCTGGACATTTGAGATGAAGAAAAAGCAAAATGAAAGAATTATAATTATAGTAAGTAAGTAATCTTTATTTATATACCACCTTTCACAGACCAGAGTCTCAAAGCGGTTTACAATTGTTATTTTTGGGCACTTGTCTCTCACTCCACACAGAGATGGGAGCGGGGTCGCCGAACAGGAGGCACATGCCAGAACTATTGTACATATTTTTTGTGGTGGGGGAAACCGGAGTACCCGGAGGAAACCTACGCAGACACGGGGAGAACATGCAAACTCCACTCAGAAAGGCCCTGGTCCGACCGGGATTCGAACCAGGACCTTCTTGCTGAGAGGCGAGAGTGCTATCCACTCTGCCATCGTGCCGCCAATTATGCAAAATAAATTGTCCAAAATATGAGTGGGAAGAATGGACGTTGGAACGTATTTCTTCAGAGTATCAACATCAGGGTTTCCTCCAGAGGATATCACCATTACATTTTAAATTCCCTTTTTATTTTTTGACCTGTATAAGTCCCACATCAAAAAGACCTAACATTATTTTAATTGGGGTACATGTGGTCTCAAATTATTCTTTTTACAATTAAGCTATAATCTGCAAAAAACAAATATTTTAACTGTTTTGAGCATTCACACAGAATGTGATATTATATAATTAAATGCAGATGCCTCCCCAGACTCGAACGAGAGTCGTCGGGGTGACAGCGCTATGGCTTAACAATTAGACCACCATTGCATACAATAACAAGTATTGTTACTTTTTATAGACCTAAAAAAGGCATTTGATACAATAAATCATACTATATTAATAAGTTAGAGAAATATGGGATAAGGGGTATTGCATTAGAATGGATAAAAAGTTATTTAAAAAATAGGAAACAGTTTGTGAAGCTTGACAATGTCAGCTCTCCATATGTGGATGTTGTATGTGGTATCCCCCAGGGGGCAGTAGTGGGTCCAAAGCTATTTATTATATATATTAATGAGTTGTGCAAGGTGTCGCAAATTTTCAAAACTGTGCTCTTCGCTGATGACACCAATTTGTTTTGTGCAAGTCACAATATAAGCGAACTCACAACTCAGATAGAAACAGAAATGAGCAAGTTAAAAAGATGGTTTGCTCAAAATAAATTGTCATTAAATTTGACAAACTAAAATTATGTTTTTTGGAAATTTTAAAGATAAGGAAAAAGTAACAATTAAAATAGAAGGTGTTGAAATGAAAGAGTAACAGATAACAAGTTTCTGGGAGTCATAATTGATAAGTTAAACTGGAAGAGTCACGTAACATATATACAAAAGAAAATAGCAAAAACTATTGCAATCTTATACAAAGCAAAGGATATATTGGATAAAAAATCGCTACACACATTATACCATTCACTAATTTCACCATATTTTAGTTACTGTGCTGAGATCTGGGGCAACATCTACAAAACCACGCTAAATCCACTCATCAAACTGCAAAAAAAGGTAATAAGAATCATCAATAAAGCTGGATACAGAGATCACACAAACTCATTCATTCAGTCAAAAATAATAAAGATTCATGACCTGATTGATTTACAAACACTTCTAATTTTATTTAGAGCTAGAAATAAACAGCTGCCTGCACACATACAGAATGTTTATTGAAAGAGAAACAAATTATAATTTAAGAGGATTGTTTTTTTTCCAATTTAAAAAGGTCCGCACCACATTAAAAAGCTTTGTTACTGACAGTGGAGTAAAAAAATGGAATGAATTGGACGCTGAACTTAAAAAATGTCAAACATTATTTGAGTTTAAAAAAAGATACAAAGAAGTTATTTTTAAATATGTTCGTGAAGCATGCTAAAAACTTCCAAGCGCTTGGTTGCATTTGGTAAAGAGATTTTTGATTTGTGAATTCAGAGTTGTAAGTAGGGGTGGGATTACACAAGTTTTTTTAAACTTCCTCCCACTCCTGTTTTGGACATAATTTGTTTGTTCGCTTAGTCAATGAAGAATTACATTGCTTTTGATTTCTCATTTTGAAACGTCCAAAATAAAAACATTCATTCATACTTTAACTGTCAATGAAGAACGCACTCAGGTTTTGCATCGCACAAAGTTTTTAATCCATTGTCAATTTTTCGAAACCGCCCTGATATAAATCCTTGTTTTAGTCTGTTTTGTCATTAATGAGAGTCTTAACAAGGCTTAGTTCTGCGGCCACATGTTATTTTACCAGCTAGGCAACCCGGATCTCCGACTTTCTGACTCGTGACACGGCGGAGGGTGGGACATCGAAATGAAAACAATTGCAACTTTGAACTAGTTTATTTCAAAGGGGACAATGCAATTTAATAAAACACATGATTAAACATGAGTTAAAAAAATACGGAATTGGTCAAGA
This sequence comes from Knipowitschia caucasica, assembly GCA_964034765.1. Lineage (NCBI taxonomy): Eukaryota > Metazoa > Chordata > Actinopteri > Gobiiformes > Gobiidae > Knipowitschia > Knipowitschia caucasica. Next base: position 58,791,758 of record OZ035823.1, on the reverse strand, counting down.
AGGCTTTTTTTCTTCTGTAATCCCCTGGCCGCAATGTTAAAAAGCCATTAAAATACATTGACATTACAAGACATCAATCAAGACTAACATTATAGTGTTAGTGCATTCTTGAATGTGTTATTTACAAGACTTAAGCATATTGTACATAAGTTAATGAGGTGACTGTGTTTACCATCCATTCCTTTAGGTGCTGTGTTAAGCCTGGTTCACACTGCAGGATATTTAGGCCGATTTAGACCCGATTTACCCCTTACAACAATCTTAAGAAACGCTCCGATTTCCGTAACAAAATCTTACAGATATCCTGCCGTGTGGTGTGTTAAGACTGCACTCGTCGCTCGGAAGGACATCGGGACTGCTCCCGATCTCCCGATCTTCGTGTGTGATGTTTGTGGCTTGCGTGATCTTGCCGTGTGGCTACGCACCACACACTGCACGACCAAAGTGGTTAGACGCAGGATTTTTAATCTCCCCGTGTGGGGTCTAACACGGAGAAAAAACGGCCGACAATTTTAAAATCGTCTCGTGTGAACCAGGCTTTAGGTCCCGGTTATCAGTTAAAGATGTATTAGAAAAGAGCATGATTTATTAATACTTTTTGAAATATTTGGGCCATTTTATGATTTGACCTGCAAATATTACATAATGCTACTTTAAGCTTTGTCACTTTTTTATTTTGGCCCATTGAAGATGTGGACGTCCAGCAATATACGGAGAGGCAAAATCTAGTGTTTATTTGTGATCTAATTTTAGACATTTGAAAATCTGAGCCATGAAAGTTGGCCATATTTTTTTTGCAAAACTGCAATTTTCAGCCAAAGGAGTTGGGTTGAAAGTTCTTTGATTTGACTTTCCTAATGCCTTTTGTCTGTCTCCAGCTCTACAGTAGACTCTGCAAAGATGGCAGACATGGACAAGTGAGTATACACACATTTAGTCTTTTTGATCCAAACAGTATTTAAGAATATGTATTACAGTATGTAAGCGTTCCAGCTTAGTGTCTGAAATTCGAACGAAGCCTAATGTAAATTATGTACGTATACCAAGGACAACAGTTTGATTTCCAATGTTGCCAACACCTATTTACCAGCTTGACAATGTCAACCCTAGACCATATATGGACATGCCAAGGATGGAGCCATTACAAGTACTGACAAAATGGGTGGGGGCTTGTTTGTGCCCGACCTTCCTGATATTTTCATGGATAGAGCTAAGCTTTTTTGAGACTGATCATACTTTCATTGTAGAAAGCTTATCTTTATAATGAGACTAAGGCCCTGTCCACACGAAGTCAAGCTCAGGCCTAAACGCAAAAATACTTTATCAATCCAGTGTATGGTCCATACGAGGCCGGCGTTTTGGGGGGGTGTAAACGAACATTTTTGAAACTAGGTCCCAGAGTGGAAAGATTTCAAAACTCCGTATATGCCGCTCCGTGGTTACTGCCTCTCCGCAATGTATCTGAGACGCGTCATCGCCCCGCCTCTTGTTAAAGCACGCATGCGCCGCACTCAGAAAATAATGACAACAACAATGTAGCTTGTTGGTTTTGTAATCCAGTGTGACCCGAAGCAACAGTTCAACCTCATCGTCCGTCCATACTAATGTAGTACCAGCTCGCCCACTCGCCATGTTGTCTGTTTACAACATTCCGCGCATGCCCAGTTCCCGTCACGGAAGTTTGGGCTTGATCCCGTCATTGCGTCACAGCGCCACCAACAGGTCTGGCATAGTTTCACAGCGTTTTCAGGCGTATTGACTACATTCATATGGACGCACACATTTACTGAGCTAACTCCGTGTTTTCAGAAAAAGTTTCTGAAATTATAAGCGTTTTGTCTTCGTGTGGATATAGCCTTAGTTTCTCTATGAACTTCCAGTTTCCTCCAGGTATGGTAGGACGATGCTGTCTTTGGTTCTGCTCACTGTTCTTGCTGTGACACATTGATGGAGCCGCAGCTTCCGGATTTAGTTTCAGTGAATCAGCACTGAACACCCCGATCTCTGGAGCTGTAAATACTCCTGCCCCCTGATCAGTGATGGGAAGGTATCTTAAAGTAACAACTTGAGCTTAGCTATAACCATATGCCAAATGCAATTTTTGTACTCTTAAGAACTTCAATGTATAGATATTTTATTCAATATTTTATTCCCCTCCCCCAGTAGAAATTCAGGTGTCCAGTAGCAGCAGAAACTAATCAATGCAAACATTTCAAATGCATTATTCTAATAGTAGCTAACAATAGTAATACAATGCAACAGCACTTTAGACTACCACAGCAGGATGGTTCACAGCAGCAGAGGTCCACTGGGTGCAGCAGGATGGGTCACAGCAGCAGAGGTCCACTGGGTGCAGCAGGATGGTTCACAGCAGCAGAGGTCCACTGGGTGCAGCAGGATGGGTCACAGCAGCAGAGGTCCACTGGGTGCAGCAGGATGGGTCACAGCAGCAGAGGTCCACTGGGTGCAGCAGGATGGGTCACAGCAGCAGAGGTCCACTGGGTGCAGCAGGATGGTCACAGCAGCAGAGGTCCACTGGGTGCAGCAGATGGTCACAGCAGCAGGTGCAGCAGGATGGTCACAGCAGCAGAGGTCCACTGGGTCACAGCAGCACAGGATGGGTCAGCAGATGGTCAGCAGCAGAGGTCCACTGGGTGCAGCAGGATGGGTCACAGCAGCAGAGGTCCACTGGGTGCAGCAGGATGGGTCACAGCAGCAGAGTCACTGGGTGCAGCAGGTGGGTGCAGCAGGATGGTCACAGCAGCAGAGGTCCACTGGGTGCAGCAGGATGGGTCACAGCAGCAGAGGTCCACTGGGTGCAGCAGGATGGGTCACAGCAGCAGAGGTCCACTGGGTGCAGCAGGAGGCACAGCAGCAGAGTGGGTGCAGCAGGATGGTCACAGCAGCAGAGGTCCACTGGGTGCAGCAGAGTGGGTCAGCAGGGTCACAGCAGCAGAGGTCCACTGGGTGCAGCAGGATGGGTCACAGCAGCAGAGGTCCACTGGGTGCAGCAGGATGGGTCACAGCAGCAGAGGTCCACTGGGTGCAGCAGGATGGGTCACAGCAGCAGACTGGTCACAGATGCACGCAGCAGAGTCCACTGGGTGCAGCAGGATGGGTCACAGCAGCAGAGGTCCACTGGGTGCAGCAGGATGGGTCACAGCAGCAGATGGCACAGAGGCAGCAGCAGAGGTCCACTGGGTGCAGCAGGATGGGTCACAGCAGCAGAGGTCCACTGGGTGCAGCAGGATGGGTCACAGCAGCAGAGGTCCACTGGGTCAGCAGGATGTCACAGCAGCAGGATGGGTCACAGCAGCAGAGGTCCACTGGGTGCAGCAGGATGGGTCACAGCAGCAGAGGTCCACTGGGTGCAGCAGGATGGGTCACAGCAGCAGAGGTCCACTGGGTGCAGCAGGATGGGTCACAGCAGCAGAGGTCCACTGGGTGCAGCAGGATGGGTCACAGCAGCAGAGGTCCACTGGGTGCAGCAGGATGGGTCACAGCAGCAGAGGTCCACTGGGTGCAGCAGGATGGTCACAGCAGCAGAGGTCCACTGGGTGCAGCAGGATGGTCCACAGCAGCAGCACAGAGGTCCACACTGGGTGCAGCAGGATGGTTCACAGCAGCAGAGGTCCACTGGGTGCAGCAGGATGGGTCACAGCAGCAGAGGTCCACTGGGTGCAGCAGGATGGGTCACAGCAGCAGAGGTCCACTGGGTGCAGCAGGATGGGTCACAGCAGCAGAGGTCCACTGGGTGCAGCAGGATGGGTCACAGCAGCAGAGGTCCACTGGGTGCAGCAGGATGGGTCACAGCAGCAGAGGTCCACTGGGTGCAGCAGGATGGTTCACAGCAGCAGAGGTCCACTGGGTGCAGCAGGATGGTTCACAGCAGCAGAGGTCCACTGGGTGCAGCAGGATGGGTCACAGCAGCAGAGGTCCACTGGGTGCAGCAGGATGGTTCACAGCAGCAGAGGTCCACTGGGTGCAGCAGGATGGTTCACAGCAGCAGAGGTCCACTGGGTGCAGCAGGATGGGTCACAGCAGCAGAGGTCCACTGGGTGCAGCAGGATGGGTCACAGCAGCAGAGGTCCACTGGGTGCATAGGTCACACATTTCTCTGGTCCTGATCATGAACACTGTACTGCAGTACATGTCGAGGTAGATAAAGGCAACAAAAACAATTGTAAAGCACAAAACAAACTGTTTCAGAGCTACTTGGTCCTTGTTGCCATTAAAAAGTAAACTTGTGCCCTGCTGCTTTTTTAATTTGAGTAAAGTTAGGCTAAAGCATGTACAGTGCCTTGCGAAAGTATTCGGCCCCCTTGAACCTTTCAACATTTTGCCACATTTCAGGCTTCAAACATAAAGATATAAAATTTGAATTTTTTGTCATGAATCAACAAGTGGGACACAATCGTGAAGTGGAATGAAATGTATTGGATAATTTAAACTTTTTTAACAAATAAAAAACTGAGAAGTGGGGCGTGCAATATTATTCGGCCCCTTTACTTTCAGTGCAGCAAACTCAGTCCAGAAGTTCAGTGAGGATCTTTGAATGATCCAATGTTGTCCTAAATGACTGATGATGATAAATAGGGCAAGGCAAGGCAAGTTTATTTATATAGCACAATTCATACACAAGGCAATTCAAAGTGCTGAACAAAACAAGAAAGCATTAAAATCATAAATTATCACAGAACATTAAAAAGAAAGATAGAAATATAAAATCCCTCAGTTGTATGCACAGTTAAACAGAACCGTCTTTAACCTGGTTTTAAACATTGTCAGAGAGGAGGCCTGTCTCACATCTTCAGGAAGACTGTTCCAGATTTTAGCAGCATGAATCTGAAAAGCAGCCTCCCCATGTTTAGTTCTGACTCTGGGCACTAACAGGAGTCCAGTCCCTGTGCTCCTCAGAGTCCCAGCAGGAGTCCAGTCCCTGTGCTCCTCAGAGTCCCAGCAGGAGTCCAGTCCCTGTGCTCCTCAGAGTCCCAGCAGGAGTCCAGTCCCTGTGCTCCTCAGAGTCCGGGCTGGTTCATATGGGACTAACATGTCACTAATATATTTTGGTGCGAGGCTATGGAGAGACTTGTAACAAGCAGAGCTGGGACCATGAAGCATGAAGACAAAGGAACACACCAGGCAGGTCCGAGATACTGTTGTGGAGAAGTTTAAAGCCGGATTTGGATACAAAAAGATTTCCCAAGCTTTAAACATCTCAAGGAGCACTGTGCAAGCATCCATCCATCCATCCATTTTCTTCCCTTTAATCCATTTCTGGGTCAGGGGGGTGGCAGTCAGAGATGCCACCCAAGTCTCATAGCACCAGCCCCTCACTGACCCTCTGCAGGTGGTGAGTCCACAGGAGGACGGCTGCTCTCTGAGTGTGAGCATAGCCTTGATCTTTCAGTGGGGGCTTTGGGCAAAGTGGGGTTAAGTGTCTTGCCCAAGAACACAACGACAGCAGTCATCAGTGGGAGTCGGTGGAGATGGTGTAGAGGTGTCCCACTGTGCAAGCAATTATATTGAAATGGAAGGAGTATCAGACCACTGCAAATCTACCATTTCAATGTTCACTTTGAAGTGAGGGACTTTATTTGTGGGTCCTGTTAAGTGATGATTTCTCTTCAGCAAAGAGCAGACAGAGATGGACCCTGCAGACATGGAGGACGTGGAGGAAGTTGAGGAAGAAGAGACTGGAGAAGACGTCAACAGCAAAGGTAAAACAAATACTTCTTTTTTTTTAATGGTCAGCTGATTGGGATTGAACTGATATTAGATGTGAATTTCATTTATTTTGGGGTACAAACTGCTTACCAAATCTGTTCTGAGAATGGCAAATGTCCTTCCTGTCTTTTATTGCTCCTTGATGGTCCTCCTGTAGAAGTCTGCTTTAAGGATCTGATCAGAGAAAGGTCCTCTACAGATCTTCACATATGATGGACTTCAGACTTTCTGAATGAAGACAAACCTTTTAGCTGGTGATCACAAAATGGACAGTCTTCTGGGAGACTTGTATCACAGCAACAATCTATGACATGAAGGCAGAACATTTTTCTTAAAACGCAACATTCTGTGATCAACTATCGGTTAGGAGTGTGACAATATATCGATATGATGATGTATCGGGATACTTTCTGATGCAATCAATATGCTCTTGCTAAGTATCAATTTTTATGTTTTTAGATTTTTTATATATGGCTACATTACGCATTCTACAATTTCTGTAGAATGTTCATATTTTTATTTTATGTAACAGATTAAGATTTTAACTAAAATGTGCAGGTTAAAAGGAATTTTTTTTCATCCATTTATCTTGAAATAAAGTGTATTTTTGTTTAATTTATGCCATAAATATAAAATATTATCAAAAGTATATTTTTCACCAATATATTGATAATGGTTGCATCGTCATGTCGTGAGGTACCCTGAGGTACACGTGCTTAGATGGTTTTTGAGCATAATCTGTGAAACGGCCGAGGAGTTGCTTTCCAATTGACATGTGTGAAATTGATCCATTTTCCATTGTAATCAAGGTTTCCTGTTTGTCAAGGAAAGTGGTCATAACTTCTTTTTCATTTCTCGAGTTGACCAATAAGTGTACCGAATTTTGTGGCTCTCCGACAAATTTGACCTGACCCCCTATGGAGCTATTACTTCAATATTTGCGTCCATAAAGATTTTTGTTTGTAACCAGGTTTGTGTAACTAAATCTGCGTGTGTTTAAAAAAAAAAAAGTTTTACACAGATCTTTTGACACAGTCCTGCCTTCGCAGATTCCAAAGTGTAACTTGGACTGTGCATGTCTACGTAGAATTTTTATTTTTACACATGCAAATATATTTTCTACGCACGCAGATTCTTTTACGCACACACAAATCTGGTTGCGCACACACATCTGGTTGCGCAGGCACAAATATTATTGAAACAATAATGGCTCCATAACCCCTTCACATAGGCGCAATGTAAACTGACTTTTGAAGGGGGCGCGTTTTGGTATCCCCTTCATACTATATATAATTTTTTTTAGTAGTGTAGAGCAAATCACACTGTATATGTGAGTGTCCATAGTCTCCAGTGGATAACATCGGAACTTCACACCTCTATGAAAATAACCACAATTTGGGAATCTTCTGCACGCAGACCATTTAACACTCTAGGCGCCACGATCGACTTCAGTTGATAAGTTGCGGTACTGTTTAAAACCTGTAAATCTCCCTGGCCCCAAAAAAAGCCATGCTCCCATACAAAATATTTGATCAAGACTGCATTGAATCAGTGCGGATAACCTAGCAAAGCGAGAGCAGCTGTGAGGCAGCGTTCAAGTGTTATACCGCACTAACTTTAGACACTTCGCACAGTCAGTGGTGCAATGTTTCTGAGCCAGTGCTATCATTGGGAGGTTTGCAGACAGGTTAGATTTGCGGAGACCAATTTGATGGTCAGTGTTGTTTGATGGGTGCTATTATTGGTCCTGATGGCATATCGATGCTCAGCATTTTTTTTCAGTCCAATCTAAAAACTTTACAAAAGGAGCGAGTGCATACAGGGATAAAAAAATAAGTGGGAAGAAAACATGATCAGGTGCTCTTATAAGATCTGAGGGAAAATATGTGAAATGAAAATTTTAAAGATCAACAGAGAGGAACAGGAAGAAGCTGGAACATCAGGAAGTCCAGCTCAGTCCTGGGCTGTTCCCTGGACACAGTGCAGCAGGTGGGGGACAGGAGGGTCCTGAGCAAACTAACATCTATGCTGGACCATGACTGTCGCCCCCTGCAGGACACTCTCTCTGCTCTGGAGAGCAGCTTCAGTGACAGACCAATTCACCCTCGATGTGTGAAGGAGAGGTTCCGTAGGTCTTTCCTTCCTGCTGCTGTCAGACTGTACAACGAGAATGTAACAGGAACTGCTGAGTCTGCACAAGTCACTGATAATTCACTAGTAACTTTGTCACTAGTCACTTTACCTGTTATCAGTACTACTACAGTACTACATATCTGATATTTACTGTTATCAGTACTACAGTATTATTTCATATCTGATTATTCTGCCTTTCACCGTCACTTTACCTGTTTTTCTGTTTATTCTGCTCATATTCTTATTCTCTGCGGCTAATGTATAATATAGACATCTGTAAATACTTTTGAACCAAGTGCATTTATAGCCCAGAGTTTCTCATTTTATTTTATTATCTTAATTTTACTGTCTATTACAGGGGTGCCCAAACCTTTTGCTTCCAAGGGCCAAAGTAAAAATTTGCCAGTGGGCCGCGGGCCAAATACACCGATATTAAGCATGAAACACAAATGTAGAGTTGATCAAGTTCAATTAAATGCATTAATTATTGTCTATCAGTGCAAATCACAGCTGAATTAATGAAATCAACAGTCTCATGTGAAGTGGAGGCTCCAGGGAAATATGCAGGTTTGAGGAGACTACAGTACGGAAAGATTCCGGCCGGGTAATCAGGGTCCAGAGGAGGGAGATTTTCTGTCATGGCTTATTTACAAGTTAAAATCATATAAACTTCTAAAAGAGAACAGAAACATACATTTTCTATGTAAATAAACTGTTTTTTAAATGCTACTTGTAAACAAATAATGTTCCTGCTAGTAAATGAACGTACTAATTTATATTAAATAATATCATACTCCCAAATCTATTTTTAACCTGCTCATGTCAGTAAACTGTTTGTTGAAGACTTTTTTCTAAACAGTTACTATAGTAGTGATTTATAATGTAAAGGTTTATTGTACTAATGACATTTACTTTACAAAAGTCTATTTTCATATTTTTATTTTGAACAAAAGTTTTTACTACATTTGAATCATATTACTTTCTTAGCTTTTATCAAAAAGGGGAGACATCACGGATCAATAGATCTGGTTTTAGCACACTTTAACTTAATATTTTTAACATAGGACAAGTATTCTCTATTAGTAGTGAACTGAATATTAAACTAACGAAATCAGACTAGTTAACCCTGATTTGTTCCTAGAGTTTTTGTTTTACCTAAACACAGTACAACATTTATAGACAATCAAAACAAAGTAACTGTTAAAGAGTCCGTGTTTCCGCTCCTCGAAAGGGCTCTTGAACGCATCATAAAACTCTAAGTTCTGACATTCAATGATCGTGAGTGAGGACGGCGCTTACCGGCTTCTTTCATGGGGTTGTAGAAGGGTTTGTTTTGCACAGTATTTGTTGCTTCTACTTGCATGGAGCGTGCGCTGCGATCCCTGCTTGTTCTGCTTGAACTGTGGCCCATTCCCAATACTCGCACTTCCACCTCGCGCCCCTCATTTGCGCGTTCCCGATGACTGGTGTGAGTGCGTAGGGTGTCCCAATTCTCCAGGGAGGTCTTTGGCCCCGCCCCCTTTGCGCCCCTGATCCCCACTTCGCCGTAGCCTGCATCTATGGGCACTCCGGCGAAGGATATTGCCCATAATTCTTTGCGGTACACACCAAAACGACGGGAAAATGCAATTAAATACATTTTGAAATATATATGCAGTATGTGTGTAAATAAGTTTTGCTGTTACTTGGAAAGAAGCATAAACGTCTGAAGAATTACGGACATTGTGTTTTAACAATTTAATAACTTTTTAAAGCGTTTATATAACATTCAATTTAAACTTTACACTTCGTACAATAATCTTAGAATGTATAAAAACTGACCAGATAGTTAGTTACCCACATTTAACTTAAAATTACACCGCTATCTCTAATTAAAAACAACTAATATAAATGTATTTTAACGTGTGTGAAGCAATTCATATTGTTTCCCAAAGGGTCAGACAAAATTACCTTTAATTTTTATACAGTTTAGGTCTGAAAATGACCATCTCTGACGAGTCGATGACGTCACCTGCACTCAGTGTGCACTGTCCCAATTCTGTCTTTTGTGCTGTAACCTGCCACTCAAACCCTGGTGTGCACTTCGAACAAATGCACACTTCATAGGAGGGCGAAGGGTGCAGTGTGGGTATTGGGACCGGGCCTCACTCTGAAGTGTGTGTGTGTGTGTCCGTCCTTTTTTAACACACCGGGTGGGTGTGGATTGCGCAGGTGAATAGTTCCACTCGCCGTTTCCCTCCGGTGAGGAGGGGGAGTGGCAGTTCACCAGCACAATCCTCTCAATTTGATAAAACATTAAATTGCTCAAAAAAATAATAGTAGGCTGAAAAAAAAGAACATAAAGGGGCCTTGCACCCAATTGTTTTGAAAGATGTGTTTGATTTTAAACATTTTAGTGCAAGTAGATGTGAACCATGAATGTACTGTTGTATCGAGATACACTCCAGTACTGGACAGTCGTGGTTCAGAGGGCGTTTGTGCGATCTCAGACATGTCACTGTTTGAGCAGCGAGGTTAAGGGATGCAGATAGAAACTTACAGCGGAGGTGGGCAATGTTTGGCGGGCCAACTGAAATGGTCCGGCGGACCAACTTTGGGCACCCCTGGTCTATTACCTTAAATAATAGACTTTGTGTGCAATCTGAGTGCTCTTATTCCCTTTCTCTGCTGTAATGTGCAACGATGACGCTGAAATTTCTCCACTGTGAGACTAATAAAGGTTTATCTTTATCTTATCTTACTGAACGGCTCTGCCCACATGAGAATTCTCTCTGAAAAGGCATTGCCTGGCGGACCAGAAAGGGGGGCTTAGAGTGGGGCGTGTTCTTGGCTGTGATTGACAGCTCGGTTCCCAATCACACCCCACAATCAAAATTGTAGCTGTCATTTTACTTATTACCTGCACGTTTTTATTTAAGGCTGTGTCAAACATTTGGCTATTTATGTCCATTGCTGACTAAAATGTGTATTGTGGCTGGTGTTTTTCAGCGCGTCAGCTGACTGTCCAGATGATGCAGAACCCACAGATCCTCGCAGCACTGCAGGAGCGACTCGATGGGCTCAACGGCTCCCCCTCAGGATACATCGAGAGGTGAGGCCCCTCAATTAAAGGGACGGACTAAGCCTCATGTGGTGACCAGTGGATTACTAAATGCGGAACCACTCACTGAGCCTTCATAATCTCTGTCTGTAACACAGGCAATTATTGAAGTGGCATCAGCCAATCAGACCACTGCAATCCCTGCCCATACAGTACTTATGTAGAAGTTGAATCAATACTTGTCTACATTTTCTGATTGTGCTAAAAACTTGTAAAGAAACAATGTTTATTCAGCATTTTATTTATATGGTACAATTTAAATCATGTTGCTGATGAGAAATTCCAGAATAGAGCTTATAACTGAGGAAAGCACACCTTGTTAAATAACCACAATTATCCATGCGCTTGAGCCACAGATAGATTTTTGTTATGGCATATTGCGAAAGGTCATTATGTCATCAAATTGCACAGGGCCCTCCTCCATGCTAGGTACTCTGTTGGGCCCTGGTGGGACTGCGCAGGCTCTGACGTCAGGAGAAGGCACCAAAGCAACCGGCGTTAGCCCAGCGGCGTTAGCCCAGCGGCGTTAGCCCAGCGGCGTTAGCCCAGCGGCGTTAGCCCAGCGGCGTTAGCCCAGCGGCGTTAGCCCAGCGGCGTTAGCCCAGCTCACATCCATGGGCTTAATGTTGACAAGCGTCTGCGTGGGCCACAGCATCATCACAGCAGAAGTTTGGAAAAGTTAGCGTCAGATTCAGACTTCCGCGGCCAATAGCTCACGGAAGCTACTTTGTAAAACAAAAGTAATTGTGCCAATATAACATTTACAGCAATTGTTCAAATCCATTGGGATGTTTTAATGCAGAGAAATCCATTGCTGCAATCGCCAAGAAAAGTGCTTATGGAGCGCAGACAAATGTCAAGATCAGCTTTGTAAACAATTTTTAGTTTTTTATATTTTAGATGAATACAAAAATTCTTTTAAATTGCTTTTACAGTAAATGGTAACATAAATAATGGTGTTACAGCATTTGTCTGAAGAGTTCCACCTGTTTATTTAATTTCATTCTTGACTAAGGATTTTTATATATGTGTGTGTGTGTATATATGTAGTCAATTGAGTTATAAAAACTGACTATGAAATTCCATGATTCCTGTGTAGATTGAAATTAGGACTAAAAAGTGCTCAGACCGATCCACCCAAATGGTGTCCCTTATTTTTCTGTTCTCAAATTTGCAACCCTACCCACAGGGTCTTCAGTTCAATCTGCATTTCAAAAGCATGGTCTAAAAATTGGGGCTGTCAAACTAATACAATTTAATTATAGCTTAAAAATGTACTAATCGTAATCTCATTTCAAACTATCGGCAAAATTACGCAATTTTTCTGTAAATGGTTGTTAGAATGTACTGATTCTTCTGTGCACAAACCGTGGTATGGCACCCACATCTACAAATTATTTAAAGCTTTCAGACCCTCTGTTTATTTTGAAGGGTCAATTGTGATCTACCACTGTGGTAGTTGAGATGAGTTTTGGCACAACCCTAGCCTCGAGAGCAGGGGTGTCGAGCCGGTCCTCAAAGGGCCAGTGGGTCTGCAGGTTTTATTTCAAACTCACAGATCACACCAGACTCTAGTCCCTGCTTTGAGACCCCTGCTCTAGAGGGAAGCATCTGTCATCTCACATCAGCACAGTTGTATTGAACCAAATGTCTTACAAACATTGTGATTTTTGGCAGTTTACCGAAGGTGGTGAAGCGCCGTATCAATGCTCTGAAGAACCTGCAGGCAAAGTGTGCTCACATTGAGGCAAAGTTCTACGAGGAAGTCCATGAACTGGAAAGGAAGTACGCCGCACTCTATCAGCCTCTCTTCGACAAGGTGCTGTCTGCTTCTGTTCTTAAGAGATTGTCCCCAGAGCAAACTAATAGTTCCATCCACAAGTCTGTGCTTCAGATGGCTTTGCCGTAATGCATATCCCAGGCCTGAGGGCATCATGCATGGATGTCCAATCTACTCGGAGACTAGCAAAGAACTCCAGGATTCAGAATCTGCAATTATTACATTTGTCCTAGATATCAGTGTTACAACATAGAATAAGCTTGGAGGCACAATCTGGCAAGAAAGCCTGTGTGTTATGCAGTGTTCAGACTGCACGCTTTTCGGACGTCAAACGCAGCCAACGTGCCTTGTACGCTTGTGCTTACAACAGATTCTGTCTCCGAGCGTTCTGGACGCACGTCTAAACAAGTGGGAAGAGCACTTTGGACGCGTTTGGTGTGAACACAGCATTTCGGGGCTTCACCTGTCCATCACTAGCTATAACTAACACTAGCGTTATTTATAACAGCTGTTAAAAAAAAAAAAAAAAATTGGCCCTAAAATATAAGTGGAGGATTTGGAGCATCTTGACGCCCCTACTGAATAGTCATCCTTTTATGCATGCTTTTATCGATTTTTGTTTCTTTACACACTGGCTCAAGGTGCCAACAAACTACTTGTTTAATGGCAATATAGAATTCTGATTTCTTCATAAACCACTTTTAGATATTAATAATCAAAGTTTAAGAATTCATGATCACAAGTACCCCACACTGCAGCAACAATCTTTGTGCATGCTGGCTTTGCACTCAACTGTGACTTGGTCTGTGTGTTCAGAGGAGTGAGATTGTTAAAGCGGCCTACGAGCCCACGGACGAGGAGTGCGAGTGGAAGGCAGACGATGAAGAAGAGCTCACAGTAAGTAAACAGGTACAGAAACATGAACTACTCAAATCTACATCATGAAGAGTCTGCACTAGTTGGCTTGTATTAACTGTATGTGTAGGTTGATCATCTCTGGCTGAATGATTGGTTGAAAAAGGGCACGTTTGTATGTCTCAGAACTGTTTTTGAAACTGTTGTGGTGCTGTAAATGAATGGATTTGTTATTTATCCTTTTTTGGATCTTCAAATCCCCAAGTGTGCTTGAAAGGAGTGCATGAAGGAGTCTTTGTCCCCTTTGATTGGCCCAAACTATAATGTAAATACACTCAGCAACTCGTGCTCATAGGTGGGGCCCAGTGACTGTAAGTGGGCAGGGCCTACAAAGAAGTCTTTAGCAATGATCCATCCATCCATCCATCCATCCATTTTCTTCCCTTTAATCCATTTCTGGGTCAGGGGGGTGGCAGTCAGAGATGCCACCCAAGTCTCATAGCACCAGCCCCTCACTGACCCTCTGCAGGTGGTGAGTCCACAGGAGGACGGCTGCTCTCTGAGTGTGAGCATAGCCTTGATCTTTCAGTGGGGGCTTTGGGCAAAGTGGGGTTAAGTGTCTTGCCCAAGGACACAACGACAGCAGTCATCAGTGGGAGTCGGTGGAGAAGGTGCAGAGGTGGGAATTGAACCCACGACCTTCTGGGCTTAAGGCCAATGCTCTACCAACTGAGCTACTGTCGCCCCACTTTTTAGCTCCCCTTCTTTAGCAATGACATTTTAGAATATTGTGGAAAAGGTTTCCGATTTAAATGTTTTGCCCCGTCCCAATTGTCACCCAATTAATTTGTACCCTTGCCCTAGATTTTTCGTGTGCCCATGGGGTTGTAGGGTGCACATGTACACATGCATGCACACACACACAAATGCCATTCCACACTCACTCTTACCCAGTTTAATTCATATGCAACATCCACACGCATCTAGTCTTTCTCTCCCCTCTGTTACTAGTCCACCAAAGTTGCACACTTGTGCGGATTAGAACTACATTGGAGCATACATGTACACACACATCCTGTGTGTCACGCAGCCCAAAGGATCCTCGCAAATACGCAGCTTCAGTCAAACCACATGGAACATGTTTTGCTGCATTAGCGCAGCTCACACACATCACTTGTATTTAAACTTTAGCGGAGACCTGCGAGACTCAGCTCGTCACTGGCTGCTCTTACCATGTGGACGAGCTATCGTTTGCTGTTAAAAAGCTTTAACCCTGCACAGAAGAATGGGAAGATTAACCTTTTAAGGATCACCCTGCTTGTACAGGGAGGATTCAGATATTTTTCATTTAACCGCATCAGTATTAGAATTCACTTGTATCAATATAGTCAAGCTATGTATCTTTTGAAAGCTTATTCCCACCTCTAAACACGTATTGTGTTCAAATAAACATTAAAGATAACCAAAAGTAAGAATAAGTAGTCAAACTGTTAATATATAAAATCATCCTTTCTTACCTTTTCATGCTAATATTCTGGGGCAAATCGCGTCTAATCCACACATGTGTGCATTATTTTTGTTCATTAGGGTCCATAGTATAATTATATCCAGTTTTTTCTTCAAAGTCATCCTTCCATCCATTTTCTACCCTTTAAAGGACAACTCACCCTCAAATCCACTTTTTTTTGCTGATAAACGATATAAATGAGTGTCCAATAGTGTTGTCTACATATCCTGGTCATAATTTTGTCACTTTGGTGCAAATTAGTTGAAAGTTAAACTTTCTGCCTAAAACCGTCTGTGAGGCGCCATCTGCTGGCGACCTGTATTACTACATTTGAATTTTGAATCTGGCGCCAACACTGGCACAGAAGTTGGACCTGACGTCTGCAGCCCCCCGCCCAGAGCAATGTAAACGGCCCAGTCTCGTTCACGCCCCCTTTAGTCCTCCAGGCCACGCCCATTTAGAGGAAGATTTGAACAGGAAATGTGAGTGACGTAAGCTCCGAGGAGCGGGGGTGAGAACCACTTTAATCCATTTCTGGGTCAGGGGGGTGGCAGTCAGAGATGCCACCCCAATGCTCTACCAACTGAGCTACTGTCGCCCGACCAAAGTCATCCTTATAGTAGATATCCACTAACATATTTGAGTATTGAAAGTTGCACAAACGAAACCTGTTCTTTGCGCACTGTATGAAGAGGACATTTTACTATTTACCTAGCGTCACTGGGTATGTTCGTCTTCCTCTGTCTTCAAAACACGCACATTCCCAGACTTTTCTGTGCTATGGTTTGGGAGGTAGAGTAAGTTTAGTAAAAAGCGCGTGTCCATTGGCCGATTTGGCTTTTAATTAAATAATTTTTTAGCCAATAATCTCAGGTTTCAGGCGATGTGTCGGACTTCTAGCTTCCCACTGTTCCAGTCATATTTGAATGTGTAGAGGAAGATGGAGCCTTTTTCACGAACACGCGCTATAACTAAATAGCTTTTCTGCAAACATTTCAATATCTGGAAAAAATGCTATTTATAGCAAGATTAATAGCCAAAAAATGATATTTGATTTTTGGTGTAAAAACATAGATAATTTGCA
Source organism: Knipowitschia caucasica (assembly GCA_964034765.1). NCBI lineage: Eukaryota > Metazoa > Chordata > Actinopteri > Gobiiformes > Gobiidae > Knipowitschia > Knipowitschia caucasica. The sequence goes on along the minus strand of OZ035823.1, from coordinate 58,775,572 downwards.
TGTAAAACACTTACAAAAATGGACCACTTGTGCCGAATGTGCCCATTAGTTACAAAAAAGCCCCCGGCATCAAAATGGTTCCACCTAAAGGTCTAACATTTCATTCAGTTGTTGCCAACACCAGACATCTGTTGAGTTTGAACAACATACCATAAAGTATGTCTTAAAGAGAACCTTTTTGAATTTATTTTTGTCTCTGAAAAGAACTTTGACTCATGTTTGAGAAGGTGCAGACTGTCCTTCCTATCAAACTGTAAAATACATTCCAAGAAACTAGAAGGTGTTACCTTTCAAATGAGGCATAACACATCAGACACCAGCATTTCCATTTTGGGATCATAATTCGAAAAGGAACCGGCGAAATTAGGTGATCCTCAAAGGGTTTAAAAAAATATATATTTGTGCTGAATCTGTTGCGGATATCGTTCCGCTCGGCTCTGACCCAGTAGAACGCATAGCTGCACTTATGAAAAGTGCGTGGCTCGAAATTTCAAAAGAACGTGAAATATTTGAAACTACGTGGTTCAGTTAATTGGACTCTGTGGTCGGTCATGAAAATTTAGTTTTTTACATCCCTACTTCTTCCCCTGGAGTGTCTTTAGCTCAATCTGGACCTCCCACGGTGAAGGACTCAGCATTCCCAGCCGCAGCACTGCCCTTCTCTTTGTATCCTGTATTGGCCCTCATGCCCTTCCACCCTTCCTGGGTGTTATGCTGCACTTTCTCCTCCAGACCATTCTTGTACTCCCTCCTTGCCTGTCTCAATGTCCTCTTCAAGTCGTGTTAGACGGGTCTCATCTGGTCCCTGTCACCTGCCTTAAGCCTGTTTCTTAAAGACCTTATGCTGGGTTTGATTTATTTAGAAAGTTTTAATACCATTTTATATTAGAAGAGAACTACTAAAGGTTTCTAAATCAGTTGTTTTTTTTGTCTGATCCCCCCAAATCGAAATAACCCCATAGCAACGCTCTTAGAGACGGAAAAACTTCACAGCCCTTGGTGACGTCAGAGCGGGTACGTTTCAACGCTGTAAGTTGTTTACAATTTGGTATTCGTTCTTTTTTCGCGGATATTCAAGATGACAAGGCCGTGTACAGAGTCTGACATAAATCCTAGATTGTAACTCTTCGTTGTCACTGAGATAGTCCAGTGGTTGTGTCGATGGACTGTCAATCCAGATACTTGGGTTCAAATCCCACCTCAGACACATTTTCACTCAAAACGTCAATTAATGTGTAGTGAGCAATTGTCACCTGTAGAGGGCAGTATTGTGTTGGGCATCAGTGGAGAGAAGAGAGAAAAGGCAGTCCTGTGGCATAGATCCATGGTTTTCAATGCATGGGCGTTACCCGCTGTGACGTCACACACAGGTTAGAGCATAGACAACTTAAATTCATGAAACACGTTCTTTTTATAAAATATAGGATTTTTTTTTGCCAGAATCTATTTCAGATTGACATTGTCATGCAATTTTGATATCCACTTTTTTTTTTTTTTTTTTAAACCCGGAATAAGGTCTTCAAGGTAGAGCTCCTTTTTTTAAAACGATAAATTACAGGCCTTCTCATCATAGGTATACTTATTAGTTGAGGTATACCTATCTAGAAATGCAGAAAATAGTCTGATTTTTATTTTTTTTAAGAATGAATTTGCAAATTATGGTGAAAAATAAGTGGTCACCTTCAAACAACCAAGATTGTGACTCATTCTTTGACAGGATCTTCTGTCCTCTACTTGTTACCTGTTTTTAATCGTTATCAGTATGAAAGACCTGTCCAGAACCTCATTCACACTCAACTCCACTATGGCCAAGAAAAATATGATGGAACTTTTTTATTTTATTTTGCTCATTTGAACACTGGTGTATGCTTGCTTCACTTTGTATTTGAATGACTTACTGACTGGATTAAGAAATAATTTATGATATTGACATACAGTGGAAAAACTATTAAATAATCCCTGCACACCTATTTCAGGAAGAAATGAAGGAGAAGGCAAAGCTGGAGGAGGAGAAGAAAGATGAGGAGAAGGAAGACCCCAAAGGGATCCCAGAGTTCTGGCTCACAGTGTTCAAGAATGTGGACCTGCTCAGCGACATGTTGCAGGTCTGTTCCTTTGCATTCCTAACTGCTATAGAGTTTTAAACCTTAGGGACATTTCTGATATTGGCATGGAACCAAATTGCCTTGAGTTGAGATGTGTCTAGTTCAATTGCATTATTTCAACTGCATGCCTTCCATCAGCCTACACATTTGGTTTGAATAAAGCTGCAGAATGTATTTTCACTTCTACCACTGTGGTGGTGTTTGTTGGTCAAAATAAAAATCAGTAAGATGACTAGACAATTTGGGCATATATGGGGGGGGTTCGGGACACTGACACTGAAGCGAAGGTTCCAGGCGCACTGTGCGTTCAGTGCGCTCTAAGTTTCAGACACTAGGGGTGTTCAAACCTGGTGCCTGGCCGAAATGCTTTGATGCTGAGTTAAGCTAGCGGCTTTTTGTGTAAAGCTTTTCAAGAATGCAGTTCTGCAGAGTCTTGGCGGAGGTGCACCATGAGGGTATTTTCATTATTAAAGGGTACTTCCGCATCGGTGAACCTTGCTAGCTGCACTTGTTTTCAGTCACTAGAGAATAACTCTGGCTGGAGGCATATTGTTAATGCTGATTCAAGCCACAATTGCCTTGACAAAACCACACAGGCAAATATAAGTCTTACTTGCACCAAGTGAGTAGTGACTGAGGAGGATTTGGCTGAATCAGTCTCGGGCACTACTGACTTCTGCTCCCTCGGTTGGGATCTTTAAATGAAGTTGAAATCACACTTCCATTCAAGGTAACAATGCCCAAATGCTTCAAGGAAGCCCCTCCTTATTTACATATAAACAATGTGTCTGTGGTATACAGACTTAAAAAATCTATGGCTCCGAACAAATTAAAAATCAATTTGACTACTCAGCTGGCAACCTTTGAACCATACAGACCCTGTTTTTACTGTAACATGACAAATCTAAAGCCTCAATCAATTCGCATCCCATTGGGTTGAAATATGTGTGTGCGTCACATGCAGAGTGTGATATTTTGTTTCTAATGCTAATCATATAATATAAAAAAAAGGCCACCTTGCATAATGTATTAATACATATTAAATGGTTTTACTAAATTACCATGATAAAGGTGGAAATGGTAATGATGGTAAACCTGCTCTTATTGGTCCCCACAAGTGGTGCTGCTACTATAGTCCCTGACTCAGTCTGTGGACCCGCAAGTCAAATTTACAGATTAAAGCTACGGCACAATACCAATTTGCCTTGCTTCATTTTTGTTATGATCAAAATTAATTTCTGTCAATCTCTGGATGCTGTTTGGACAAACAAAATACTGTAATCGAAGCTGGGGAAGCTATCTGTGCGTAGTGCATTGTTAAATGAGCTATATTTTTCTCATGTCAATTGAGGTTTATAATCTCAACATGAGGAATAGGGTGAGAGAAGATTTCCCAAATAAGTTTAAGTTTAGGACTAACGAGATCGAAAACCATGTTTTGGAGTAGGCTCAGCCTTTACAGTCCCAATCTCTGGTAGATGCTTCCCATGAAACAAATTAAGACTTATCTTTTTGATGCCTTCTCGAACTACACATTTTAACAATCTAGTAGAGCCCCTTCTCTGCTCAGTGGAAACTATGATTCAAATGGAGAAAGTTGGATTTTGCACTTTGACTAGTGGAGCACAAAGATCAAGTGAATCCCTTTAGGGCTGAAAGATCTTGGAAATTATATTTGATATGAGTGGTTGTTATTGCGATATTTTTGTCTTTCAATGCAAATAGTAATTTTAGTTGAAACGCAGGAGACAAATGACAAAGAAAGCACACCATTAATTTTTTGGTATATTTTTTAAATATATCGTGCAGCCCTAAATTCCTTCCATACTTCCCTAGTTTTTAATGATTTAAAAGTATTCTATTAAAAGCACATTGTCATGTGTCTAGATTTTTTTTTAAAGTGTATTAGATTACTTAAGTGCTATTAAATAGTTGCACTGAATTGTACATCAAAATGTATGTTTAAACCCATGGCAACCATTTGGCTTTAATCTCATTGTGATTTAAATTTTTTTGTAGGAACACGACGAGCCCATACTAAAACATTTACAAGATATCAAAGTGAAATTTTCGGATCCAGGACAGCCTATGGTAAGACTAACCGTTGCCACTTCAGGACTGTTAAGTTGTAAGATTCCCGTTTGTCTGTGCAGAGCTTTACCTTAGAGTTCCTGTTCGAGCCCAACGACTTCTTCTCAAACACTGTCCTCACAAAAACGTACAAGATGAGGTCTGAGCCAGACGACAGTGACCCCTTCTCCTTCGACGGCCCGGAGATAATGAGCTGCACGGGGTGAGTGCCTCAGCCTAGCTAGCACATAAAGGCTTCAGTCTGGGGGTTGTGTGGCTCCCTTGGTGGTTTCAAAACCGCATCAAGAAACTTTCTTGATCTCACTATGGTGCAATTTTAAAAGTCACATTTGGCAAGGAGGGAGGTTTTGGACATGAGGGTGCTTGTCAAACTCCCAGGGGGCAGCCCAGTGCGGCGCTGGCCCTCCTGACCAGCTTGTTCAGTCAGAATCATTTTTATTGCCATGCAAGTCAGTATTTTTCAACTTTTGAGCAAAGGCATACTTTTTCATTGAGAAAATCTTGCCGCACATCACAAAATGTAAAAATATATACTCTGTAGCCTGTACTTGTAAGTACAAGTTCTCAGTGCTTAAAGGCCTTGACATTAAGCTTGGTTTAATTATCAATACAAAGAGTTACCGAGAGTTTGGGATTAAAGAGGCACTTGCTGTGTGGAAAAAAACATAAAAAAATACACGAGTCAAATAATGACTCGGAGGGCTCTTATGTGTGAAAAATAATTATTTAAAACATGGCCTGTGTGTTCTGTTTGATTTGTTCACAACCTTTTACTTTTGTGCACAAATGACATGCATTTTTGATGCATAGTGAAAATTTGGGCTTTAAATTCAGGAGTTTAAGTTGCCCTTCGGCAAGAGACATGGGAGAGGAGAGTCTGTGGCTCTGTCGGCGAGTTGCACAAAGTTACGGATGTGCGTTCACTGAGCTGTGGTCAATGCGGCTGTCAGTACAAAGCAGCCACAGCTGCCCCGGGGTCAGAGCGGAGGATGTGACTTTCCTGTAGGCGGACTCATCATTGTCAGAGATGAGTCCAATGATAGTGGTATTATCCGCAAACTTGATGAGCTTCATGACGTTGTGAATGGAGGTTCAGTGCTTGGTGTAGTCTGTTCCTGTCCCGCTCTGTACTGCCTGGGGCCCAGCACGGGGCAGTGTCTACCTTGCACTTTGTCCAAATCCAGAGATGTTCATAAGACCTCTCCACCTGTAACGGGCAAAGTTTACCTGTGCCAACTTATGTAGTCTTCATGAGGGCTGTAGATAATTTTCCAGTCTGTTGGTCTGTCTCTCCTCTGCCTCTTCAGTCCACACTGTTTCCAGACCAGACTTCTTCTGTGCATGTAGAGAGGTTGGTTGAGAGGGAGATGCGGTTAAAGTCGCCGCTGATCAGGATGAGGGCGCACGAGTTACAGATCTGGGTCACGGTGCTGTGGATGCGTTCACAAGGGGCAGCCGAGGGAGGGATGGATGTACAGACATAAAACCACGGTGTGCGAGACCTCCTGCAATAAATAACTGGGGCTCATACTCTGAACGAATCATAACCCGGGACTTGGAGCTGATCGTTCAGTCACGTAGACGTGAGCTGGATTGCACCAGTCCTCGTTCACGTATACATGGACTGCCCCGCCCTTCTTTCTGCTCTCCACCACTCATGTTTAAATCTGTCCGGAGACCACAGCGTCTGGTACACGACCAGGAGAGCAGAGTCTTGCAGAAGAAAATGAGTCTGCGCTATTGATATTCCCTTTGGCGGGCCAGCGCGGCCAGCTCCTCAGTCTTATTATACATGTACCGGATGTTTCCCATAACAGAAGGGAGGTACTGTCTTCTCTGCCTGTGGCCACCTTTGCTGCCTGTGCGACTCTCTGCTTTCCTGCAGTCTGACGCCGGTGATCCCGGTCTTTAATTTTGAGGAGCTGCTCCCCTGTGTAGACAATGGGATCATGTGTGCCACTACATGTCCCTTGGCGATGATAAATCTATAAAAAGTACCAAAAACATAAGTCCAGGGACTTTTTGCACAAAAGCACAATGTTTCGCCTACTAAAATTACAAAACTCATCTGTAACAAATGAGAAAAGGTAAGAAAGAGGGAAGAGCCAAAGTGACCAGCTGCACAGCATTGGCCGGCACCGAAAATAAGTTTGTACAACTTTTTGGCTGCTTCATGCTATAACAATTGTATGTCAATATTTTACAAAAGCTGCTAGACGCAAACCATAGTTGCAGGGGAAAAAATGCTCCCCTCCACCACAACAGGAATGTGCTCTCACATAAACATTAAGTCTATACTAAATATAATACAGGAAAGCATTGTCATGCTTTTCTCATGGTATATATGCTTTCCCTTTCTAGTTGTACGATTGAGTGGACGAAGGGTAAAAATGTCACATTGAAAACTATAAAGAAGAAACAGAAGCACAAGGGCCGCGGCACAGTGCGGACTGTCACCAAAACTGTGCCAAACGACTCCTTTTTTAACTTCTTCACTCCTCCAGAGGGTATGCACACTTTCAGTATCCCAGTTTTTAGGTTGGGCTCTTGATGTTAAACTAAGTGTCTGTTTAATTTCAGTCCCAGAAAACGTAGAGCTGGTAAGTCTTTTTTTGTAAACATTATGAAGCCTCTTGCCACTTTAAATGCTGCTGCTTGCATGGGTTTCAAACTTCACCAAATCAGAATGCTTATGAGGAGGCAATGATGTTGGTTCAGCAGTGATGGCAATGCTAGTTCATTAGAAGTGCACAGAAACATGCTGTGAGATACAGGATCAAATATGTAGTTTTAGAAATATTGCCTTGTCCTAATGTATAAGCACAGTAATGTTTTTGGCTTTATCATAGCTATATAATTCAAAATACAAATGGTGCAGGGGAAAATTTAATCTACTGCATAAATGTATACATTTTTGGCATGTTATTTATCTATTGCTTCAAAACACAGTCACTGAGTTTTCACCTGCATGTGGACACAAACCTTTAGATGGCTTATCAGACAAAAGTGAGAAGGACTGTACTAATGTGCGTGTGGTCCAGGACGAGGACTCGGAGGCCATCCTGGCTGCAGACTTTGAGATCGGTCACTTCATCCGAGAGAGGATTGTGCCACGAGCAGTGCTGTACTTCACCGGCGAGGCCATTGAGGACGACGATGATGACGTGAGTAAATCACATTATCTTCACTGAAAATGCTGAGCTTTTCTGGAACCATGAAGATGGGACAATAATTCAATTGAAATACATTTACATACATTTCGACAATCTGCTGCCGATCAAGTATCCAATCGTTCCATTAAAGTCTTTTAGTGTTTCAAGTGAAGGTTGAGCAATAGAATCTACCTTTGTTTGTATGTGTTTGCATAAAGTCTCAATTTAAGTTTCCTCAAAACTAAGTTTATGCAACTATACTCGTACCATCAATTAAATTTTGGCACTTTTGGAATGATTTGACCTGTGGCCTCTTTGGGTGTAAATGCATGGTGATCCTATCCATGCCAGATGTGACATGTAAATTCCTCCTGTGTGAGATCAATATCTTACACTATACTACTTACTTACTTACGATACAATTTTAAAATTTCAAGTCGCAGAAATGGTTTTAGAATCTTTGCTTTGACTAATTCCATTCAGAATGATACAGCTCCTTCACAACTATTTGTCCCATATTTAAAACATGTACACAATGAGCAGGAAACTATTGTCCTTGTGTAGAATGTAAGCTTGACTATTCAGTTAAATCATGTTTCGTTGTGGTATGAACACGTTTTTTTATATTCAGAATTGACTCTAGCCCCGTTTAGACCGAGACACTGCAAAGCAATTGGCAAATATGACCAGGCTCCTGCGAAGTACACAGCGTCTACACCGTGACGGAAAACGATAGTTCTAGAGCCCGGCCAGTAGTGGGCAGTGGAACGTTATAATGTAACACGCGTGGCCCCAGCGGTATAAGCACTTCAACATCCTTGGGCCACGGCAGTGACTTAAAAGAAAGCATCAACATCATTCTGCATCAACAGTGGCTGCTAAAGTGGTTACAAACTGGAGCTTTGCATGGTTTCGTTTGAACAAACTGAGTATTGTGTTGCGCTCGACGCGTGCGTAGATCACGTTAATCCGCCGCTATTTAAGTTCTCGGCTACTGCGGGAGTCCAAATCTACATGCAGGGAAGTGATGTCACAACTGGCAGGAAATTCGCACCTTTTTCTTCAAGGCCTCCGGCCGCACAGTGGATCTGTTCTGTTCCACTCTTGAGGCTGTTTCTCAACGCTTGCGTTTTTACCCCCCTGAAACTGTCTTCATGTAAACGGAAGGCCAAATTGATACCAAACTTGACAGTTTTACTGTTGCAGCGTCTCCTTATAAAACTGACTAATTGAAGCCTCTTAAATCTGCAAATATAAAGCTTTGTTTGTTTTTCACAGTACGATGAGGAGGGGGAGGAGGCAGATGACGAGGTGAGAAAATAATTCAGTTTTCAACTAAATACGGATTCAATTAAGCATGAACTTGTATTGAAATGCTCAATGATTGTCATCACTTGTGATAGCAAAGTGCAAAAGAGTTGAAAGCCTTGTTTGTCCAGGAGGGAGAGGAGGAGGCAGATGAAGAGAACGACCCAGACTACGTGCCCAAGGTTTGTCTCTAGTCCATCCTTTAACTCAGCCGTTCCCAAAGTCAAGAACACCGCGGCCCCCTTAAAAATCTGACAGGTCTGCGGCCCCCCTGAAATGATTACCAAGACAACGTTATAAATAGGCTTAATATTTTATTTGGGAGAATAGCCTCTGCTACAAACATGTAAATGACGCACCCCATTCTGTAATACCAAAATTATTACAATTTGATTGTTTCAGTCAAATAATGAGCACAAAAATTAATAATTTGTTTTTAATATTAAAATATAACATACAACTATATCAAACTTATTATTATTTATTTTGGTGACCTCTCGCCACCCCCCTGCAATACCCTCACAGCCCACCAGGGGGCTATGGACCCCACTTTGGGAGACCCTGCTCTAACTAAACTGCTATCCTGCCCTTATTCACGTGGCAAAGCAAACATTGATATATTTTGAGTATTAAAAAGTCAATAGTGCAAACTTTAAGGAGCTATACCAGTTTCTGCAAGGTTTTTTTTTTTTTGTTTGAATGTGAAACACTGCCCCCAACTTGCTCACAGGCTTCTCATTTTTCCTATGCTCTTCTCCCACGAAGCCATCTACTTTTATTTGCGATCTGATACTAAAACATTATCATTAGCGCAACTTCTTGTAAGCTGTAAAATTATCACTGATGGAATGGTTCAGAAGCAACGCATTAACAAAGTATAACTGAAAGATTACTGCTAGTTTTGTGTCCAAATGTAGTCTGAGGCGGTCGGCTCCCGCAGGTCTCGCAAGGACACAATGTTAGCTAACGCTTCGTATATTCACCCGGGCTTGATTTCTTCTTTGATCCTTTTTTTGCTTTATTTCCCCCTTCTCTTCCTCACTGTTTTGCTGTGTACGCAGTTGCAGGAGTTGTAGCCACTTTCTGCTAAAATGCCGCTGTTTACTTGCGCAGTAGACGCTAGAGGCCGCCTGTTCGATCACAGAACTAGGAGCAGCGCTGTTATGGAGAGCTGGCATAAAGTTTCCACTCCGCACTTGTATAAAAATCCGTAATTTAATAGAAAACTTGATCTCATTGATTCAACTTCTATGTAGTAATACGCATTTTTAACTCATTTAAAATAAATCGGGTATAGCTTCTTTAATTAATTGCCGACCAGTTTAATTTGATGAATACATCTCATTGAAAGACCTAAGGCCGTTTAAGACACATGTTAATCACTTTACTGTCTATATATGACACTTATCACAGTTTATCACACATCCATCCATTTGTGGTCACGAGCAGCAATGGTCAACTGGGTTTTGCCTCAGGACTACTACAAAACCTTAGGACAATGTTTCAAAGTCTGCAGCTGTAGTAATCTACTAAGGAGAATGGCTCTTACAGATAATCTACTTTTTATCAGGGGTCATGAGGTGTGGCTCCTGAAGAGCCCAGGCTCGACATACAGAACGTTGATCTCCTGCTATTGCTCCTGATGTTGGGCTTTAAGTCTTTCACATTTCACCTCTGATTAGTACCTCCCACTTCCAGGCCTTTCTAGATCCCCATCCTTATCCCTGTCTTTTCCACTAATTTTACACTGGCCTTTTCTTATTCTGTACTCTAAAAGTAAACCACACTTATAACCTCCTTTGGATGCGTTTTACTTAAGGTAAATATTGGACATTTTTTTAAATAAAAAGGGGCCAAGCACAGAATGTGGTTTGGTTAGAGGGTATGAAACGTGGCTTGTTACATCAAACATAAAGTCCGTTGTTCCTTTTGAAGTTTGGTTGTGCTATATTTGTTTTTTAATTTTAGAATTGTCTTATCCAAACATGAAACTCATTGATCGTTATGGCTGCTTATTATACGGCTCCTCACAGCAGCAGGAGAACGCTCCATTGATTTGAATGTCATTTCAAAACGTTCTACCGGTCATTATTTTCTATAACGGACCTCTCAAAACAATAATGACCGCTGCCCTTTGGCAACGCACTCTCTGCTTGTCTTTCAAATGCGTGGATAACTCCGCAAGTAGTTCCGGCCACTCCTGAGCTAGCCACGCTCAATCAACACACTTAAATGTTAATCGGAGAATACTTTATACATACACATTCTTCACACACGTGCACGGAAATTCAGAATTTTCTGGTCTTGTCTTCATCACAAAAATACTATTTCTCTGCGTCAAAAAGCGATCGTGAAAAACCCGGAAGTAGTTCTGGCCGCTCAATAAACGCAAATGCCAATCAGTCAACGCAATGAAATGTTAATCGGAGAGTAATTTATACATATCCAGTCTTAATACAAGTGCACGGAAGTTTTCCGAATATCCGTTTACGTTTTCATGACAAAAACACTGATGTAATGCGAGAAGAGGCGATCCCGAAAAACCCGGAAGTAGATACGGCACATTTTAAGATACGGCACATTTTAGGACACATTTGCAGAGGATCGAATTATGGATTTAAGTTAGGTTAATGTATGGGTCACTCACCGCTGATGTTCAGAATACTTTGTTCAGTTTTCATGCAGTTCCAGGGAGTTCTAGTTTGGAAGTTGCTAGCCTAACTGTTGCTAGCATAGCCACAATTGTCAAAGCCACACTGCCTGCCCGCGGTTGCCGAGCAACGGGAAAACTTTTTGGGATTACTTTATTTGTTGTCATTAAATAAACTTTTGGCATTCATAAAAGTGATCTGAAGTTTATTTTGTGTTTTAAGTTGGTACAAAGCAGTATAATAAGCGGGATAATGTATAGCATACAGGTCATTATCGGAAAATAAGTACCTTCAGGGCGAAGCGGACCCCTCTGCTGCGCGTCGGGGTCCGCTTCGCCCTGTCGGTACTTATTTTCCGATAATGACCTGTATGCTATACATTATCCCTTACTTATAACTCATTCATAGACCACTGTAATTTGCGTTATACCTAGACTATATTATACTAAAGTTGGGCAGTGTGGTAAGAATCATTTTAAGGCCAAGAGGCTGTGATCGTATGGATTGAGATCATATGTTAAATAATCAATCACAATAACTACTCTGTAGTCCGCTCTCCCCAGAGTTACATTCGGCTGTGTATCTGGCAACCTGAGTGACACTGCTGCTTCAAATGGCAATGGGCTCAATGCACCCACCACTTCTGTGTTTTAGTTATAACGACATTCAACCTCCGGTGCGCGAGGATTGGCTTGAGTTTGACTGTGGCTAAGATTGAGTTAACCAGATGTTGACACAAGTTTCCTAAATGATGCTCTAACAGGAACTTTACTGAGGCTGGCGCCTCGTGGAGTAGTCCCCATTGTATGTGTAGCACTAGCTATTTTCAGTGATCTGTCGGTGCGCTCGAGCCCGGAAGGTTTTTTTTCCACCTGGACTATTTAAGTGGATAGTTGCGGTTCCGTGTTTGTGGTTCAAACATGAGTGAATAATAGTTTAGATGTGGGTATTGACTTGTTTGGCGCCATCAGCCGCCTGAGTCTTTGAGCTTCATTCATTAACTCTGAATCTGAATCTAACAGTTGACTCTTCCGTGCCGCTGTTCTGTCGATTATCTCCCTCAGCTGTTAATGATGTAATGCAAACCTGCACTGTGCGTCTCAGGCAGCCAAAGCAATCCAAGATGGCGGACATGTAGTCCGCCAATTGCTTTAAAAGTTAAAATAACTTTTAATAATAAAATTAAGACACGGTTTTAAGAGTTTTGTGTAAAGTTTGTTTTAAGCAGTCCACTTATCCTGTGAAACTACACTGCTGTAACCCAAATCTGACTTGCGCATGTGCAGAAACCCGCCAGAATGGGGAAAAAACTAGATCTAATTAAATATTTCTTTTGAACACACTATTGTTAATTATATTGATTACAGTATGATACATTTATTTCCATTTTCAACCCGACAGACCAGTCACAGGACGCGTCATGGGCCTGACGTACTCAACTCAGGGACTCACAGGATCAGTGGACTGCTTAAAACAAACTTTACACAAAACTTACTCTAAAAACACACACTTCACAACACGGAACCATCAACATCTCGCCTCAAATTGCATTAAAAGTGAAATTTGTGTCTTAATTTGTTTCGTATTTTAACTTTAACTGGATTATAAGGTGCATTGTTAAAATTGGTTATCTGCGAAAAATATGGTACTCTCCCTTTGGGGGTGGTGCATGTTATAGGAACTGGACTGGACCATGCTTAACTCTTGTTACCCTTGGTTCAAAATGTCCCACCAGATGAATAATAGAACAAAAATACAATTGGTGTCTAAAAAGGTCCAAATGACGAGTTTGAAAAGATCAAAATTTGACTCAAAATTATTTTTTCTTAATCACCGACTGGTCAAACTGACCCAAGGATGGTACTAGGTGCTGGACTCCACCGGCCGCGTCTGTTCACGCGCATAGGCTTTTTTCCAGGCTTTTTTGAAAGGGTCAATATTGACTTATGATCAGGAGACATTTCAATTTAATACATGAAAAGAAATTACTCATTTGTTAATCAGTCATCAAACCTTTTTTCATTTTGCATTTCCAATGGGAAACGGACCATACGCACGTTGATGTATGAGAAAAATGGGGTCTGTTGCACCCTGCGGGACTCCCTACGAGAGTCATACGGACGCATGTCCGTGGTAAGTTTTACGCAGCCGGTGGAGTCGGGGCCTAAAGCTTAGCGTACATGGGACTGGCAGCTGATTATATCCGTCGCATATGAGCCCCGCACACATCGACAATCTGACGGAAAAAGGGGAACCCCGGCATCAGACCAGTCTGGGGAATAACAGCGCGTACATCGACAGCAACTGGCCTCAACTACAGTGTGTTTTCTGACATAAACTGTTGCGGGCGCAATACACACACGTTGTCGGAGCGGCGCATGGAGCGCGCACATCGGGTCATATCTCCGAAACTGAGGACAATTAGTTGCCGAAAAGTAGAACACGGGCAACTGACTGAAACTGGAGACCGACTGATCATCTCCATCGTCTCCTCTCAGTCGCCAAAAGCCGCCTTGCAACTAGTTGTCTCCAGTTTCTGTCGATGTGCACTAGGCTTAAGGGTTGAAGACCCGCAATTGAAAAGGTTTGGTGCCAACTTTTGGATGAGACGAGTGCAGTTAAAGCTAGCGTTCAGTTAAAATCCATAGCAGCACAAAAGGGCAACAGCTAAAGCGGGATGACCGAACATTAATTTGACCCACCTTTATAGTATGTGCTTTTTGGGGCTTTCATTTTTTTATTGGAGCTTTACAGCCAGCGTTGGTGATGCCGACAACTTCTAGATTTCCATTTCTACATAATTCAGACTGAGTAAGCAGGTTTAGGGTAGGTTTAAACACAGCTGGGCTGTACATCAAATTAATCGACCTTTTCATAAAGATGTGAGAAATGTCATTTGTGAAATTGAGGTTTCTTTAGGCCCGACTTGCGATACAATGGCCCCAAGAGGCGATAATTTGCCTTTTAAAAAAAGACACAATTCTCATTGGCAATTGTTGGAAATTTGATGGCGCAGATTTTAAGTTTGGAGACTGGACGATTACGATTTTAACCAATCAATTTAATTGGACTCTTTGAACTTTTTGCTTTATCCTTGATCGTTCCTCTTGATCTCTCCTCACCAGGTTTAAGTGGGTGACGTACTAACCCTGTCCTGGTAGGTATCTCCTTACCCCCCCACCCCCCTCACTGGGCTGCTAACACTGGCACTTGAAAAACATAACTACACCTTATTTAGGCTTAATAAATGTTGAAATAACACTTAATTATGAACAATTCATTAATTGTGACAAACACTTCAGCATTTATTAACTGTAGTAGTTTAGTTATTCACTCATAATCAATACATCTTAAAGTTCTTCACTCGTTCATTGTTTAATAATGTAGTAATAATGAAGTAACCATTTGTTACAAGATTAAACCACATGTTAATGATTAATAATTGTATACATGACCTAATAAATCCTGCACTGCAGTATAAGTTCAGTTACTAACAGTTACTTGGAGTATTTGTGAGAAGACAAGGATGACTAAACATGACTAACTCAACATAAACTTAACTATTCCTCAAACTTATATTTTCCTGCAATGTCATGGAACAATGGCCTCAGCCACTCATTACATTCAATGACTGCAAGGTGTTCAACAAGCAAATCGTTTGTCCGATTTCCCTCAACGTGCGGCGTGCTGGGGGGCGTGTGCTGGAGGGCGTGTGCTGGAGGGCGTGTGCTGGAGGGCGTGTGCTGGAGGGCGTGTGCTGGAGGGCGTGTGCTGGAGGGCGTGTGCTGGAGGGCGTGTGCTGGAGGGCGTGTGCTGGAGGGCGTGTGCTGGAGGGCGTGTGCTGGAGGGCGTGTGCTGGAGGGCGTGTGCTGGAGGGCGTGTGCTGGAGGGCGTGTGCTGGGGGCGTGTGCTGGAGGGCGTGTGCTGGAGGGCGTGTGCTGGAGGGCGTGTGCTGGAGGGCGTGTGCTGGGAGGGCGTGTGCTGGAGGGCGTGTGCTGGAGGGCGTGTGCTGGGGGCGGTGGCTGGAGGGCGTGTGCTGGAGGGCGTGTGGGGCTGGGGGCGTGTGCTGGGGGCGTGTGCTGGAGGGCGTGTGCTGGAGGGCGTGTGCTGGAGGGCGTGTGCTGGAGGGCGTGTGCTGGAGGGGGGGGTGCTGGGGGGCGTGTGCTGGGGGGCGTGTGCTGGGGGGCGTGTGCTGGGGGGCGTGTGCTGGGGGGCGGTGCTGGGGGCGTGTGCTGGGGGGGCGCGTGCTGGGGGGCGCTGTGCTGGAGGGGCGTGTGCGGCGCGGTAGAGGCAGTGGGTACATACTCATGCGGCAAAAGCAAGAGACACTTTTTCCTTTGGAAACGTGTGCGGCTAACGAAGAGCCGGACTGAGAGCCACAGGGACAAGGGCGCAGCCAGAGACACTGAAAACACTCGAACGGCCAAAACAAACCTAAACCAGGATTAAACCAGGACTGTCGATGGGGCACACTTCACTTGTGAACATTTGCCTCCAGCCTGAGTTCTCATTCTCCTGTGGATAAATGTGCTGCTTACGTGCGTTAGCCGAAATGACAAATGTATTTAAGGTTTTAAAAAAGCGATCGATAATTATCGCCCCAATGAATCACTTATGGCTGAAAACACAATATATCACAAAGCCCTAGTATATGCCACATGTGCATCTGTTCGAAGATGCTGCTCTTCGTGTTTACATGTGTATTTGATTCATGGGGCCAATTTGAAGGACTTTTATTTTTTTTATGGGCCTGTTATAGCTTTGTAAAGCAATGTAAAAGATAAATATATATACTGTGTTCATGTCTCACGGCTTATTGTTATACAAAAACGTTAGTCATCCTTGTGTTTTCTCACAAACTCTAAGTAGCAGTAACTAAGTCACACACTGCAGTATTAATGACTTTTACACATTTAAAGACCCTTTATTTCACTTAAAGTGTAAATAGTGTGATTTACAAAAGCACAAACTCAACTGTTAATAACTGACTAAATCTTGCACTGCACTAGTTTATAATCATGTATACAATTATTAATCATTAACATGTCGTGTAACAAATGTATGGTTAAAAATGGTTAATTCATAATTATTTAATAATTAACAAGTGAAGCACTTGATGTACTCATGAGTTAAGCATTTATTAACTGTAGTTGAGTGTTGGTCACACTTAAATGTTGAAATAACACTTCATTCATGAACAATTCATTAATTAAGCATAAATAAGGTGTAGTTAAGCGTCTCCAAAACATCCACTTGAGTCTGAGGTTGCGCAGTGAGGAATGAGTTTAACAGTTACTTCCTGTAGCCATTTAAGTGTTTTACCTTTCTTCTATAAGTTGTAGTTACTCTGCATTATCACTTTGTTCCAAGTCTGAAGCATGGGCTTTTGCCTTTGTAAGCTCTATCACGTGGCTTGAGCTCAGTCCCACAGGACGACCTCTGAAGGAAAGATCTTGGTCATTTGTATCTGACCGTAGTTATGTGAATAATAAACTAAATAAGGTCTAAAGGAGTCTGACATTTTCTAACTTTACTGGCCCTGGATCATTTAAAGTTCAGCTTTAAGAATTATTTGGTATTTTTTTAGTCACTGGCTGGTCAACTTAAACCATTATGCTATACTCTTATCTCTGCTGATGTGGCAGTTCAAGATTCTCTAATAGCAAAGAATCAAGTCCTTGCACAAGTTTGCTTTGGTTCCAGTGTTGGCAGAGCCCCCCCCCCCCCCCCTTATTTGGCTGTTCCGCTAACCTGTCACTAACCCACTGGTTTATGTGAGTGGCGTTCTGGACTAAACCTTTTGCGTTGGAACAATGTCAGTTTCTGGACTTTGATTATCGATGTTTTGTGACGTCTGTGATTGTCTTTTCTGTTTTTGTGTTTTGATCATGCCACCTGAATATGGTTATAACGGGAGATTATGGGCCAATCATTTAATTTTTAAAAGCTTTCCCTTGGCTGACTAAAACGAGACTTTTCTTCCCCAAAGTTCACATTCCTGATTCTGATGTGATAAAACGGAACAGAGCAGCATGCACTGTGTATCACTTCTTTGAACACATTTAGTACAAACTGCTCAGGAAATATTTGGTAATTTATTTTAAATATTTCGATAAGGTGACCCTTTGTCAGATATCTACCAAAACCTTTTTTTTTTTTTTTTTTCAAATGTATTTTATATAGTGGTGTATACCATTAAAAGACTCTGACTTGTAGAGTCTTTGCCATCAACTTAATACCTTGCATGGAAATAAATGTATAAATCCCAGCTCGTGGCCTGAAAGGTATCTGAACCCTTTGGCATTTCTCACATTTCTGCATAAAACCAGATTAGAAAAGTGTCATATCCTTTAACTATGATTTTAAAAAGATCAGAAGTTGTCAGGTTATTCCTCCCCTTCTGTTAATGGGGACTTTGACTTATTTGTAAAATGAAAGGTGCTATTTAGACCCAACAGTAAAATTATTGTGTGAACGAAAGGCCACGCCGATAGCCAACTGAGGGAGTTTTAAGGGGTCTCCAGAGTGGAATGGATACGCTGCAAGGCAGGGGCCCGTTTCACAGCCGACAAACGTGTCGACTCTGGCTGTGATAACCCCCCCTCATACATTTGGACATGGGCAGTAGCAAAGTAAAGTCTGTGGTGGTGGATCGACGGTTTTGTGTGCTTCGTGTGTTACATGGAGCACTACTCCTCTGTCCGTCCAAACAAAACCATGCAAACCATTTTTGCTGCCACTCTTAAATGTAGAATGATTGGTGCGTCCTGCTGCGGTGGGATGAGGATGTTTGAAGTGGTTACTGTTTATCGCTGGGGACGCTGTAAAGTTCCACTGCTCACTACTGGTCTGGAGCTAGAAGGGACAATGAGTGGACTCTTACATGTAGACTTTGTGATTCAAACACCCAGGGACATGCAACTTCTACCGGCCGTTCTTTTAGTCTCATTCCCAGAAAAAGTAATTTAGAAATTTCCAGGGACTGCCTCTCCAACTTATTAAATACTAAGTAATTTAAACTAACCTGCAGCAATCCCACACTGGCAGTGAAAGTAAATGCTTCAGTCCATACTCCATTGAATCTCAGTGGCGCTTTGGCCCATGTCAGTTTCAAATCTATGACAAATGTTCAATACGAACATTTATGTACTAACCCTAAACATAAACTAAGTTCATGACGAGGCTTGGGGCACTAAGAGGGGCTGCCTGTTGCTATGGACTCTAGTGCATGAGTTACCAACTCTTTGCTATGGAGCATTTTATACTTAGCTGCTTTAAAAATAGAATTACTTTTACCATACTTAAGCTAAAGATAAATCAGTTATACTACACTTAATATCTTGTACTGTTCTGTAATTTGTGATGCAACACTGAAATTTCCCCATTGTGGCTAAGCCCCGGCAATCCAAGATGGCGCCCTATTCAAATGAATGGTTGTGCTCAGTGGCGCTTTGTGACGGCATGGGGGCTGAAAAGATTAGCGGAAGTTGCCTGAAACTCTCAAAGGTCTATGAGAAACTCTCAAAGATCTATGGGAAACTCTCAAAGGTCTATGGGAAACTCTCAAAGGTCTATGGGAAACTCTCAAAGGTCTATGGGAAACTCTCAAAGGTCTATGGGAAACTCTCAAAGATCTATGGGAAACTCTCAAAGATCTATGGAAACTCTCAAAGATCTATGGGAAACTCTCAAAGATCTATGGGAAACTCTCAAAGATCTATGGGAAACTCTCAAAGATCTATGGGAAACTCTCAAAGATCTATGGGAAACTCTCAAAGATCTATGGGAAACTCTCAAAGATCTATGGAAACTCTCAAAGATCTATGGAAACTCTCATAGATCTATGGGAAACTCTCATAGATCTATGGGAAACTCTCAAAGATCTATGGGAAACTCGCAAAGGTCTATGGGAAACTCTCAAAGGTCTATGGGAAACTCTCAAAGATCTATGGGAAACTCGCAAAGGTCTATGGGAAACTCTCAAAGGTCTATGGGAAACTCTCACAGATCTATGGGAAACTCTCAAAGATCTATGGGAAACTCGCAAAGGTCTATGGGAAACTCTCAAAGATCTATGGGAAACTCGCAAAGGTCTATGGGAAACTCTCAAAGGTCTATGGGAAACTCTCACAGATCTATGGGAAACTGGCCTGTATTTGGGCATCGTCTGGTCCTCCTGGTTCTGAGCAGTGGATGATCTCCCATAATGCATTGCCCCAAACACGTGTGTGTGGGTCTCATACCGGGTCTCACGCACGTGCACAGAGGGTCTCACGCACGTGCACAGAGGGTCTCACGCACGTGCACAGAGGGTCTCACGCACGTGCACAGAGGGGCTCGGCTCTGACCAATCAGAGCAGTTCATCAGAGCGGGAGTTAGAGCCAGAGCCAGACGAGCAGAGTTTGTGGCACTAAAGTGTGGATCTAAACAAAACCGAAGGATTTAAGAAGAAAAGTTCAGGATGACAAGGGACACTAAAATCCCCACAAAATCCGATCTTTATTAAAGCTGTAGGTTCTCTGTCAGCTGAGGTCGAGCTGTTTTAATATGCATTGAGTCCCATTTCTGGGTAGCCCACGTGAATTTAGTCTGGTTCAGTCTGCAGTACAGAGAGAATCCCCCGAGCACATGAGTTATTCAGCTACAAGCTGTAATACCCTATCCAGTTATTATAATAGATCCATGATTGTGGCACAAAGGACCTATTCCTTAAACATTTTTCAGTTTCCATCGATGTGTTTAGATTTCTCAGATCATAATTTGATGTAGACTTGTGAGAAATTCCAAAGGCTTCCTGTACTTGCAGCAGTCTCTCCCGTTCCTCTGGGCTGTGTGTGTTTGAAGTCTGCAACATTGTGTAACTGTCACTCTTTGTTCGCAGAAGGATGCTCCCCCGGCTGAGTGCAAGCAGCAGTGAAGAGCCTCAGGATCTACTGCTTCAATGAAAACTACTTAATAGTTACTTAAGCCTTATAATGTTTTGTATTTTTCTTGGTAGAGAATTTGAAGTCAAGATTTCAAAGTTTTTTGTTATGAAATCTTATGGTAACATACTGGGAGCACTGGCTCATATATAGTATTTTATTAGATTTGTTCCCCTCTTCTGAACTCAAGAGAAATGCACTGCAAAAAATATTTACATCTGCAGCAGATGACAGGATCTTGTTGGATCTTTTTTTTTTCAATTGAACGAGGATTCCTTTGAAATGAAGATGAGAGAAGCAGTGATATTGAGCGTAATGTTCCACTGTTTGGACTTTGTCTTTAATGAGTTTGTTTTGACAAACTTTAAAATGCGTTTTTGTCTGGTACATTGAAGCGGATCAGGAGCATGTCATAAATCATTCCTGGATTATTTGACCTGTAAATATGTAGTTTAGATTCACTTTGGTCGGTTACTAGAATGTTGGGGTGATTTTAAATTGGTAGATGTGATGTTTTTGCAGTGCAGGGGCAAAAGCATGACCTATCCCTGCTAAAACATTTTTTTTTTTTTTGCATCTTAGTCCACAGCTGTAAATTTGAAACTTTTCCAAATGACACGCATTCCCAAGTCCAGACAAAGCATTGTTCGCACACGCTCAAATTTCAGTTTGAAATTTGAGAAACGGTGAGCATTACTTGTAGCATTTCCATTCCATAGGGGGCTGTTCTTAATCCTTTTGGCTAAATTAATAATTCACTTTACCATCAGTGACAACTGGTAACTTGCAAAGTTTGAAAATTCTCAAGCAAACCAAAATTCAACTGCTTCAATTTGTATGACGAAATGTAAATTGTGACTAAATATACATTTGTGGGGAATAAAGATCAAAGCGTATTCTCATTTTTATTTCTTGCAGATTTTTCATTTTGAGTTGTCCTGTCAGCCTCTCGTTCTAAGTTGTACATTTTTGTCCCAATGGCAGAGCACACTTTGAACATTTGGTATCCAATATTTTGCACACTGGATTCTGGTCAGTTTTCTATGACTTGTTCATTTGTCCACTAGATGGCGCCATGACACTGCCGAAATCTCGTTTCTGCACGTAATGTAACGGCACTAAAATCTTAGTCTACAGAAGCACAACATTTGAGGCTTAAACTGTAGGTTTAGTTTCTACATTTGTAATCTCAAATACATTATTAAAGCAGTTTCAAATGTCATGGCTATGTTTTTGGTCAAAGTGTTTTGAACCTTGCCTCTAATTTACTAATGTAATTTGACGTTTTCTAAAACAATTTGAAGCAAAGTAAAAAATGATTGGAAAATGTTATGCCGAATCTGAAATCTTACGGCGATTTAAATGAGAAATGCAACACAAAGTTTACTTTATGAAAGTGCATTTCATTAAGTGGGTTTTCATTCTCAGTGAAGCCATGTGCTAATGAACATGTCCTGATTAAAACTTCACTGGTTGTTTTAAAGTTTGTTAATTGGTTGCAGTTCAGTTGGCCATCCAGTTTTCCTTGTACCTCGGTTTACTAGAGAAGTACCTCGACCCATTTCCCTGTGGACCTGCATCACTGTGAAAGGGAAAAGGAGCTCTGTTTGCTGCTCACAATTAGGTGTCGCCGGTTTGGAAATACATCCAACTTCCTCAGCGTAATTAATTGGGACATTGGTTTCCTGTTACTGCAGGCATGTTTGAGTCGTGTAGATTATATTCTACAATTAACTTTAAAAAATATCCCGTTATTTCAGCAGGGAGAGTTCTCTCCATGTGGCCCTGCGCACAGGTAAATGCTCTTCATGTAACCCATAACGGGCCCTGTAGCCTCTCCCTCCGCAGCTGCTGTTCAAGCTAAACACTTGTACTGTGTGTATTCATGAATAAACTCAACACATATTCCACGTATTGTCCTTCACGCTTTGTTACAGCTGGGGGTGGATTTAGGGAAAGCCTGTTCATTTGGAACATTCAAGCAGGTTCTTGAACTCATTCAGCAGTGCTTACATTAACAATTTAACATGTTACATTTGTCTCTTGTACGTTTCGAAATTGTAAGTTTTTTTTACATCAAAACAGTTGAGTATCCATGTGTGAAATACTTCGGTTATCGCAGTCCTTGAGTGGTATAGGTCCAACATTTCCAATAGTCCTACAATTTGTCACGATCCGTTCTTGGTGCGAATATCTCCATTTGAAAAATGTCTTTAATCAAATCTTTGTGTAGAGCACATTTAAAACAGCCAAAGTGCTGTACAGACAGTATAGAAAGACGTATTCCTTCATTTGTCTCACAATAGTTCAGTGTCATCGTTGCACACATTACAGTAGAGAAAGAGCGCTCAGACTATTTGTGTGCAATCTAAGATAATGGACAAGATAATTAAAGAATAAAATAAAACTAGCTATCATTGCTCTTGGTTCAGGAGTATTTACAGTGTATATTCTTAAGCAGCGGAGAATATGAGCAGAATAAACATCACTAATATCAACAAAGTGACTTGTGAATGACAAGTATCAGATATGTAACAAAGTGATTAGTGACAAAGTTACTTGTGCATTATTATCAATGACACTTTTACAGATTCTGCAGTTCTTGTTAAACGTTCTTGTTCAGCCCGAGAGCAGCAGGGAGGAAGGACCGGCAAACCTCACACAGCAAGGATGAATGATGGAGTAGCCTCTGGGTGGAGCAGGACGGGTCAGAGCAGCAGAGGTGGTGTAGCCTCTGGGTGGAGCAGGACAGGTAACAGCAGCAGAGGTGGAGTAGCCTCTGGGTGGAGCAGGACGGGTCAGAGCAGCAGAGGTGGTGTAGCCTCTGGGTGGAGCAGGACAGGTCACAGCAGCAGAGGTGGAGTAGCCTCTGGGTGGAGCAGGACAGGTCACAGCAGCAGAGGTGGTGTAGCCTCTGGGTGGAGCAGGACGGGTCACAGCAGCAGAGGTGGAGTAGTCTCTGGGTGGAGCAGGACAGGTCACAGCAGTAGAGGTGGTGTAGCCTCTGGGTGGAGCAGGACGGGTCACAGCAGCAGAGGTGGAGTAGCCTCTGGGTGGAGCAGGACGGGTCAGAGCAGCAGAGGTGGTGTAGCCTCTGGGTGGAGCAGGACGGGTCACAGCAGCAGAGGTGGTGTAGCCTCTGGGTGGAGCAGGACAGGTCACAGCAGCAGAGGTGGTGTAGCCTCTGGGTGGAGCAGGACAGGCCACAGCAGCAGAGGTGGTGTAGCCTCTGGGTGGAGCAGGACAGGTCACAGCAGCAGAGGTGGAGTAGCCTCTGGGTGGAGCAGGACTGGTCACAGCAGCAGAGGTGGTGTAGCCTCTGGGTGGAGCAGGACGGGTCACAGCAGCAGAGGTGGTGTAGCCTCTGGGTGGAGCAGGACAGGTCACAGCAGCAGAGGTGGAGTAGCCTCTGGGTGGAGCAGGACAGGTCACAGCAGCAGAGGTGGTGTAGCCTCTGGGTGGAGCAGGACGGGTCACAGCAGCAGAGGTGGAGTAGTCTCTGGGTGGAGCAGGACAGGTCACAGCAGCAGAGGTGGTGTAGCCTCTGGGTGGAGCAGGACGGGTCACAGCAGCAGAGGTGGAGTAGCCTCTGGGTGGAGCAGGACGGGTCAGAGCAGCAGAGGTGGTGTAGCCTCTGGGTGGAGCAGGACAGGTCACAGCAGCAGAGGTGGTGTAGCCTCTGGGTGGAGCAGGACGGGTCACAGCAGCAGAGGTGGTGTAGCCTCTGGGTGGAGCAGGACAGGCCACAGCAGCAGAGGTGGTGTAGCCTCTGGGTGGAGCAGCAGAGGTGGTGTAGCCTCTGGGTGGAGCAGGACGGGTCACAGCAGCAGAGGTGGTGTAGCCTCTGGGTGGATCAGGACAGGTCACAGCAGCAGAGGTGGAGTAGCCTCTGGGTGGAGCAGGACAGGTCACAGCAGCAGAAGTGGAGTAGCCTCTGGGTGGAGCAGGACAGGTCACAGCAGCAGAGGTGGTGTAGCCTCTGGGTGGAGCAGGACAGGTCACAGCAGCAGTGACTAAATATTTGAAGAAATGCTTACTGGGAATAGAAAACCTTTGACAAATTTGCTCAAAAGTAAGCATTTCTCCACCCAAATATAGACCAGTTGATTGTAGAGCTCTATCTGCCCTTCAGCCTCCGTCTCTTCCAGGCTGCGCTCGGTGGGATTTGATCCAACAGTGACTCAGCTGAACTCGGACCCAGCGCGGTGTTAAAACGCTCCTGACATTAACTTAGACAGGATGTGTGTGAATGTATTCATGTGTTTTTTATTGAGATTTTTAGCATGTAACTGGCAGCTCTCCGTGCTTTTTAGTTGCCCCTCGGGATAAATAAAGTGATGGATAGAGGCTTAAACATGGTGTTTATGGGAGAGCAGCGTGAGAGCGACATGTTTATGGGACCTGTACCAGATATCAGTTGTGTTCTTCAGAAATGGATTATTGGTCTGTTTTTAAGTACTTTAAAGTCAGCTGAGTATAAATAATGTTTAGCAAAAGGTTTGGTATTGATGCTATTTCAATGGTTACTCAAGCGGGTAGTGTTTGTGTTGAAAAATAATACAGTTGTGTACCCTCCAGTTTCATAGGGCATGTAAAGCAGCCTCAGTCTCAATCTGGCTTTCTTATTATTCCAAATAAAGTTCACAAGCATCCTGTTAAGTTTGGGAAAGAAGTTATTTGTTAATGAAAATGGTATAGTTTGAAATAAATATAATTTTTTGGAAAGATGCTCATTTTAATTATATTTATGCGACCCTCATTGAGATCCATCTGTCGAGTGACTGCTGAACTTCAGACATTAAAGGATCAAAATTAGCTTGAACTATATTTTTAATATCAGGGGAAACCCTGACACCCGAGTAAGTGAATCCTTCTTCCACATTTAAGAAAGTGTAACTGAGAGAGTGCACTGCAGGATTCAGTCTTTCCTCATTATTTAAGAATTCAATTGACGACTTAGAATCATTTATGACATAACCAGAGAATTGGCCAAATGTGTAAATTTGCTTTGTGTCAAATTTGGGAGACTTGTGGTTAGATTAGACAAAAAAATGATAACATCATCAGAGTGAGATCTTCTGCTCATGATCTCCAATGCGTCCAATCCTGACAAACCTCTGTCAGCACGGATTGACAGAGCCAGGGGTTCTATAGGTAAGATAAAAAGCATTGGAGAAAGGGGGCAGCCCTGGCGCGTGGATCTTTCCAGTATAATTGGTTTAGACTTTAGAGGAAATGTTGTTAGTAACAATACTGGCAGTAGGACTTGTTCACACGATTTTTATCCATTTGAGAAAGTTATTTCCAAATCCAAACCGAGGCTGGATATTGAATAAAAATGGCCGTTCAATTCTGTCAAAAGCTTGGCGAGCATCCAGTGAAAGCAATGCCATATCCTTTGACTTTGCCTTTTCGCTGATTATGTTCAAAACCCTGATGTTGTGAAATCCTTGACGGTTTTTTACAAATCCATTTTGATCATTATGTATTAAACTGGGAATATAATTATCTAAATGTAAAACAAGAGCCTAGCAGAGTATATTTGTGTCACAGCCGATCGAGCTTATTGGTCTGTATGAGGAACCAGGGCTGGACTGGGACAAAAAAACGGCCCGGGCATTTTTTCCTTCTTAGCGGCCCAGGCAACTCAAAAGGTTCAAGGAGCCATATTTGACAAAAGAAACTAAAGACAACATCTCTCTGGAGCCGCAAAAAATACAAAACAGCGTTGTATAAGGCTTATATGAAGGTAACAGGGGCTGAAGCTGTATTAGCTACATTAGCTACATTAGCTACATTAGCTACCTTAGCTACATTAGCTATATTTGCTATATTAGCCTAATATCTAAATGACAAAGTAAAGGCTAAACACATAAAAACCATTCATGATTATCAAATGTGTATTTTCATTGCAGCGTGTCCTGGAGAGAATGACGCACCACGTGACAACTCTGCTTTAAGTTTAACCTTCATGCAATTGTACAAATACAGTAAATAAATCTGCTTTTTGGCTTCGAGTTCACCTGCATCACTGTCTGTTCATATCGATCACGCCACAGGCTGAAGTTTGCTGGAGCTGAATGTCCTTAATGGCCTTTTCTTTCCCCGTCTTTGCGAAGGTATTTGAAGTCTGAAAATAGTTGCTCTGACTTTATGATAAATAATAAATCTTTCAGTGAACAGTGGTTAAAGCTTCATTGTTCCTCCTGTTGCAACAAAACTTTTCATTACATCGCAAACATGAAGCAGTCCTTCCTCATTGACTGAAAGCAAATGTTCATTCTCATTCTTAGTCCAGTCTTATCATCGACTCTCTCTCTTTATCTTTGGGATCCATGTGCACACACAGTTAAAATTGAATATTACTTATACAAGTTTTTGCAGCATTAAAACGTGAAGAATGTTTTTCCTCCTACAGAAACCACATTCAAACTAGAAATAAAATATAGCCCTCACACTCTATTTTCAGACATTTTTGAAAAGGCTCCAGGAGCCACTTTTGGGGCACTAAAGGTTGCCGACCCCTGGTTTATACAGTATGTGGAAGCAAATACTGTAGAGGATCAGGATGTCTGCAGTTTCA